>CM051494.1:26275765-26306098 GCA_028031935.1 Paedocypris micromegethes
CCCCCCCACCCCCGAGGTCTCAGCAGTAAACTCATTTTTTTAGAGAATCCTCTTCTATGTGGATATGTTTATTTTTGGAGTTTCTAAACTCTGTAAAGAGTAAATCCCAGAACCCAGTGGTAGACATGAAACATCAGACTAGAGGTGTTTTTCCAGACTTGGCTGGCTTGTGGGACAGCTGAAGCAGCTGATGAGTATCGTCAGGTTAAGCGCATCACATCTTATGTTGTTGATAGAGGCAAAAGCAAAGGCAAAAAAAACGCATTTTTGATAGCGAAAGTGGTACCCTGTCAGCTTTGTGGGCAGTGGAAGTGGAGAGTTGCTGACTATAACTTAAGATATAGTGGCAAGGTGAAAAGAATACTTTTAGGATCTTGTAAACCCTTGCAGCACGAGGACACAGAGGGTGAGGACCAGGAATGATTCATTTATCATTTTTCCCAAAAGTCTGGACTTTGAAGGGTTGTTCTTGCCAACAACATTATGAAACATCATTTTGAGGAAATGTACACCTGAAGAGGCAGTTTGTGAAAGTGATTCTAATTTAAAAATATTGTATCAGAGCAAGGGATTCCTCAAATAAAACTCCTAACTGTTCCACCGACGGCTGGTTAGCATTAGCGACACCTGTAACCAATTATCGTTATGGTTAAAAGGAGATCGCTAAGGCTGACGAGCAGTCAAACTCGTTACTAGGCTGTATGTGTCAGCATTTGTGTTGGAGTTTCCACACTCCGGATGTATGAACTCTTCTTCAGTTTGGACATTAAAACCTCAGTTTCTTCATCTGCCTTCATCTGTCCTTCCAAGTCGTAACAATTGTTTGTGCCATACTTATCAGCAAAATATTCAGGGATTAACTCATATTTTTTGTCATACCACAACCAGCAAATAAAACAGCAGCCTCAGTGGATAAATAAATGAACGACACACATTTACCTAATTATAGTGTCATCCTTTTCAGTTCCAAGTGTCTCAAAAAAGTGACTGAAAATGTCTACCCATCTTGATGCCTCATTTGGTCTAGAAAGTCCTCCATTTTCACTTGCAGAGTCAGGAACTATCAACAAAAGACACTGTGTTTTCTTTAGTCTTGGTCTTGTATAAAAGGCACCAGTGACTGACAAACAACAACCAGAAACAGCTTCAGCTTCTCCTCTGTGGACCAACTGAGAATCAGCTACCGCAACCATGATGGGAAAGGTAAGTTTAACTCAAGCATTATGTAGATATATCATATATTATTTATATAATTATATTTAACCTTATTTGTAATATTTCAGGTGGTTTTCTACGAGGACAGGAACTTCATGGGTCGCTCTTACGAGTGTATGGGCGACTGTTCTGACATGCACTCCTACATGAGCCGCTGTCACTCTTGTAGAATTCACAGTGGATGTTTCATGATGTACGATCAGTCCAACTACATGGGACACCAGTATTTCTTCAGGAGGGGAGATTATTCTGACTACATGTCCATGTTTGGTATGAACAACTGCATCAGGTCCTGTCGCATGATTCCTTGGGTGAGTGCTTGACGATTGTGAACTAAAACATACGGGTAAAATGATATCAGTTAATATTAGTGGAGAAACCTTCTATTACTAACATATCTCTCATTCACTACAGTACAACGGATCCTACAGAATGAGGATCTACGAGAGGGACAACTTCCAGGGTCAGATGTACGAGATGATGGATGACTGTGACAACATGATGAGTCGCTACCACATGTCTCACTGCAATTCCTGTAATGTGATGGACGGTCACTGGCTCTTCTACGAGCAGGCCAACTACAGAGGCAGACACTGGTACTTCGGGCCTGGAGAGTACAGAAACTTCAACAACTATAGTGGAATGAGATTCATGAGTATGAGGCGTATCATGAACTCTTGGTACTAAACTAGTTGTGACTTTTAATCAATAATAAATGAAAGTCCTTGAAACACAAAGTCTTGAATATTATTTAAAATAATTTGCAACGTACTTAATTACCTGAATTTAGTGTCCGAGCATCCTTGTGTTCGAGAGGTTGCAGGTTCGAATCCCCCAAGTTCTGCAACTTAGTGTCCTTGGGCAAGACACTGAACCCCAAGGTGGCCACGATTTAGGCTGCCCACTGCTCCGGGTTTGTGTGTGTTCACTTCACTGTGTATGTATACTTCACTGGAGGGGTTAAATGCAGAGCACAATAACTATATAGTTCACAATATTGACAATCTCACTCACTTTACTCTTTGCTTTACCTTTTCCAATTCTCACTGACAATTGATTTTTCACATTGTCATCCACTAAGTAAACTTTTGAAGTTATCACGTGATGGAGTAGCCACAGTTCTATCCGAAATGCACAATGAAAAAATATATAATATTATTATATATAAATAATATATATGTAAAAATGTATATCAAAAAATGAAAATAAAAAACATTATATGGTTTATCAGTCCCACTATAAAAAAAACATAACTTTCGGGTCTTTAAAATGTTTGATTATATTTGTAATGTGTAAATACAAGAATTGATAAAGAATTGTCATAGACGTCTTTCAGTAGTCCCACAAATATCATTGATCACTATTAGCTGTGTTGTTGTTTTAATTTTTTTTGTCCTCTTGTGCTGTTGGCTATTATTTACTCATTCAGTTATTTCCTGTCATTATTCTTTAAATGTAATTGTATTTTTCCCTGTTTGTTGTATTATTTTTATTAACTATTTTATATAC
Source organism: Paedocypris micromegethes (assembly GCA_028031935.1). Classification (NCBI taxonomy): domain Eukaryota; kingdom Metazoa; phylum Chordata; class Actinopteri; order Cypriniformes; genus Paedocypris; species Paedocypris micromegethes. The sequence goes on from CM051494.1 coordinate 26,278,490, forward strand.
TATTACATACAGTTTAATTATTATTTTATTTATTTACGTTTCTTGGCCTGTCACAACATACGTCATTAACCTTTCAGACCAGCAGGTGCTTATCCTTTGTTTAATACTCACTGCAATATGCTGATTGTATGTCTATTTTGTGTTTTCTATGTATGTTTGTCACAATGTTCAAAATCTCAATAAAAAGTTGTTAACAAATAAAAGAATTAATAAACCTTTAACACTAAGCCAAAGCATCGATCAAAGCCTCAGATACAGAGTTGTCAGAGCCAGATGTTGTATTATTGTGTCTGTGTGAGGTAGAGATGTACTGTACTGTCACTATGTATTCAGTCCTTCCCACTCCCTCTGGTGGTAGTAGCTAGGAGAAGCACCAGCCTTTTTAGTGATCCAGGTACTTTTGTCACCTGGGCTGTTTATGCAGAATTCACAGTCCGGCTCATTGTCTGCTTTTTTCATAGCACAATCATGTGCTGCAAGTTGGACCTTCTTGTAGATTAGAATATGTTTAGTTTGTTTGGCAGGTTAAAATCCCACTCAGGCTGGATGTAAAACTGAGTGCCTTTGAGCAAGACACTTAAACCCACAACATACGGCTGCCCACTGCTCCATGTTTGTGTCAACTTTGCCCAACAGGTATTGACAAACTCTCACACTTTCCCTTTACAAACAGTAAAACTTTCTACAGTGAAGATTCCAGTCCCATCAGTTCTGTTAAATCAATTACTCAGTAAGTTTGAAAATTTGAAATAAAAGTGGAAAGTTTTTTTTCAGCTTGCTGGTGGTAATCTGTTGAAGTGTAAGGTTAACACTCCTAATCAATTGCAAAAAGTCCAACTCTTATTCAAATAGCCTAAACATAGTGCCGCAGGATTTACAATCAGTTTGCAACAATAAAAGTGCTTTATAAATAACTGAATTTACATAGAATAAAAAGAGTAGTGCTACATTAAACACATATGACAATTACATTGAAGATGCTGAAGTCATGTGCAACTATTATAGACTGCTACTATCTTTTGAACATGGGCTTCTGGTGCTCGGTCTGTTTTGGAGCCCCTGTCAGCTGGAGTTCGCAGATATATTGTCTATTTGCGTATTGGACCATTCACAGAATTGTTGCAAAATCGGCCCAGGTTAGGCCCTATTGTATAAAAAGATTGGAAAACCGGGGGAATTTTAGGCTCTCGCTGACCACTGATGTCAGAATTACACCTGGTTTTGAGTTGATTGCGGGACTGATCAATTAACATCTCAGCCTGCTTCAAGAAAGACAGAGACACATGGATACCATCAGGCTGGCAAGGAAGATGTCCAACTACTTAATGCACTAAGGAATAAAGCAGTAAAAGAAAATGAAAAGTGATTTGACTTTGGTTTCAGACAATGATCATGAATTAATGAAAATTGCTAAGACACAATGGCTTTTAAATGTGCACCTACCACCACACCATCCTCCCTTTTCCGGGCCTGGAAACGGAGTACCAACTTAGGCTGTCCTAGAGACTTATTTGCAAACACAATCAAAGACTAATAAATCACTCACAGTCTGCCCCTCCTCTGACTGAATTTGTTCTATTCCTCACACTTTCATGTGTAAATTAAGGTATCACGCCGGCAAGAGAGATCAGAATTACAACAAAGTCCAGAAACCAAACTTTAGTCCTTGCTCTTGAACTCAGGGATTGCAGACTCTCGATCCTCGGAAACACTCAGAAGGAAACTCCACGGGAACATTTGGGAACACTCGGAGTAACAAACAGTCCAACGGAACTCGGAAACACAATCCACTGACACGAGAACACACAAAAACCACTAAGTCCAGGGCCAGTGACAAAGTCAGCATGGATTGAATCAGTTGCAAATTCCATTAAAATAAAATTACATTTTCTTCAAGTGCCAGTTTCATTTGATCAAATGTATCATTATTAAATGTAAGTATGTTGAGAGAAGGTACTGTACATTGCACTCATTGGTGTTGAACTTATAGTTGGTGTAGACCTCTTGGGGACAGGCTTTTGTACGTCAAACTGTTCAGTCAAGATTGGGTGTAACAATATTGATTGAGTCAGGTCATTAGGCAATTTAAAATATCCTTCCGCCAAATTTTCTACTACTTATTCAATATCTAGGTCTGGTCTTAAACCCAGTAAAAAAAAGATTAAAAAAAAAGAGACTTTTTTTTTTTTAGTAAAATTGGTTGTTAAAACATCTTGAAGCCTCATTTGGTCTAGAAAATCCTCCATTTCTGCTTGCATAGTCAGGAAATACCAACAAAAGACACTGTTTTGTCTTTAGTCTTGGTCTTGTATAAAAGGCACCAGTGACAGCAAAACACAACCAAAAGCAGCTTCAGCTTCTCCTTTGTGGAACAACTGAGGAACAGTTACCGCAACCATGATGGGAAAGGTAAACCTATTTTAAGCATTATTTGAAGATATCAAAAGATTAACCATTTTCATCAAAATTTTTAGGTGGTTTTCTATGAGGACAGGAACTTCATGGGTCGCTCTTACGAGTGTATGGGCGACTGTGCTGACATGCACTCCTACATGAGCCGCTGTCACTCTTGTAGAGTTCACAGTGGATGTTTCATGATGTACGATCAGTCCAACTACATGGGACATCAGTATTTCTTCAAGAGGGGAGATTATTCTGACTACATGTCCATGTTTGGCATGAACAACTGCATCAGATCCTGTCGCATGATTCCTTGGGTGAGTGCTTGACGATTGTGAACTAAAAAATAAGGGTAAAATGATATCAGTCAATATTAGTGGAGAAACCTCCTATTACTAACATATCTCTCATTCACTATAGTACAACGGATCCTACAGAATGAGGATCTACGAGAGGGACAACTTCCAGGGTCAGATGTACGAGATGATGGACGACTGTGACAACATGATGAGTCGCTACCACATGTCTCACTGCAATTCCTGTAATGTGATGGACGGTCACTGGCTCTTCTACGAGCAGGCCAACTACAGAGGCAGACACTGGTACTTCGGGCCTGGAGAGTACAGAAACTTCAACAACTATAGTGGAATGAGATTCATGAGTATGAGGCGCATCATGAACTCCTGGTACTAAAGGAGTTAAACCAATAATAAAAGAAAGTCCTTGAAACTAATTACAATGTGTTATAGCTTTTTTTTTAGCCACATATTACATACCTCAATCAAAAAAATAACTTACAGACAAAGTGCTCAGATTAAATGATGTAATATTAAGGTCCAAAAAATGTCTTCTTTGTATGACTTTGAGCACTAGAGGCGGTTAAGAAAATGAGTATTCATTGAATTATGAGATATTTTTTGTTTCTTTTTTTTGTATTTGTTTTATTAGATGTCCATACTCAAATCCCTAGCATCAAAGAATCATACGCCTCACAACAGTAGTGTCTTTATTGTAGCAAGACTAAACATTACTTTTTCCCGGCATTAACATACAGGAATATAATTTTTTTTGCTCAAAAAATGTAGCTCTCTAAATTTCCATCCAGATGTAGATGGAAAGATCCAAATTTTTTTACACTTTTGTGAATGTTGACACAAATCCAAGAAAAATTGTCTTGTTAAGTTACTGTACACCTTACAGGCCATCATAAAGCCGCTTATTAAATAGCCTCATCTTGATGCCAACGTGATCACTAATTAAAGACCAATTTCGAAAAACACAATTTTTGAACAGAATGATAGATTTGAAAAGTTTCAATCCACAGCACAGAAACTGAAAATGGAGTCTCATCACCTAGATATAGTGTGAAATATGGAGTTCCACAAGGCTCTGTGCTCGTCTCTTCTCTATATACTATTCTCACTTTCTATGCTTCCTCTTGGGGGCATAATCAGAAGGCATGTTCAAAGCTTCCACTTTTACGCAAATGACACAAACATTTATATCTCTGCAAGGCCTAAAAAAATCTCAAAATATGCCAAAATGGTAGATTGCTTCAGCAACATAAGTGATTGGATGTCAAGTAGTTTTCTCATGCTGAACTCAAACAAAACAGAATTACCGGTATTACTTGTTGATTCAAACTTAAAGACTGATGCACCTCAATACAGTATGAATCTTAACGGGCTTGAACTATCATCATCACCAAAAGTGAAAAACGTAGGTGTAATTTTTGATAGTAAACTCTCTTTTGAAAGTCACCTACACAACGTCTGTAGAACCGCCTTTTTCCGCCTCAGGAATATCTCAAAGCTGCGTCACATGCTCTCCCGACCGGATGCAGAAAGACTGATACATGCGTTTATGACATCACCGTTAGATTACTGTAATAGTCTTCTGGGAGGTTCACTTGTCAAACTATTAGACAAGCTTCAGTTAGTTCAGAATGCAGCTGCTAGATTACTCACCAGAGCAAATAAGTATGGCCATGTTAGTCCAGTGTTAATGTCGCTACACTGGTTACCTGTTAAATATCACATTCAGTTTAAAATTATCTTAATCACTTACAAAGCACTAAACGGTTTAGCTCCTCTATATCTCAGTGAGCTCATCACTTACTACGAGCCTACACGACTCCTGCGCTCTCAAAACTCCGGCCAGCTTATAATACTGTATTATAATACTATAATACAGTTTATAATCCGGCCATACTTATAATCTCTTAAATCTACAAGGGAGGAAGATCCTTTGCATACTTAGCACCCAAATAATGGAATGCTCTGCCGAGTCCAATTCGACACTCAGAATCAGTGAGTCCATTTAAGTCTAGACTGAAGACACATCTCTTCAACGAAGCATATATTGACCTGTTATAATAACTTATAGAAAAAGTTAATATAATCGTATAGAATGGCTACCTAGTTTAGTGCTCGGAACCGAATCACACCTGCACCTCATAAAACTGTCAAAATCTTTAATTATGGTACTTAAAGTTTTTCTAATTGCATTGTTTTTTCTGTGTTTCACTGTATTTTAACTGTGTTTCAGCACAGGTACCGTACAACCGGAATCTCCTAGGAGCTTCGGGTTCATCTTTTCTATGATGCCTCCTGGACCTCTGTAGACCTGATGACGCTGTTTACGTGGAGAAATGGAGCCGCCTCTTTCCACTGAGGACACCTTCCGGAACCATCATTAAAATGGCGCAGAACAATCAACGCACTGATTTTGTAGTGTTAGAATGCCAGAGGAGACTGGCGCCAGTGAGCCGGGTTCTCCCCAGTGTTTTTTCCTCGTTAGAGAGGTTTTTTGCCTGGCCACTGTCGCATATGTGCTTGCTCACTGGTCTTTCTCTTTGTCATAGTCAAAGTGATAATCATAGTCATTTACTTAACACCAACAATCCAGACGATCAAATAAATAAAAAGCAACAATTCTCATATTCACACGTGCGCTTTGAGACAGTTATAACTGTGAAAAGCGCCTTACAAATGCTCAGAACTTGAACTTCATCTTGTTATAAAAGCTAACTGACGAAGCTAGCTGACTCCAGCTTGTTACAAAAGGGGTTCTAATCAAGTGTATTCCATTTTTGCCTCCAATTTGTAATTATTTTTAAAAAGTGTCTATATTAATCAATTTCAGATCATATTCAAATAATTGTTTTCAATAAAATGTGACAATTTAAAATACCATTATTTACATACCTAACTGTTCTGTATGAGGTAAAAATGATATTGATGCCCTGTTTTACCCAGAATGCCCTATATTTCTACTTGCACAGTCAGGAATTGTCAACAAAGAACACTGTGTTTTCTTTAGTCTTGATTTTGTATAAAAGGCACCAGTGACAGTCAAACAACAACCAGAAACAGTTACAGCTTCTTCTTTGTTGAACAACTGAGAACCAGCAACCGCAACCATGATGGGAAAGGTAACTTAAAATCAACCAAATTTTCTACTATATACATTGTATACAATTTCGAGGTTTAAGAATATTAACCTCTCAAACCTTCTGTTTCAGGTGGTTTTCTACGAGGACAGGAACTTCATGGGTCGCTCTTACGAGTGTATGGGCGACTGTGCTGACATGCACTCCTACATGAGCCGCTGTCACTCTTGTAGAATTCACAATGGATGTTTTATGATGTACGATCAGTCCAACTACATGGGACACCAGTATTTCTTCAAGAGGGGAGATTATTCTGACTACATGTCCATGTTTGGTATGGGAAACTGCATCAGGTCCTGCCGTATGATTCCTTGGGTGAGTTATCGGGATATTCTCATTTTATTATTATACAGCAAAATCTGATACAAAAATATTTTTTTTCCACTACAGTACAACGGATCCTACAGAATGAGGATCTACGAGAGGGACAACTTCCAGGGTCAGATGTACGAGATGATGGACGACTGTGACAACATGATGAGTCGCTACCACATGTCTCACTGCAATTCCTGTAATGTGATGGACGGTCACTGGCTCTTCTACGAGCAGGCCAACTACAGAGGCAGACACTGGTACTTCGGGCCTGGAGAGTACAGAAACTTCAACAACTATAGTGGAATGAGATTCATGAGTATGAGGCGTATCATGAACTCTTGGTACTAAAGAGATTTGAATATAAACCTTTAATAACAATAAAAAAATGTCAAACTAAACATGATTTCAATATAATTTATTTTAGTTATTATTATATGATAGGAATAGAAAAGGACAGCCATTATTGTCATTACAGCATTGAGGCACAAAATTGTAACGAAATTACAGAGTCGGTGCACGTTCCAAGCGCCAGTGCAAGTTGACATTACGAACCTGAAACATGCTCAAGGAATTTTTCCTCAAGACACATAAAGGTGTAAGAATCAATCTCAGTCCCTCAGTCACAGAACAATCAATATCAGTCCCATTAGTAAAGCCCAAAACTAACAAATCTTCCACGCCCTTGATGAACAAAGGTTTTAGGTAGACAGAGCGACGAGTCTTGACTAGCAGACATGACTAGCAGGCAAGGTTCCTTGAGGGCCGGTCGTTTCCTACTTCTGGAGAAAAACGTAAGGGACAAATGTAAAAATACCCTAATTATTTAAAAGTAGAACCAACAGATCTCTGAAAAAATAGGAATAAACAGTTAGCTTGATCAGATAGATAAGCAGGACGGAAGAGTACGAAAGATGAGATGGAGGAGGTCGGTCTGATGCCGCAGAGACTCGGATGAGGCGGCTTCACGCCACAAAGACTGGCTAGGTGAAACACCAAAGAGGATAGGAGACACAGAAGATGGAGAAAGCAGGAGCTGGAGATCCGGGAGACATATTCCTCTCGAACTGCTGCCACAAACTCCGGATCTACGTGGCCTGTCAGGGGAAGACAATTTCTGCAGTCCATTTCTGGAATTAAAAAACAAATTGGGGACACAAAACTGCAGCAGTTGCTTTTCAAACTGGTTTTAGGCTGGTATTAAACCCCCACAAGTGCGAGGGGAACTCGTAATCTCCACACAGAAAGGCACAGACCCTCAAACCCCAAAAAAAAAAGAATCATCAGGCTTGGAATTTTCTTTAAAAGAATTATGTGATTCCTAAAAAGAATGTGCATGTGTCCTTGAAAAATTTTTAGTTCTGTGTTTCTCTTAAAATATTGAGAAAATGTTGGTAAAAACTAATTAAAATGTTTTTTAAGCAAACCAGTGCAATTTTTGGGGTCAATTTAAGAAACAATTTGGCTAAAAGATTTAGAAAATGAGAATTCCCATTTATTTTAAGAGAATTGGTTCAATTGGTGGGTGTCACGTTTTAATTGAGTTACGATCATTTAAATCTCAACACGTGAAGAGATAAAAAAAAATGCCATTTTGATGAACAGCAGATACAGAGTGAATGTTAAGAGGAAGGTGCTTCATTAAGAGGAAAGAGAATCAGCTGCTCCAAATCATCAGCAGAGCTTGTTCCTTGGGAGAGCCAATGAGAAGCTTGCATGTGTTTCTTGCAGTTCTTCAACTCTTTTTAAACTTTAAAATAAAGCATAAACATTTTTACATGAACTGTTAGGTTATAACAAGAAATACATTGAAGCAATGTATCATAAAAGATGACAATATAAGTTTAATATAATGCATAATGTATATACTAACCAAAATCTCACCATCAATGTGTCTACTGCACTTCAGAGTGAGGTTGAGGCTGGATTTCACTGTTTAAATGACATACAGTATGAGGCTGTTGCTTTGTTAAAGGGCTTAATAAAGAAAATTATCTAATGAGTGAAATCTCTTAGTGAGGAAATATACTGTATGAAAATGTTGTTCTTCTGCCAATCAAGTCTTCAGTATTCAATCCATCAATAATCAAGAAAATTGGGTTTTCTTTTCTCAAATTGGGGCTACGTCTATTTAAATAATTCACAATTGTTTTGTATTTATTATTACCTAAACACATTCATTTTATGATTATGGTAAGATATTTTTTAAATAGTGGATAAAACATGTTTTTTATTTAAGCATTTTGACCAAAGGATTTTTTTTAACAATTTAAAAAGTTTACGACAGGTTATAAAAATTACATCTAACCCCTTTTAACAGCCAATGTCAAGTTTTACTTATCGCAATTATCCAAATAAATCCAGGTGTTACTCAATGAAAGTGGTACATTGCGCATTCACTAAACAAGTTATGTTTAAATTACACATTTACTCTAACAATTTACTCAAGTGTAAGAATGATACTCAAAAGAGACCAGCTAAACTAAAACGTGTAAATAAAAATGTGAAAAGTACAAAACTGAAAGTTACTGTATTACTGTATGTATGTATGTATTTATTCATTGACAACACAAGGATTGAATGATGCATTCAAAATGTATATAAATCTTTTAAAACATAACTCTCTGAAACAAAACATTAATTGTAGAAAAAACACACACAGAAGTAATGACTGTACATGTATATTCGACTGTAAACCAAAAACCTCAAGATGCATTTATTTAAAATGTTCCATCACCAAGAACACATTAAAATTACTGGTCACATAGGTTTGCATAAGACACTTTTTACAAACAATTCACAGTACTGTCCCATAAATACTGAAATGTACATTTGCACTTTTAACCAGAACATCCTCTATTCCAACTTGCACAGTCAGGGACAGTGAACAAAAGACAGTGTGTTGTCTTTGGTCTTGGTCTTGTATAAAAGGCAAAAATGACAGTCAAACAACAACCAGAAACAGTTTCAGCTTCTCCTTTGTGGAACAACTGAGGATCCGCTACTGCAACCATGATGGGAAAGGTAAAATTATTGTGAGCTGTAATGGCACAGAATTGAATACAGATGTTTTGTTTTTTATATTTACGTCTCAGAAAATGTTTTATAGGTGGTTTTCTACGAGGACAGGAACTTCATGGGTCGCTCTTACGAGTGTATGGGCGACTGTGCTGACATGCACTCCTACATGAGCCGCTGTCACTCTTGTAGAGTTCACAATGGATGTTTCATGATGTACGATCAGTCCAACTACATGGGACATCAGTACTTCTTTAAGAGAGGAGATTATTCCGATTATATGTCCATGTTTGGCATGAACAACTGCATCAGGTCTTGCCGTTTTATCCCTATGGTAAGAACATCTGAATCTGCATCTTCCAGAAAACATTTTAATGCTTAATTCATTTACAAAAAGTTGAAGGCGGCACATTTAAAATCAAAGATGTAAAATATACAATTTTGATACAGCACAGGGGATCCTACAGAATGAGGATCTACGAGAGGGAGAACTTCCAGGGTCAGATGTACGAGATGATGGATGACTGTGACAACATGATGAATCGCTACCACATGTCTCACTGCAATTCCTGTAATGTGATGGACGGTCACTGGCTCTTCTACGAGCAGGCCAACTACAGAGGCAGACACTGGTACTTCGGGCCTGGAGAGTACAGAAACTTCAACAACTATAGTGGAATGAGATTCATGAGTATGAGGCGCATCATGGACTCTTGGTATTAGGAGTTGTCAAGTTTAAACAAAAAATAAAATAATTTTCCAAGAAACTTGGTTTCAAGACTCTCAATTGCTACACTACAACAAAGCAAAAGAAACTTTTTTTGAAACATGTCAGGGTTTGCTGTCATTTGGCAAAGCCAACAAAACTTACAAAATGAGGTTCAGAGTTAAAGCTTTGAACTTGATCAGTCAGTGTAAAAGACAAGCAGCAGAGTGGCACGCCTTTAAGGGCCTTTTAGGTTGATTAAAAACCTGTCGAGCTGCAGCATTCTGAATTTTCTACAAAGGCTATGTTGCAGTGACTGGTAGATCTGTTTTTAACTGAATATTTACCCTTTTATTCAGAGTGATACACCAACACGTCCAGCTCTTCCAAGACAAGGCATGGTAAAATCTGTGGTGTTCAAGCATCAATACAACCGTGAGACACTGTTGGGGCTGAATTGTGCACCAATCGGTAAGAGAAGCATCGTCAAAAGCATGGCATAAGAAACGCAGGCGTTTGTGCTGGGCTAATAACAAACCCTAGTCAACGAGGGCTCCCCTCCATCACACTAGCAAACGTCAGTGAGTTACAAAAAGCCTGGCGTAACCATGCAAATCTCAAGACTGTTCTTCCTACATTCTATCAACAATTGATCATCAAGAGGAGCAAACACGCTGGACCACATTTACACAAGATTTGTCTGTGTATACCGGGTGGAGGCTCATAACTAGTTGTGACTGTTATGTTAATATTAGCATACACACAAGTGCTCAAGACCAGTTTTGAAAAAACGACATGGCTCTGCTATTCAAGACAGTTTTAAACGCACAGACTTTATGTTTAGGGAGGCAGCAACAGCAAGCCGATTCTGTTGACTTGGATGAATGCACAGCATCTATGTCTGAATGCACCAAGATAATTTTTGGCAAGAAGTTCAGTTCACCAACTGTAGAGCAACTTCGCCTGCCTGTAACAGTGAGGACAACTCCGGGAAGAGTCACCCCACAAAAAGCTGCAGGTCCATACAACATTCCAGGAACAGTGATCAGGGAATGTGTATAAAAACTTGCAGATATCTACACTGACATCTTCAACATTTCCTTGGGCAACGCTGTGGTACCAATGAGATTCAAGACAACCACCATCGTGCCAGTGCTAAAGAATCTTCAGTGTCCTGCCTCAACATTTACCGTTTTGTCGCACACACTATTATCATCAAGGCCTGCTTCGAGAGACTCGTCATGAGGCATATCAAGAACATGCTGCCACCATCTGTGGATCCCATGTTGTTTGTTTGTTGTCCAAATCGCTTCACAGATGATCACCACCAACCTCCACTTAGCAATCACTCATCTGGACAACAACTGCACCTCTGTACAAATGCTTGTCTTGGATTTCAGTTCAGGATTTAATGCATTATGCCTCAGCATCTGATTGAGAAGCAGAGAGCCTACTGCAACTCAACACCTCTTTCTGCAACTAGATCCAAAATGTCCAGACTGGGAGACGAAACAGCAGTCCAGGTCGTGAAACAGCACCTCCAGATCTTCCACAGGGCTCCGTGCTCAGTCCTCTACTGTTCACTCTGCAGAATTCACGACTTCACAGCAAAGTTCATTTTACATCATCAAGCTTGCTGATGACATGACTGTAGTGGCTCTAATAAGCAAGAACGACAAGATGGTGTACAGAGACAAGGTCTAACATCTGGCATCTTGGTGCAAAGCCAAGGTGTCTACCTGTCTCTCAATGTTGCAAAGACAAAAGAGATGGTTGTTGAGCTCTGAAGATCACAGAGTGACTGCTCGAAGCCCAAAAATTGATGAAGCCCAGGAGGAGATCGTCAACAGCAACAAATTCCTTGGTGTTCAACTGGTGGAGATCCTCAGCTGACCACTCAACACCAGCCCCACCACCAAGAAAGCCCAACAGTGCCTGTACCTCTTCAGAAAGCTGAAAATCAGATGAAAGGCCTCCCATCACCCACCCTGACAATCTTTTACAGAGTAGCCCTACAGAGTATCTTCAGCATTTGTATCACTGCATGGTTTGGGTTAGTTTGAGGGTATGTCCCGCAAGACCCTGCAGAGGATGGTGAGGACAGCTGAGAAGGTCATCTGTGTCTTTCTTCCATTCTTCAAGGACTTCTACACAGCAGGGCTGCATCCGCAAGGTAAACAGTATATGAACACACATACCCCTTAAACCCATACTTCAGTCTTTTGCCATCTGGGAAGAGGTATTGAAGCATTTGAAGGGTCCACAGCCCTTAGATGTAGCATTGCACAAAAACGTTCAACCTGGCATTAAGCCCCAATTAGTTGTACGTTTTAGTACAAGTTAAAAATAAATAAAAGAAGAAAGAAAGTTAGATTTTAAACTTTTTATTAAAGTTTGGTTTAAAATTAATTGATTGAATAATTTGAATACAAAGATTGTGACTGATTATTTCTGTAAAAACCAATAATTTCATTAAAAGCGCATTATGAAGGAATGAAAAAAACGAAAATAGCAATTAGTCTGAGTGTGTTTTATTATTTTGCGTCAGTTTAAAAAGATTACATAAATTCATTGTTTAATAATAGGAGTCCATGATACGCCTCATACTCATGAATCTCATTCCACCAAAGTTGCTGAAGCTCCTGTACTCTCCAGGCCTGAAGTACCACTGCCTGCCTCTGTAGTTGGCCTGCTCGTAGAAGAGCCAGTGACCCTCCATCACGTGGCACGACTGGCAGTGAGACATGCGGTAACGGTCCATGATGTTCTCACAGTCATCCATCATCTCGTACATCTGACCCTGGAAGTTCTCCCTCTCGTAGATCCTCATTCTGAAGGATCCTCTATACTAGAAGATTTTAGAAATGTGAAATGTACACAGTCATTGCAAAAGTATTAGGAAATAAACAAAATAAACCAAAGCGGTGAACTTCATGCCCTTACCATTGGAATCATACGGCAAGATCTGATACATTCATTCATTCCAAACATGGACATATAATCAGAATATTCGCCCCTTTTGAAGAAATACTGATTCCCCATGTAGTTGGGTCTGTCGTACATCATGAAGCATCCGCTCTCAATTCTACAAGAGTGACAGCGGCTCAGGTAGGAGGACATGTCAGCACAGTCGCCCATACACTCGTAAGAGCGACCCTGGAAGTTCTTGTCCTCATAGAAGATGATCTTAATTTGGAAAACAGAAAATATTCTAATTAGTCTTTTTTATAAACGCTTTCAATTATTTTAAAATATTTTATCAATGATAAATGATAAATGATACTCGATACGCAAGTAATAATACTTACTCTCCCCATGATGGTGGTGCTATTAATCCTTTAGTACACTGGTACACTGACACTCTGTTCATGTTAAACCTTACATTTATACCTGCCCAAACCTAAAGAATATGTGCCTCCTATTGTAAAAAGCCCTGACAAAGCAACATAGAATAGAGGCCAATGGAAATTGAAGACTTTTGCAAAATGTCATTAAAATTTGGTCTGATGTTTTTTGTAAGAAGTCTTAAGTAACAAGAGAACATTGACACCATTTTGAAGTTACACTTTTCATTGTGTAGTTAACACACACACACACACACACACACACATACACACAAAGTTGCAAAATATTACAAAAACATTTAGCAAATATTGTAAAATGAACTATTTTGTTGAACATTTTTTTAATAAAACGATTTAAATAATTACCAGTCAATTAATAGTCCTGAAAAACCACCCATACAATTAAAATTCAACCTCTAACTTAAATTGAATTCAACGTGTTAGTATTGTTTTCATAAAAAATATTGTCGTGTTAGTATTATCATTATCATTAATGTTATTATGTACTACAGTTTAATATTTTGTCATGGAATTGTCAGACATTAAAAAAGAAATCACCCGCAGTCTGTTTTAAAACAAATGTGATCAAATTGTGATCATGATTGTCCATATTTGTACCAAGAAATTCTAAACCTCACTTTTAAAATAAAAATAATTAGATTAATTTATCTCTTAAATGTGTTTGTATGTAAAGTGTACACATGAGACCAAAACGGATCACAATGAATTGTCAGTACAGTAAATGCTCCTATTCTGGTGTGCTGAGTCAGGAGATTGTACATCTCAATGGCAGGCACACATTTTTTTTCTAGCTTACCCTGGTATAAAAGTAGCAAGCGATTAGCAGTAGAGCAGAAACGTATACGCCAAACAGGTCTAAAAATGACTACAACCGGCATGAACATGTGTAGGGTAAGTTGTGCTAGAACCAAAAAAACATTAACTATTGAGTCACATTTATGATATTTAGATTTGCCACATGTTTTGGTTGTATGATCTCTCGTGGGTTTTAGGTGGTTTTCTACGAGGACAGGAACTTCCAGGGTCGCTCTTATGAGTGCACCAGTGACTGTGCTGATATGTCACCCTACCTGAACCGCTGTCACTCCTGTAGAGTGGAGAGCGGATGCTTCATGATGTACGACAGACCCAACTACATGGGCAACCAGTATTTCTTCAGAAGAGGAGAATATGCTGATTATATGTCCATGTTTTCAATGAATGAATGTATTAGATCTTGCCGTATGATTCCAATGGTAAGTACAAACGAAACCCTACAGCTTAACGTTGTCACCTTGATGCATATTAATTTTCCACAAATTGGAAAATTACCTTGCAGCACAGAGGATCCTTCAGAATGAGGATCTACGAGAGGGAGAACTTCCAGGGTCAGATGCACGAGATGATGGATGACTGTGAGAACATCATGGACCGTTACCGCATGTCTCACTGCCAGTCTTGCCATGTGATGGAGGGTCACTGGCTCTTCTACGAGCAGGCCAACTACAGAGGCAGGATGTGGTACTTCAGGCAAGGAGAGTACAGGAGCTTCAGGGACATGAGTGGCATGAGATTCATGAGCATGAGGCGCATCAATGATTCTTTCTATTAACAGTCAGAAATCCAAATAAAGCAATAAATGAAGTACTAAATAAAAATGTTTTGATTCCATTTTTGACTTTGCACCACTTTTTTACCAAATTCATGTATGTACAGTATATATTAAAAAAGTCAGTATATTTTTTGAAATGAAATAAATAAAATAAAATAAAATATAAATTTATAGTAGGCACTTATCGGTCAAGGCTGATTTGTATATATATATACATACGTTATTATATATTAATCATTCTGGATGTATGGTATGTATTTTCTCTTACTGAAATTATGACTGGATTGCAAAGACTACAATATGTAGTACTGTACATACGTATTAGATGTACTGTATATACGTATTTAAAAATATAAAAAATAATGTCGGGCAATATTTATGATATCACCCCAAATTTTCTATAAAATCCATGATTAAATTTAAGCCAAATCAAGCCAAAACTAGCCAAGTCTCTAAGTTAATGCAAAAACTAAATGGAAAAAATGCAACCAAAGTTAGAATTTATTTTTGTAATATGGCCATCAATATCATTTTGGTAGACCAAACCCTGTTCATTTTTTGCTACACTTTCCCGATTAAATTATGAAAAGTTTAGAAAGCAGTTAAGAAACAGACCAAATGGATTGGTTATGAAAACAGATGGATTACAGATAACACACAAAAGTAGAGCTGCCAAAACACAACACAACCCAATAACTAGACAAATACACAGACTTCATCAGAAAACAAATTCGATCACAAAACAATTAAAGAGGGAATGGGAGCAATAAAGGTTGATGGATAGAGAAGTAAAGTGAAAGAGAGTTCTGTTCCAAAGAAAGGTGTGATGAAGTAAAGAGGCTGAGGTTGAGTGGAATGTACATGAGGTGGTTTTGAGAAGGCTACCAAAATACGTAGGAGGTGAGCATTATCATTTTAAAGTTGATTCATGATAAATGTGGAGCCAGTGGAGTAATAGAGTCAGCTAGCATCGCAAATAAATAAGTGAGCAATTAGGTGATGTGAAAAATATGGAGAAAAACGCACATGTGTAATGAAAGATCAGATGTGATCCATATGAAATACAATGTTATAGTCTGTCAGACACAAGCAATCGATAAGACAGAATTTGGACAACATCCAAATTCCAAAAACAGACAAACATTCTTATGTCATCAGCACTTCCTGCTTGTTACATGAAATCTTGGATCAGTTTCATTGGTTTCGGCTTATGGGGTGGTGTAATGGAGTGAGGGATATTTTCTTGGCCCACTAGTACCAATTGAGCATCATGCCACATAATAGTTATTTTTGTTGACCTTGACCATGACTATAATTCTGATGGCTACATCCAGCAGGATAACACAACATGCCACAAAGTGTTCATCCTTTTTTTTTTTCTTATGAACTGCTTCTTCATAAAAACTGAGCCAAACAGCAGCTTTGGCTCTGAAGGTGACTGGGCCTCAAACTTGAATCTTGAATGGGACCTTGTTGTGAAGTGACACAACTGACCCATGATGCCTTTAATAACAGCATCTTTATGTTAGATATAAGACCTCTGGCTGCACAGAATACAATTTCTAGATCTCTTAAGTGTCAATTAATATTTTTTTTATGTCACCCCTGATGATTTAGCATATAATACAAATCTAATATACAAGCAAGCTATTATGCCAAGTAATAAGTCCAAAATATTTTGGATACTGCTCTAAAATTCTAAATGCACGTTATCCATTTAACATTATTATTTGAAAAATAAAAAACAATCAATTTTTGGTATCATATTTGACAATAAAGTTCAATTCAAAGTTCAACCTTCACATTGACCTTTCCTGATTAGAGCAATTTGCATTTGGAACCGCTTTACCAGCAGAAATTTCTAATATTCTTCTACACAAGGCTTTAAATAATAACCCTTTCAGGTCTGCAGTAACACTGTACCACTCACTACAGTATGCAGCTGACTAAGGCCTTTTGAAACAAAAGGAATACAAATTCTTTGCCAGTCCATATAGTGTATATAAGGCAGCTAGCGGTAGTTAGGTAGCAAGTTCGGAATATCCACCAACGCAATCATGCACGGAAAGGTAAGACGAGAAGTAAAAAAATACTTCTGCATTTAAATTAGGAATCAAATTCAAAGCGAATTTAGAAAAATACATTTATTTGTGGACTAAATTGATTGCTGATCTACTGTATTGGACTATTCTTGCAGGTTATTTTCTACGAGGACAGGAACTTCCAGGGTCGCTCTTATGAGTGCATGAGCGACTGTGCTGACATGTCCTCCTACTTGAGCCGCTGTCACTCTTGTAGAATTGAGAGTGGATGCTTCATGATGTACGACAGACCCAACTACATGGGCAACCAGTATTTCTTCAGGAGAGGAGACTATGCTGATTATATGTCCATGTTTGGCATGAACGACTGCATCAGGTCCTGCCGCATGATTCCCATGGTGAGTTATGGTAATAGTTCAGAACACTGCTTAGAAAGAAACATTAATACATACTAATTATTGGATAAATTATTTTTTGATAGATGTCGTTCAATTTAATTCATTTGTACTTATCTACCGCAATAGCACAGGGGATCCTACAGAATGAGGATCTACGAGAGGGAGAACTTCCAGGGTCAGATGTACGAGCTGACCGATGACTGTGACAACATCATGGACCGTTACCGCATGTCTCACTGCCAGTCTTGCAATGTGATGGACGGTCACTGGCTTATGTACGAGCAGGCCAACTACAGAGGCAGACAGTTGTACTTTAGGCCTGGAGAGTACAGAAACTTCAGCAATTTTGGTGGAATGAGATTCATGAGCATGAGGCGTATTGTGGATTCTTTGTACTAGTGTTCTAGAGAATAAATAAAATATTTTCTCTTTAACACTACAATTGAAGCTTTTAATTTTTATATCCTTCAGCTAGCTTCAGTCGCTCATTTACACTCACACAAACATACGCGCAAACAGAATCAGTACGTACCTTCTTGCATAGCAAGCTCATGGACAAAAAAAAAAAAAACATTCAATACAATAATATAAAATATAAAAACATTATAAATAATTTTTGCAGATTTTGATGGGGTTTTTTTGAAACAGGTGAATTTTGGGGGAACGTTAGGTGAACTTTGACAATGAAATTTACACCTGTCAGAAAAAGACAGAAGAGAACTGATTATGTACATACTAATCCTAATGAATTGTTCTGCAATTAATTTCTATATTAATTCTATCTTACCAGCAGTTCAGTCTTATTGTCATGATTAGTTGTCAAGCTTGTCACTTGATTATTGTCTATTGTCTGCACAGAAAAACTAGTTCTTAAAAAATAATGTATTTTTGTTGAATCCGCAGCTCCAGGCATATAGAAAGCAAAACTATTTTACTTTTATTTTTTTGTTTTATTTCTTTGGCACACTGTCCAAATTGACTTGCATAGAGAGCAGTATGGATTCAGTTTCTTCCTCAAGGAAACTTCAGTTGTGATACCTACCTGTCTGGGATTAGAACCTGCAACCTCTTTGTCACAGTTCAAGCTCTCTGGCCATAAGTGCATGTGTTCCTTCTTTTTTGTGGATGAATTTATTTTCACTACAGAAAAGTTATTTCTTTTTTTAACCTTATGGTAATGTCTATTAGGCGGTTGGTCTACCAATCTGCTTTTTTTTATTTTTTTAAACAAGTTATTAATTATAAGGAGTCAAAATCCAAGGAACTATCATTTATTTTCAATGTGAAAAGAAATGATTTTGCAAGGAAGTTCCAAGCCAGCAGACGGTGCTCTTGTGCATGTCATATTACTGACAGAGACATGGGCACAGTATTTTTTGTGTCCTGAGTCCTTAGCTGTTTTATAAACTCCAGTTTAATGACTGGGACAAAACCACGTTTTGTTTTTATAGACAAAATTGATAAAATACAAATTTATACATGATTTAAAGATATATATGCATAAACCATAGTTGCTTGCGACCACATTTTATTATAATATTATGTGAAACACTAGGCATAAGACACTTTACATATAACACAATTATTTTGCAGACCCCTTGAATTAGGATTTTTTTTTTAGGCAACATTAATTTTTTACTTTGTACCGGATGAATATGTCATATTATCCAGCATGATACATCAAATCATATTGCTACAGATATTATTTCATAGGCGTTGAAAAACCTTAATATGAATCGAATGAAACTATCGTATATCAGGAGGTTTGTTTTGCTGCCACAGAGCACAATCTGAAAAAAAAAAAAAAAAAAAAGCTGACACCTAAAGCTATTTATGTCACTGACAATGTCTCTTTTAGTAAGTATATAAAAGGCTTCCAATGCTCTACTCTCAGAGTAAACTGTGGAAACACATTCAAAAAATGGAAAAGGTAAGGTTTTTATGTCTTGAAATAGTGTTACCTAGAGTTAAATGATATGGAGGTGTAAATTAAAGCTATGGAAATGTGACAGATCATATTCTATGAGGACAAGAACTTCCAGGGCAGTTCATATGAGTGCAGCGGTGACTGTGTTGAGCTGCAGTCACACTTTGATCACTGCAACTCCATTCGGGTTGAAACTGGAAGCTGGATGATCTACGAGCAGCCACACTATATGGGATACCAGTACTTTCTACACAAGGGAAACTATGCAGCCTACCAAGGGTGGATGGGGTTCAACGATTGTATAGGATCTTGTAAACTCATTCCTCAAGTGAGTACATCCAATGATGAATTATTGAGCGACTCATTAATTATAAAATGTCATATTGTTATTATAATAAATTATTGGTATTGGTTATTATTACTCTTAGCATCACAGGTCCTATAAAATGATGATCTATCAAAACTCAGACTTTGGCGGTCAAGTGACTGAACTGACCGATGACTGTCCATCTCTTTATGAACAATTTAACTACAAAAACATCTACTCGTGCAATGTGCAAGATGGATGTTGGATCTTCTATGAACACCCGAATTACAAAGGCAGGCAATATTTGCTAAAAGCTGGTGAGTACAAGAGGTACAGCGACTGGGGGGCAATGAGTTCACACGTCGGATCTATCAAACGAATTGTCTTCTGAAATGTAGTGACAAAATAGTGCCTGGTCCAAACATTATGACATGTATAAAGAAATATAACCGTGTGCATAAGTCTTAACAAAGTAGTGCAATTGTTGGTTTTATGAAGAACAGTCTTTCTTCTAAGTGTAATTTTATTGGTGTATTTTATAGCTTCATTTGTCAAAATATTTCCTGATGGACAGAGTGATTATTTCATTGATATTGTCCAGTAAATTGAACAGACGCAGATAAAGTATGTTTTGAGAGTTTAACGAAAAGCTATAAAAATGAATTACATGAATACAGAATTGAGTGTGTTAATGTGTTTTTAAGGATGCTTATTTTTCCATTTTGGATAGTTGTCATGCTTTGCTTAAAAATGAACAATAAAGCAAATTGCCTAATCAATTATCTAAACTTCTCGTGTTTGTTTTTAATTAGAAAAATGTCACACAATTCTCATTCTCTTTCATTTCAATTTAACCACAATTCTGATGTTAAATGCTATACACATTATGGTATGCTTAATCATTCAGATATTTTGCATTTTAAACGGAATACAAACTCAATTCCAAAAGAACTGGAACACTGTACAAATTGTGGATAAAACCAAAATGCAACATTTGAAAGCAACCAATCTGAGGCCTTTGCTTCAATTTCCCAATAATAAATAAGTAATTTTCATTGGTCTTTCACTGTGTGTACATCACTGTTATGATCGAAACACACTTCACACATTGCAGACATTTTGTGTGTTGGTGACAGTGCTTTGGTTTACCTGATGATCCAAATTGTGGTTGATCAGTCACTGACTGTCATGCTGTTCTGTCTAGTAAGTTTCTTTATATAGCCTGTGTAGACATCTACTGTAGCCTATTGTAGACAAAATTGCTTCACTTCCTCCTCTTTTTTGTCTGCCAAATGACTGTAAAGTAAAGTAAAGTAAAGATTGGAAAAAAGAACCCCAAAAAGCAGATTGTTGAAACACGAGGAAAATAACACGAGTAAATTGAAATATATACCATTTTTTGGGGGGAAACTTCCATTGATGTCATGGCCGTCCTGTTCACACCGTCCACCTTAGATCATAGATTCACATATATATATTTGGTCATGTATGCTCCTCTGTTCTCCAGAATTCTAGTGTTTTCCTCTGCTCTATTCTCCAGAGTGCTTCAGTGCATTTCTGTCTCATAAAGCATACAGTGTTTTCACTGCACTTTGCTACGTGGTGTGCACCAGGGTGATCTGGATTGCTCCAGGAAGCTTCTAGTGTTCCATTGCTCCAGTCTGCTCTGGCATTCTAGAACCTAGTAGATGCCTCTACTGTCTTCAAGTGGCATTCCACAGTCATGTGTTCGGCCTGTCAATCACTGACCTACGTGTTGATCCTCTCCAACTCAAATATAGGTGCAAGCAACGACGCCGGGGTTCAAGTACCTCTTACATTTCCTTTAAAGCATCAGAAAACTCTGCACACTTCCCAAAGTCCTCCAAGGATCTGCACGATACAGAAATTATGAATATCAAGATCTGATGATTTACTGGAGGAAAGGCAATTGAGTATGATAAGGACAGAGGATGTTGAGTTTGCCTTTGCTAGTAAAATGGTATTTATTCCCGATAAGAACATTGATCAACTATTTCTCTTTCCAGAACTGTTGGAAAAGGTCGAGATACTGTAGGTCTTGATGGGTTTGGCTGAGCAACGTTTTTAAAGGTTTAAAGGTCTTCCATGGTCTGCTAAAACATGTTTGAGAGGCTGCTAGTTTAGATAGAGGTAATGACGTTAGTGAAGATAGTCAATACATGGAAGCAGTATTGAAGAATTATTCTGGAATGGGACAATTCTAACAGGTGCTAGGAAGACAGAAGTGCATCAAAACTTCTCTGTTTAATGCAATGAGTCAGTGGGACATTTAGTTAGTTCTGAAAATAGCTCTTTATTTTTCTAAACTGAAAATATTTAGCACATTTCAGTGATGCGTCTCATGCTTATAAATCTCATGTTGCTGTATCCCATGTCCCTGAAGTTCCTGTACTCTCCAGGCCTGAAGTAGATCATCCTGCCTCTGTAGTGAGGCTGCTCGTACATCAGCCAGTGACCGTCCATCACGTTGCAGGACTGACATTCAGACATCCGGAAACGGTCCATGATGTTGTCACAGTCATCCATCAATTCAGACATCTGGCCAGCAAAGTTGTCTCTCTCGTAGATCCTCATTCTGAAAGATCCTCTGTACTGTAATAGAAAGATGTAAATGTTAGACATTAGAGGATGACGCGTCAACATTTACAGGGAAGTAAGAGTGAGACTCATACAGCAGGAATCATGCGGCAGGATCTGATGGTGTCGAACATCATGCCCATGCTCATCATGCGCTGAATGTCGTTATATTCTCCTCTCCTCAGGAAGAACTGATTGCCCATGAAGCCATTACGCTCATAGACCATGAAACAGCCATTCTCCACCCTGATGGAGCCAACGCGGCTCAGGTATGAAGAAACATCAGAGCAGTCGCTCATGCAATCATAGTTACGGCCCTGGAAATTCCTGTCCTCGTAGAAGATGATCTGAAAAAGGAAGGAAGAAAGAAGATGTTTTGAAGATCCATTAGTTTGAGTTGAAGTAGAAAACGTGAGCAGATAAGTCTGGTGTTGTCCATGCTTGTTTTAGAACACATTTACCTTGCCCATGGTGATTGCTGTTGTTTTATTGCTGTGTTTCCACTAACTGAACCAGCTGTAGTTTTAATGGACTTTGGTGGAGGTTTTTATACAAAAACCCAGGTCCAACATTTTGTTGTTATTCAAATGTCAAAAGCTGATGATCAAGCACTGTGACTTCTGCTGAATTAGTCCTTTAAACTGAAACAATAGATTTTATCCATACGTCTCTGGCAGCTTTTCATGCATTGTATTTTACAGTATAGGCAGAGCTTTACTCACATCGAAAGCGAATGTTCATTGAGCATTACAATTGGCTTAATGATTCAGAATTAATGGAATTCTGTGTAAATAGTTGGTTTATAGAAATGTAATATTTTGCATTACTTTTTCGATTGTAAATATTATGGCTGAGACATAATTACATTTGAATTTCTATCGAACCCTTATCTAAAAGTGCAATGCCACTAGATCATGCTGCTGTTTTAACCCAACTTATTTGGATGAAAATCAGAAAATAAAAAAAAACCCAGTTTAAAATTGATAACTTTATCATGATCAGGAATTATAACGTCATTTCCCATTACTACGTAATTGTCCTCCCCATCCCCATACTGGCCTAGATGTGCAAGAGTTCAATCAATACACAAATGACCCAAAATAAAAAAATAGATCAATAAAACATGAAATATAATACAATTGGGTTTTATTTAAAAAAATGTTACACGTAAAATTGCAAACACATGCACACTTTTTGCAATTAAAATGTAAAATTATTGGCAAGTACACAGTTTATGTGAAGGATACGACTTCATGCACTTTTGAACAGTGTATTTTGCACACACACACACACACACACACACACACACACACTGCTTTGGAGTAAGAACACCGTTGTGTGTATAGAGGGTGAATAGGATATGTTCATTTTGTATTTCATCACGTTAATTTCCCTGCAATGTAATGCAAAAAAATTAAAGTTAATAAAAAAAATGTTTTTGATTTTAGGCATGTAAATAGGCACGTAAAAATACTAAATAAAGGTTTCTCTTTTCCAAAATGTACGCTCCAATAAAATATAACATGTGTGTTCAAATGTGTAAAATCTAAAACATTATAAATTTTCAAAAATCGACATATCATAAGACACATTTTTATTAAAAATACTATTTTATTCTCATGTTTTCAGGCACAAGGGGGAGGGAAATAAAACGAGAAATTAACAGTTCATATAAATAAGTGCTAGTAAATCTGCTAATAATCAGTAACTCGTCTGAAGGAGCCCACGATGGCACAGGTAGCACACCAGTCTCGGTATCTCCTGTATTCTCCGGGTTTCACAAAGTACTGTCTTCCTCTGTAGTTGGGATATTCATAGAAGATCCAGTAACCATTCATCACATTACAGGAGTAGACATGGCGATGGTGGAAACGATCGGACACACAGGGGCAGTCGTCCATGAATTCCATCATGTGGCCTCCATAGTCTGCCTTCTCATAGATCCGCAGTCTGTACGGTCCCCGGTACTGTTGACAAGGAGAAAAAGGCTAAACTCAGTTAATTTTCCAAGATATGTGACCAACTAGGTTCTTTATACTAAGCTCACCATTGGAATCTGGCGACAGGATCGAATGCAGCTACTGAATCCCATCCACCTCTGGTAGTCAGAATAATCTCCTCTCTTCATAAAATACTGGTGGCCCATATAATTGGGACGCTCATAGATCATGAAACAACCGCTTTCTACTCGGATGGAGTTACAGCGACTGAAGTAAGTGTGCAGGTCCGTGCAGTCATTGCTGCACTCATAATTACGACCTTGAAAATTCTTGTCCTCGTAAAAAACGATCTGCGAAACAGAGCACAAACGTAAGACTTTCTCAACATGTTCTCATGGAAAAGAAGAACAAGTCCTACACTTGGACGATTAGCACACACGGGCTTAACACAATGGAAGTGTCACAAAAGTGGTGACAAAAATCCTACCTTGCCCATGGTCTCCGTTGGAGGGATTCCATTTGCTTCCCAAGCTTTTTATACTTCCTCCACAACAAACAAAATATTGTCATTCAAATTCAAATTGTTACCCAAAATATGTCAGCCTACTAGCACGTTTACCTTTTTGTTAGAACACAATATTGGGTAAAAATATGGATTTTGCTTGAAAAAGGTCAAATAAAAACAGAGTTTAGAGTTTTCTCTTGCATGGACTGGGGAAAGGACTGGTATGGTTCACACACGACCGCAGCACAATGCACAGAGAATGACATGGAACATCCTTTCCAATTAAAGATGATGCTCAGTAGATGGAGCTGTTTCCTACTTACAACAGTATGTTCATTTTCTCCCTACAGGACAGTCACATTTTTTTTCTCATGCACTTTATAATAAGCGCACACATCTTCATCATATATTGATTAGACAATTACAACTATGTATTTACATTCTGTTTATTACCCTAAAATATTTCTTCTTCTTATAATTATTATTAAAGTTAGAAAAAAGATTATTTAGTTACCTCTGTACTTAAAATTCACTTCCACAAATTTAATTTTTAAAACATTTTATGTTTTGTTAAGTTCATGTTTTTCCTGTTATAAATTATTGATCTTGAATAAATGATTGCTCTTGAGCAGATGATTACGTGGCAAAAGTCATCAAAGTGTCTAGCTATAGTATACTTTAAAGTTTAAAGATGTTAATTTGTATATTATTGTACACATTAACTATATATTCCGTGTAAGTGTGTGTGCATATATATATATATATATATATATATATATATTACTTTACAAACTCAATGTATGTGTGTATGTACATATAGTATTTAAAATTTGTGTGTATCACACTCAAAATACAATGAAACTATTCGTCAACAACTGATTTGTCATAATTGATTAATCAAAACTGATTTTCTGAATTTAATAAAAATCAATTGTCTTTCAATGATAAGAAAACAAGTTCTCTGTAACTGCATTAAGCATATATATCCTCAATGAAATTGATAGAAAACACATTGTATTACATGTAGCTATGATTTACAAGAACAATAATTACTTACTTTTTTCAAGACTTGAACCATTTAATTATTCATTGTCTTCAATCCCATGATTCCTGAGTAGGATGAGGATTATGTAGCTCATTCTAAAAACAACATTTAGGAATAAAAAAATCATTTGTGATATCTTCTTGCGTCAGTTGTGTCTTTAAATACCAAAGCGGACAGTCACGGTCAGTTATTTTGATAGGAATAACTACAATGAGGACACACAATCCAGATAAAGCTTCATTATTGTAAAGAACACTGTCAGATTGTTTTCGGTAGAGTTCAGGTAAATTTGACAGATTCTTTTCAACAAATGATTTTCAGTTTGGTAAGTGTAAAAGTGGACAGGAGAAATGAGATTTGTTCCAAAAGTTTCTTTCACTAAATAGTAATATCAATTGCCATAGGGAGCCGCTGAAATGAAAAGAAAACAAGCAAAGATATCTGACTTTACAATCTTTTATTTAGCGATGCATTTTTGCTCTGCGTCGATTAGTTGAAGGTGGTTATTCTTCTGAGGGACCCGATCCTGGGGGCAATTCCTCCCCAGTCACTGTACTTCCTGTATTCACCTGGTCCAAGGTAGTACATCCTTCCCCTGTAGTTGGGCTGCTCGTACAGTAGCCAATGGCCATCCATCACATGGCAGGAGTGGATATCAGATGTATGGAAGCGGTCCATGATGTTGGGGCAGTCTTCCGTTACTTCTATCATCTGGCCACCCATATCGGCCCGGTCGTACAGTCTCATTCTGTAGCTGCCGTTGTACTATAAAACACAATTTTACAGCACAAACATTTTTACGGTATGGTGCAGTTTAAAGAACTCATATGTGGTTGTTGTTTTTTTTGCTACAGTACTATGTTTTACAGAGCTACTCTGTGAAATGTATCGATTTATTAGTGTATATTTCTTTCAGATTGACAGTGTATTTACAGTGTTAAGCTGTATCACTCACCGTGGGGATCATACGGCATGATTTGATACAGTTACTGAAGCCTATCATGCGCTGACAGTCGGAGTACTCGCCTCTCCTGAGGAAGTATTGCTGCCCCATGTAATTGGGATGTTCATACACCATAAAGCAGCCGCTCTCCACCCTGATGGAGTTGCACTGGGTGAAGTAGGGGAGCAGGTCCGCACAGTCACTGCTGCACTCATGATAACGGCCCTGAAAGTTCCTGTCCTCGTAGAAGATGATCTAAGAAAGATGAAAGGCGAATTAACAGTGTAGATCTGAAGCGAGTGCAGAAATTAGTAAAAATACAGTGAGTTTGTATGGGACTGAAACTCTAGTGCTTATAAAACAGAAGATAGTTGGAGATGGTGAGGTGCTCTATGTCTTACCTTTCCGATGGTCATGATGCCACCTGACAGGGCGACTGCTCAACACTGGCATCCAGCTTCTCACTGACTTTTATAAATCCCGCAGGCTGTGGTGTGATTGCACAGCTAAATCTATTGTCATTCAAATCAAATAAGACCGGGGCATCAGGGGGTGTGTCGCTATAAACGTTCTGATTATGTTCGGCTTGGCCCGAATGCAGCTTTGCCACATTCAACAAAATGCAAAGTGCCGTATCCAGTCCAGTCGGCCAACACAATGGAGGAAATAAAAAACACATGATCTTATATCAAATCAGTTGACTAAAGTTGACTAGTGAAGGCAAAGCTATAAACTATATTTTTATATTGCTGTTATTTTAAATTTAAACCATAAATACAATCAAAGAGCTATCTTTAAAAAAATACCTTTGGACAAACATGTAATTGCAAATATTGTAGTCATTTGCAACAAATGCTTAAACTATACCAATGTGTGTGTTTGTTTGGGACAGTGTTTATATACAGAATATGTCTGTATTCAGTATTTACAAAATCATAAGCAGAATGGATTGATGTAAAGAAAAGATTCAATTTAAATCCAACTAACAAGCAGTTTATTGTGAATATTTTGATAATGTATATATATATATATATATATATATATATATATATATATATATA
>CM051494.1:26311417-26354511 GCA_028031935.1 Paedocypris micromegethes
AAAAAAAAAAAAAAAAACAGACAAACCGGCCTTTAATCTCAAAACAGAGATAATGTGAACAGAGAAAATTGCTCACTTTCTGTTGCATAAAAAGATAAGAGTAATATAACAATTATGTTGTGGTTTGTTCGATAATAATGAAGATGAGTGAAATGCTTGAGCTAGAGTGGAAAATAAAAGTCAATAAATCCATCAAAATGGCGTTGGTAAATGTGTGTGATCCAAATCATTTTTTACTCACCTTAGTGCGATTATGATCAAATGACGCTGACGGCTTGCAGTTATATAGAGAAAGAATCTGTTCTATAGGTAAGCTCTTCTGAAAACAGTTATTTAAAGTGAAATTTTAATTCATCCAATGAATATTTACTAGTACCTCCTGGGTCAAACCTACCAGAAGCATTCCAGCAAATGAAGAAAGGATCATAGCTTCTCTTTCGAGATGACTAGGGTAATGTTGAGGTCCTGGGCGGCTTGTTTCTCTAGATCAGGAATCATTACAAAATCATCAGAGCTAAAGAACTATTGACCATTTTATTCACAATATATCTTACAGTAACTCATCCTCAGCCTCATCTGTTGTCTCATCGTCATTACTGAGCTGCAGCAGTGCCACACTTATGGCCAGGTCATAATGGGCCTACCATAAATGTGCATTATTATATGCATTATAACAGCCGAATCAACAGATCCATGTTTCTTAAAACTTACCAGATCGTCCAGCACTGTGGAGTTGTCTCGCCCCTTCGGATTAAAACCGTTTTCTCTCAGTCTTTGTCCAATATATCTACAACTAGAATGTTTTTGAAAGCAATAGAGAAACGTAATTTAGCTATCTATTCTTTAGAATATTAATTTAACTGAACGATAATCATTGCTGCCTTATTTTCGAACGGATGATAACTCTTCCCATTATTAATTATAAAGGGTTTTTCAATTCAATTATAATGAACTTTACTTACAGTAAGGTTTTAACATTCCTCTTCAATCGTTTGGACTCCATGGGTGTTTTTCCACAAACACCCCTTTAAAAAATGTATGTCAAAAAAGGTACATGAATGACTTGTGAGGTTGGAAAAAAGCTCTAAACTACTGATTAGACAAGCAGATTAAAAAGGCACTAGATTAAAACATTTAAAAAGTGCCTGAATAGATTTTATAAACAAAATAAATAATTTAAAAAAATCGCTTGACAATGCTTCTGGTCACAATAAGATATTGAAATAATAATAAAAGCAACAACCAACAGTTGTGAAACAACAATCTGTGTGTCTTACCTGAAACGCGTTCCTTTTTCCAAAACACAAATTGCTCACTATAAACTAATGAAGGCACACAAACTCATCCAGGTTGTCTCAAATGAACAGTCTCCACTGAATTATTCATTTGCCCCGTCGATGACTAGCCAGGGATAACTCACACTCCTCAGCACATACCTGAAGTAAACATCTCCAAGAACTCCACAAAACACATTTTGCTAATAAACAGTGCAGATTTTCTTTATTAAACAATGAAATAAATATAATTTACAATTCAAAAAAACTCTAAAACGATGTAAAAGAAAATCTATATTATCAAAACACTAAAAAAAGGGTTAGGCTCAATTTAAATACAGCTTTAACTGCTCTAAAACGTATAAAATAAAGCAGTCTATAAGATTAATTTTAAAATGTAAAAAAAAAAAAAAACACACACAGAACACAGAATGTAGGCAAGTAAAACAATCACTGCCATTTAACATCTAAATTATTTTCTTCTTCTTCTTCTTTTTATCTTTGAAGATAGGAGAATTCAAGAACCTTGTATCGGAATATTTGTCTCCACGCCTCATTTTCCTGCCAAAAATATCATTAAAGAATATTTATTATTTAAAAATATTAGGATAATTTCCATTTTTTTTATTTTATTTATTTTTCTTTTTAAATCACAGTTCAGAAGATGGCACTCACCCATTTAAAGCTGGCTCTTTGTATGACACTGGTGCTGCTCGTCTCCGAGTTCTTGAAGAATCAGCAGCTCCGATCGTGTCGGTACTTATATCTGTTTGTGTAGATGATTTTTGTCAAAATGTATTATTGGTACACAGTTGAACTTCAAGAACACAGCCGTATAAAAAAAAAACTTTTGAATTACCTGAAGCTTGAGACTTTGAAGTCAAATTATGGTCCTGAAAAAGATCTAAAGTGGTGGAGTGAAGCAAGGTCTCATCCAAGACCATTTCCCGGAAGCCGTGCGAAGACTCCCAGGGGGGATTCTCGCCAGTAATTTCAAAATTCTGGTCTACTGTGAGAGTACTGATGTGGTGAGAAAGAAGATTCCTCGTGCTTCTGTCCATTGGATGTGAACCTTCATCGGTCTCAGTTGAAAGAGGATGTTTTGAGTTCTTCGACTGGGAAGCCTCTGTTTCAGAAACGTCCAAACATAGTGAATTGGGATTAGATGGCAACACATACGTTTTCCTGGATCTGCTTACGACGGCTTGGTATATGTTGCCTTCGCTCGTGTTAGTTATTGGAAATTCATCACTATAGTTCTCTTGTGAAATGGAACGAGATGACGACTTGGGTAACTGTAAAGTATCAGATGAGGATCTACATCCTCTAGCATTTTCAGGAACGGTAACGTTGTCGTCTTTACTTAAAGAGTCAAATGTTTGTTGCTGTTTTGTTACTCGTTTTGAACTTTTTCTTGCTGTGGTTTTTCTTCTAATTTTAGTAGGTGCCTCTTTTCTTTGTTTCTTAGATTTACTGGGCAGGACTTGGTCATGAATCTCCTCAGAATATTCCACATTGACATGCTTTTCCTTCAGAATCTGGTCAGAAACAGCACTGGGCTGTTCTAATTGGTTATCTAAAGTGGTATTTAAGGAGTTGACAGTGGATTCAGGGAGATTCTCTATAATGAACAGCTCATTCAAAATGTCGTTTGATCGACTTTCTGGTATCACAAACGTTCTACTGTTTTCCTGTGTGTTACGTTTGTCAATCTGAGAAAGAATAAGATTTTCATCTTGGAACACAGACTCAAACTGGCCCGAATTAGTACCAGTAAGTTCACGGCATTCAGGAAACTGGGCAGTATCATGGCTAGTCACTAAATCACTGGGGTCTGCTGAAACCGAAAAGACTTTGGCCCTCCTTCTCTTCTGAGGTCTTTCATCATGGATTATAAAAGTTCTCCTTTTATTGGCCCTTAGATTCTGTGTATTCTGAGTTTCTGGTGGTATATTGTGGAGAGCAGCACTGGAAAGACGTATATCCACAGGCACGGATTCATTTTTATCAGAGTCCAGACAACTGGGAACAGCAGAACCATCACTTTCATTAACACTGAACTGATCTGGTAAAATCAAGTATGTTTTTCTAGTATCTGGGTTTGAGTCTTTGGGTTTAGATGTGCGCCTGCTTGTCACGGACGTTTTCCTGCGAGAAGTTACTGATTTGATTTCTGTCGGACAGTCGGACGGATGTGCTTCCTTTCCTCCGTCTTGCTCATTCTGAGGATTAATAGAACATTGTTCTGCTGCCGCGGTTTTCTCTGTCAGGATTTCTGCCGCCGAATCAGATTTAACCAAATCATTTCTACAGTCTGTTCCGGCAGATGCACTGTCAATGTTGTTTGTAGAGATACATTCAATCATTGCACTTTTTTCTTTTGAATGTGCATCAACTGTGAGGATTTCAGCCACACTGTGGTTAACGGTGAGCTCCATTTCAGAGTCTTGCAGCTGACTTTGTTGTGTTGGGTTGTCTGTCTTTTGACTGGGAACATTGGTATCCGTGTTTCCATCCACAGTGGTTTTATCAGTTAAAATTACTGGTTGATGTTGGGAACTAGGAATCACGGTGTCTATTTTCAGCAAACCAGGAAATCCCACAACACCCTGGTCCTCAATATTGTGAACTGGAGAGTGAAGAGATCAAGTAAGTAACACACAGGAGAGTAATATATGCTTGTGATTTTAAAAAATTGTTATAAACAGATATTTTGCAATATTTTAAACTAACCAATGAAAAGTGTCAAATAAAAGTTTTTATTATACCTTGACTTGTGTCTTGTTCTGTCTCTTGGTTGTCTGAACCCTTTACAAATTATCTTTAATTATTACACAACCTCATGATATTGTTTGCAGTACACACACACACACACACACACACACACACACACACACACACACACACACACACACACACACACACACAGTAATTAGATAATCACATTGATTAGAATATAGTAATAAAAAATGAGCTTACCTCTTCATTAGAAAAAATATCCACCGCCTCTGACATCCAATTCAGAGAAGAGTCATAACACTTGCGTATAATGCCAAACTAAAAACAGATATTATATTATATTAATAATTGAAGTGTGAGGTTAAGAACGTGATTTTTACTTCTATCTGAGCAGCCTCACCAGATCTTTGTTTTTGTGGCGCTGAATAGCCAAATCAAACTTTATCGTCTGCATTTCTTTTGTCAGCCTCACAACTTCTGTCTCCAGCTCGCGGCTTCTTTGCTTCTGAGCATGAAGAGCTAGGGCCAAAGCCTTGTTATTGATTTTTAACGAGAGCTTGAAGAATGATGATGCATCTGAAAAGGATGGAAGGTTAGGAACCGCAATACATGTCTACTATTCCCGGTTGAAATCAATGTCTCACTTTGTACTTTTGTCTTTATCTTGGCTGCGTATAAAGATGCTTTCTGTTTGACCTTTCTTGGGTTTGTATTTTCCTCTCTGGACACCAATATCTTCGCTTTATCATTGGGAACTGAAGACAGAGATGACGGAAACGGAAGATTAATAAAGGTATATACTGTTAAGTATATAATAATATATCTTGTTGACTCACCACCAGTGAAAAATGTCGAACATTCCGACCCTTTTTGAGATATGTCCCTAAATTTGTTTGAATGCATTTTTATGCACCAGGGAGAATTCAGACTGAAGTTTAAGTCCAAAACAATACCGCGAAACGTTCGAATTCTTCTTCTCCTTCGAATTTCTCCTTCGTTTTTCAACATAAAGATTGAATACTGCCACCTATCGGCAATGTCACAAACTTAAACAACCACTTGCAATAAATTGATTAATGTATATATTAGCGATCGCCGTAAATCATTACCTAAATAAAATACATGATAAAATACTGTATTTGTCTTATGTGTGTCTTTCACATGGATGAAAATAATATATTTATAGTTCGCATTAACCGTGTTATAATAAAACGTTTTATCATCAACACAAGTTTTAAACTCGTTTCATCCAATTCAGCATTTATAAAATATTTAGTAAAAATAACTTTTTTTTTTACTATGTAGTTGTAATTTTGTGGGCGTGGAAAGGAATGAGAACTGAACTTAAACCGCGCGGAGACTTTTATTTTAAAGTAGTTACTTGTACGTTTCCGTTTTAACGCTTTCTCCTCCGCGTAATTCACACTGTACTGTTGAACTTCATCCTCGACTGTCACGCTTTTATTAGCGTAACACCAGATAGCAGTTCGTTTAGGATACAACACAGGGTTTAATCCGAAATGGAGGGTCAACGCTGGTTACCACTGGAAGCAAACCCAGAGGTATACATTTGCCAAAATGTCTCGAGCGTTTCTCGTTAGTTCTGTGTATTTCGTCTATTTTTGTCCGTAGGCTGATTAAAATACAGTAATAGCAACAGTGCAACACATCTGCTTTTTGAATACTAATGTGTTCTCTTGTGTCTGTGTTTTTTCAGGTTATGAATCAAGTGAGTAGATTGTCTTCCAGTATGGGTGTGTCTACGATTGAAAACTTGAATCGAATGAATTGCTCCGATTTATCAGCAACGATTTTTGTTTACCGGTTTAGTTAATACTTCTATAACTTTATATTTTTCTATCATTCCTTCTCACTCTCTTCTACCCCCCCAACCCTCCCACAATCTCTCTTTTTCTATTTTCTCTCTTTCCACCACTCTTTCTCTCAACCTGCCCCCTCTCTTCTCACCCGCCTATCTTCTCTTCCTTTTCCTCCACTCCCTGTCTCACCTTCTCCTTATATACATCTCTCTATCTCTCTCTGTCTCCCTCCCTCTCTCTCTCTCTCCACATAACCCTCTATTCCTCTTCACCACTCCATTATGTTCTCTTCACTACTTTCTGTCATCTTCTCTTCCTCCCTTCATTCATTATCTCTATCCCTGTCCAACACTCCCTCACTCTTTCTTATTCTCATAACTTTTATCAGACTCCCTCTGTAGTATCTCTCTACGTCTTCCTCTCTTACTCCCACTCTCTATATTTCTTTCTTCATCCCTCCC
The DNA here is from genome assembly GCA_028031935.1 of Paedocypris micromegethes. NCBI lineage: Eukaryota > Metazoa > Chordata > Actinopteri > Cypriniformes > Paedocypris > Paedocypris micromegethes. The sequence goes on from CM051494.1 coordinate 26,317,712, forward strand.
TTTTTATTATCTCTCTTTTTTATATTAATCTGTCTTTTATACACACATCCATTCTGTCAATTTGTTTAACTGAGTATGTAGTTTAATTTGACGTGAATGTTTTTGTGTTGTACCTTGAAGTTTTTACGGCAGCTGGGTTTGGTGTCCACCTGGCAGTTTGGAGATGTTTATGGGTTGGAACCTGAAGTTCTTAGTTTGGTGCCAACTCCAGTGTGTGCGGTTCTGTTGCTTTTTCCCATAACAGAAAAGGTATGACTGCAGATCCGCACTCGTTGCCAGAGGCATGGAAACAATGTGATTGACTGTAAACAAAACTATTTTTATTTAGTTCAGTTTGGTCTAATTAAAATCTATTTCACTGTATATATAATTACTTGTAGTATAATTATTCTTTTCTTTTGTGTAGTATGAATCTTTCAGAAAAGAGGAAGAAGCTCAAATTAAAGCAGAAGGACAGGAAGTCTCTCCCAGTGTGTACTTCATGAAACAAACCATTGGAAATGCTTGTGGTACGATAGGCCTGATTCACGCTGTGGCAAACAATCAGCGGCTTCTGGAGTTTGGTGAGCATCACTTTATTTAATGATTTAAGTGGTTTACCATTTTATCAAAAGCAGACTGATTAGCAGTGTAAAAAAAAACAATGTAATGTAAATGGAGGAAAAAAAAACATGATAACAAAACATGATGTTGTGTGCCTGACTTTCCTATTACCATTATTTTGCAGAGTCCAATTCCCCGCTTAAGGCATTTTTACAACAATCTGCTAACATGTCCCCGGCGGAAAAGGCAGTTTTCCTGGAAAAAGATGAGGTTGAGTTTAATGCTTATTTGTCTTTTTTTTATGTACATTGTTGATTTTCAGAAACAGAAGCACACTTTTAGACAGTTGTTTAAATGTGGCTTTTTTTTTAATGATATTTTGATGAATAAATGATAATGTTGTTTTTCTCTGATTGCAGAGTATTCGAGTAACACACGAGTCGAGTGCTCAGGAGGGACAAACAGAGGTTGGATATTTTTAGAATGTTGCAAAATGTAGTAATTATCGGTAAATGGCATTTACCACATATGACCAGAATGTATTTGTTCTTGGTGGTTCATTGTCTAGTGTACATCATTCTCCCAGCTACTAGAAGGTTTGCGTGAGATTTATCAGGAGGCACATTTTTCTGTTTTTATTAAAAATAATGTTTTTCCATATTTTCCCATCAACTCATCAGCCGGTTGTCTCCATTGGCAAAGACACTGGGAAATTGTTAATATTTCACGATGCACAGCATTCTAGCTGGCACTGTCAATTCTAAAAAAATATCTGTAATTCTGCGTTACCATCAATGGTACTGCTCAACTTCAGAAATAGTTTTTGCCATTGTTACGTCCAGCATAAAATCTTTTGCAGTGTCGTGATGATAATTGTCGTGAATTTAATTCTCTGCAGGCTCCAAGTTTAGACGAAAAGGTGGATTTGCACTTTATTGCCTTCGTTAACGTAGAAGGCCGTTTATATGAACTGGGTAAGTATGTTTTTTTATTTATCTTATTGACTTATATTTCAACATTTTTTGGACAGAATTAAATCGCAATGGCAATCTTGAACGGTTGTGCTTTATTGCAGACGGACGGAAACCTTTTCCGATTGTGCATGGACTGACAACAGAGGCCACTTTCCTTGAGGTGCGGATTCTTTATATTCTGTGATAACTCAGGTTTTTAGTATTTTGTAGTATTTTGGCTCATCCTTTACCATTATTTCTCCTTTTACTCAAAGGACTCTGCAGAGGTGTGCAAGAAATTCATGGCACGTGATCCTCAGGAGCTCCGCTTTACTGTGGTGGCTCTATCCAAAGCTTAAATAAATTTGTTCATGAATAAACTGCCAATCATTCTCAAGTGCTTAAACTTTACACTTTATTTTGCATTTCAGCACTATACGTTTAATATTGACTTTGGGTAAGACAAAGGTAAGGTAATTTGTAAAATTAAGTAAATGTTATAATAAGTTTCCGAAAACTACAGCAATTTTGTATCGGATGAAATTTGACGTTTTTGAGATTTTGTGCTCATTTTAGACCAATCTGTCAAACCTATTGTGTTATTTCCCATGGTTATGTTTGTTGGAGGACTAATAATTTCAAAATAAAGTTTTGCTGTTGAAAATGTGTCATGTTTTTAAACGGAAATCAATCTGGTAGTCAAATGGTAGTTGTAGTCCAGTGGTAGGGAGATGAACTTGAAGAGTTGCTGGTTCAAGTTCTAGTCTGGTGGGTTTGGGCCAGACACTGACCACCACATGCCCCCTGGACACCACGGCTTTAGGCTGCCCACTGCTCCGGGTTTGTGTCTGTATGTGCAATTTTTATTTGGTCCCTAGTGACCCTATAATAACAAACTTACTTTGCTTTCATCTAAAAATAGGATTTTACTGCCTTAGTTCACATTCTCTTGAGTGGCGTTGTTTAATCATTATTGCTTCTTCTGCTTATCCTTCAATTTTTCCATCAGTAAGTTCAATAGAGCGACTAACTAATGTCTGATTAGATTATTAACTGTGGTAGTACATTTAGATGCAGAGACAGAAACTCGCTGTCTCTGTAACAGTCTGGTCTCCCTCCTGTGACGTCAGGGTGCTGAGATTTCACCCATCCTCTCTTCGACACTCAGATAACAGCTGAATGGATGTACTGTGCAGTATTCATTCCATTGTTGTGTAACGTGATCTAGGTGTGTGTGAATTTGTGTCTGGGCGCACTAGAGGGCGTTTAACATCCACAACGCACCTCGAAGTTTCTCAGATATTCGAGGACATTTATACAGAATATTGACTTTTTAAGTTGTCTTTTTCTGGAAAATAATCTCTGCTCGTTGATGTGTGAAATTAGTACTGGAGGATTCGGGGCTATAGTGGAGGTATCGACGGGACTCGCGGGATGATGGACCGGCCACAGGAGCTCGTCCTGGGCTTTGATTCTGCGTATTCGGAAGCGCAGAGATGGATAGAGGTAAAACTATTACATTTTCCACTCTGGTTTAGACAACTTGAAGCGATCGCCGAATAAACACCTGTCGTGTAGTTTCTGTGCAGGTAACTTCACCTGCGCTATAAACAACTATCTAAGCATAAAATCAGGAAGATGCCCAAACTTTACACGAAGTAAAAGGTTTTTAAGTTTCCAAGGTTTTTACGAAGTAAAATGTGCCGCATTTTGTAACTAGCATTTGCCAACAGACCTGAAAAAAGTTCGTGCGAAGTTTATTAAATGCATTTACAGTGCTTATACTGATTTAGAAAATGGCTGTCGTTTATTTGTCATTTGTGTGGAATGCTTAAGTTTGTTTTTTGGATGTATAATAACGGGAAAAGTCCTTATAGAGCCCAGCTCAATCTGAAACCCCAAGTTCAATTAAAGTTTAATTTAAAGTAATTAATTTTTATTTGGAAAATCATGGTACTTTTCAATCAAGCTTTTCTCTTGGTTATTGGAATGTTCCTGCATATCTGAATTCCCTTCTCAGCAGGAGACGTAAGACCAAAGCACTGACTGTAGCTGAACAAATATTGTCCTTATTGGAAAGAGGTGAATCAGAATGCTTTCAGGATGACATCATTCGCTCACACACGCACAGTGGGTCATTGTCACGGGCACTGGACCTTGGCAGGGCACTTTTTGCCCCAAGCGGCAGGGGCAGGTGACATGTCGCTCCGTGGCTGATCTGAATGTCACTGTACTGCTCTGTTGGTGCTGGGTTTACAGTCAGCTGAATGGTCTGGAGTTGGTCACATGTCCACATTCTTGCACCAGGACATTCCTGTTTTCCCTCCTGGATAGTTCCAAGCTTGTTAATGTCAAACCTTTTAATTGGCCAGTTTTTAATTTGTGTGTGTGTGTGTGTGTGTGTGTGTGTGTGTGTGTGTGTGTGTGTGTGTGTGTGTGTGTGTGCGCGTGTGTGGGTAGGTGTGTGTGTACACGCATGTATATATACACACCAACTAATTTATTTTGAGTTATATAATTTTATATAAAGGAGATTGTCTAATAAACCGTACTGTATGCAACAGTTTTATTGAATTAGAATTTTTAATCACGTGTTTTATATTGGCAAACTCACTCACTTTGCTTTATAAAGTATATTGTTTTATCAATATTATTTATTTTTATTGTGGGTTATTCCTTGTGCTCTTGATTCATCCAATTCATCCATTTCCTTAATCATTTTTTTTTTTGGACCAAAAATTACTCTGGAAATATTTTGGTTGCCATTTTCTCCCAGTGTTACTTCATGCTCAGTGGACCTTGCTTGGGAAAAGGGATTAAAGCTCTTTGGCGCAATTAATGAAGTGAAACATTCCGAGTGTCCAAACAACTTGAAATGCTTCATTGCCCCTTCATGAATGAACAATAGATTTGTGCAAGTACAGTTGTATTCGTTGTTTCGTAATGTGTGAAACATGATGTATATGATTAAATATGATTTTTAGTATGTAGTTATATAATGGTATGAATAAAAAAGAAAATTTTTGTTATAACAGTTATAATATTTTTACCATTGTGTTTGTACAGTACAGTATTTGGTATAGACTAACCTAGAAATTTTTGATATCTAACATAAAATAATTTTCATCATTAATTTACTTTGCATGTGGATATGTATGTATGTAATTTACTTAATTACTTAATGTTTACTTTACATTGGTACAGTATAACCTGAACAGCAGAGGTCAGGATTTCTTCTGTCATTGGATTCTGGGACTTGCTTTGGTAGACATGTCTCCAACAAATAATTTGAGGTTTAGAAAATGTACTATCTCATCAATGAATGATCCAAATGAACTGTGAGAATATGAAATAATTATTTTCAAAAATGTATATAACAACTTACGTGGGCCTAATGAGAAAGATGGTTTTAAGTTACCAAAACATCTAGTATTAGTGGCTTTCTTTTGTCCATCAGAAATCCATGTGTCCTTTGAAACCATTTAAAGAAAGAAAGGAAACAATAGCACAGTCAGAGTTGGTCAATACCAATCTCAGCATTACCAGTGTCCATTTACATGTCAGACCCTCCACACCCTGAGAATACAAAGCGTGTTTCTGACACTCGGTCAAGTAAAAGCAGCGTTTAAGTGTCCTTTACCAGCGGAACATTACTAATAAATATTAACAAGACTTGAATTATAATTGGGCTGTCAGCACGGAATTTGACTTTTTGGCATGCAGCTCGTTTGCACTCTTCACAAGTACTGAAATGTGAACGTTTTGGAAAAGGAGCTTTACTCGTAGCAGTTATATGAGGTGTAGATCAATAGGGCTCACATTGTAACAGTCTTCTCGCAGGGTATAAACACAACATAAATGCTTCCCTGTGTGAGAGCAAAAACAATAGGCTGCTTGGTTCTGGATCCTGCTGGAGTTGCTTGAGATCACTGGAAAGGCATGAAGCTGAATGAAGAACTGACGTGCCTCCAGATGCTCTCCTCCTCTGTGGTTTAGCTGCTGATTACTCTATAACCCAAGATCTCCAGCACAGCGCTTGTGTTGGAGCAGTAGTCACTTAGGCTTGCAGCTGGGAGGAACAGCTACTACTTTCCCTGGACATTCTACCAACACCTACTGGCTTCCTGTGTTTGTCCTTGTCTTCCAGGCAGTCACTAAGAAGAAGTTTGCTAGCTGTAATTTCCGGAGTTCTCTGGGGAACGGTGTCTTGTTGTGCGAGTGAGTACGACTTTATGATATTTTCTTGCATCTCTATCAGCAGTTTTTTGGCGAGGAAAAATGTAGCTTTATTTAAAATATAGTTGAGCTGTCTAACCATGCTCTGGTCTATTGGGAGGTCATGTTTTCTGTTGCTATGCATTATCTCATGCAGGTTTTTCTGTAAAGAGCATAATTAACACCTTTCCACCATCAGACGGCATTCTCCCAGGAAGTGTTAGCTAATCCTGAATAACAAACTACACGGAGAGCCGAGCATTAGGAGTATAGCTGTGAGCCAGCTACTCTAGCAGGGTTTAGAAACCCGAGCAGACCGGAGCACTGGGACACGGGGAGTTCCTCTGGCTTCTCCTGCTGTTTTGCTCCTGGAGTGGGATTGGGAAAGCTTATGGATTTCAGCAAGTTTCTAGACTGAGAGCGTGGGCAGCTGCACTGCGGATCCGACACGATGGTGTCATTTGGGTGACTCAGCAGACTTAGTGTGCAGAATCTCACCACCTTACTCTGGCCGAGCATTTGAGCCATTAGCTTTGCCATTTCCACATGACTTCACCAAGGTGCACATTACCTGGAGATGTTGTCACTTTTGAACAGACTGAACAGAAAAAGAGTAGTGAAATAAGTATCAGGTCAGGACTGAAGGACCTTTGTTGTGTTAAAATGCTTGTTGTAGTTTAATATTATTTTTCATTTTAAAATGTTTTTTAATTATAAAAAAGGCTGACGGAAAAAAAACAGGAATGTATTTTGAACTTGCTATTGTATTGGCAAAGGCAAAGTATTAAATTATTATATACGTATATATTTTTTCCTTCTAGTCTGATCAACAAGATCAAGCCGGGAACCATCAAGAAACTGAACAGATTATCCACACCTATTGCCGGCCTGGTAAGATCTTTGCGCAGAAAATGTTGATATTTCACATATGTTTATTTTTTTAAATCCACACTCATTAATATTTTCCAGATCTTAATCAGCTTGCTGTTGTACATTTAGTAAACCATTAATTTATTTCTGCTGTTTAGTCTTTTGGTCAATAGATGGATAAATAGACTTACACACACACACTGTCTGTTCCACTATAAGGCTGTACACTTTGAGAAACATGTAGGACAGTAAAACAGCAACAACTGGATAATCATCTCCATAACCAGCGGTATTTCAGAACTATTTCCGTTAAGTGTTTCCAACCCAAAATCCCTGAGCATGGCCTAAACTCACAACAGAGCTTAAATGTCAAGAGCAAAGCAAAGGCATGCAAAGACAAACAGAGTTTAGAGGAGATTTTAGTTTTAGAATTACGATTGGGAAGTTTGCCTATGAAAATGTCTCCAAGCAAACAAGTGCCAAAACAAAAAGTGCCTAAAACTGAACTTCCACAAAAGGTCCATTTAGGATTCTGACATCCAACGAGTGCTTTTATTCTTCCTGCTTGCTACAGGGTGTTACTAAACACTTTTAATCCAATTCAGAGCCTTAGTGGAATGTCTTGCAAATCTGGACATAATTCTACTCATGGTTTGGATTTACACTATCTGGATTGTTTTCCTGGAGTTCCATCAAGCCCGGAGCTGTGGTTTTCCCTGTGTTTCCCTGGATAGCTGATTTTCATTTTAACAATCTGGAGAGTGGAAGCCTAAATTTGTGTGGTGGGCCACATTAGAAAAGTGGTTCTGGCACAGCGCTGGCCTGAGGTTAAGCAGAAGGATGAGTCTATAAAGTGCTGTTCTTCAAAAAGCCCCTCTAATCGCACTGGCGGATATATTTGAAACAAGTCCCACCGCTGTTTGTTGGCAGAACTGATTATTACAAGAGATTTTTCCACAGGCCACCGGGATTGTTGACTTTTAAAACTGTTACTTCTGGATTGTTCGTTTTATGATTCCGTTTTTTATAAGTTCATATGGTTTAATTGTCACTTTTCACATGGACTGAAACGCAGTTCTTGGTAAATGACATGATCCCTATAAAAGTATAATAGATTCTAAAAATATTGAAGTAAATAGAGTAAAAAAACAAACACAGAAATATATTTTGTTGAAAATCTTCATTGTTTTTCTAGATTTATTCAGTGATTTCTATACTTTTTTTTTGCATCGATAGCTTTGTTTGATTAAATTGAATTAAAATTCTAGTTATTTAAAATTATTTAAAATAGTTATGTTAATATTCAATGTATAGCAAACGTTTTGCAACTTTATTTAATAAATACTGTTTTATTTTTTACTTTTTTTGTTTAAATATTGCTTTTTTATGTAAAATGTGATGTGTAATAGTCTTTGGCAACCATTAGAAAAATAAAAAAATATATATCTTCTGTGTTCGGAAGAAAAGTCCAACATTTGTTTTAATACAAATACGTCATCTGTTCATCTTCACCTTTGACCCCGTGTCTACTGAAACAGTTGACCCTCATGTTAAGAGTAGGATATTTACAAGAGCACATACTCTAATAGAACACATACTTCCCATTACTATCCACTAATAAGTATGTTTGCTGTTTAAATAGAGCCCGAAGCGCTCCATGATCATTTGCTTCAGAGCAAACCACAAACCCAGCACTTAAAACGGATGGTTGATCAAGACTAACAGAAATGATGCCTCTCTCATTTCTCTGTCTCACTGTCCGTAGTCCAATAAACTAGCTGGAGGTGGATAGAATTTTAGCCACCCACTGTAAAGCTCTTTGGGATAAATAGTTTGTCGTTTCAGTCACCCGGCCTATGTTTAATGGCAACCCAGTTTCCAAAATAATTCACCGCCCTGAACATTCCTCAGTTATGCTGCTGAGAGATTGACTGGCAGTTTCTGGGTGTGAAAAAGGAGAGTGTTTTTTTTTATATCATAGTCTACACATAGGTGTGTGTCTGGGTTGTGACTAGATAGCTGGTATTGCTTGTGATTGGCCGGCCTGTATGTGGGAGGGGCCTGGACTTGCTCTGGGGTGTTTTGCGACGCCTTGAGGGCCGACTCTTGCTCTCACAGGTAATGGCACACATCAGTCACTGACACCCTGTCTTCATTCTTTGCTCTAGTGGTGTCACTTTTTATTTGCCATCTGCTCGCTGGAGGCTCCTCCCACTGCTTTCAGCTCACTGGACTATTTGAACTTTGGATACAATGATTTCTGGACTACATGTGGTTAAGAGTTCGACTGTATGACTGCGGCCTAACTCTGAAGGTGGACATTTTCTCTGTTTACAGGACAACCTCAATCTCTTTTTAAAAGCCTGTGCCAAGCTTGGACTGAAAGAAGCTCAACTCTTCCACCCAGGAGACCTGCAAGACCTTTCTACACGTGTGACCGTCAAGTAAGTTTTCCAGTACATCACTGTGTCCGGTGTTACTATATGTGGAAATAGCTTAGTTTAGTTGGAACTGTGAGTGTTTAACTGGCCATTACATGAGTTTGCCATCTATTTTCTAGTCCCATCTATGCAATTGTTTAAAACACACTTGTTTTTTAAAGCTTGACATTTACAAATTACCGTCTGTTATTTATTACTGTGTTTTTTTTCTTATGTTGTTACTCCAAAGCTTTTGTGATTTCTGCAATGTTTTTGAGCTTTAGAAAATTCATTAATTATTTACGACTTTTTCTCGGGCTAAAAGTGAAAGGTAAAGGGAAGTCGTGCAGATGTGAACCTGAACAGAAAAGAGTGACAATGAAATTTGAATTTGATCGGTGGTTAGAGAACCAGCAGAATCCATCATTGTTGCTGAAGCTGACAATGAGAGTTGTCTTGCTTTTGTTGTTTTATACTGAGATAATTGTATTTTTTTGTCTTTTTGATTTGGTTATTGGGTCACTATGTGTGTCTGTTGTGATCCTGTTGTGTTCTGTAGTTTCTGTGTTTTGCATCAAGCCTTGCCTCTGACTGGGGTGGAAAGACATGTTGAACAACCTGTTCGGTTTTCTCACAGGTGTGTCTCGAGAGGCAGTGACATTGTGAGCCCTGTCATTCCAGCTCTGACTTGTGTTCACAAACACTTTGAAATATCAGAACCAAAGCGCACACGACATTAGACTTTTACTATAACCAGGTCAAAACATGATCCATTTCCGCAGTCTGTCTCTTTTTACTGTCCTTCATCTGCCCAACACGAGAATGTTTTTCAAGACATTCCACTAGAAGATTTCCATGTAGTGACAATACACTAGCAATTCTCAGTTAACAGCATGAAAAACAGCATGAGACAAATTTTTGTCATACTTTAGTCAATTTTCAACACTCTTCTTCACCGCTTCTAAGATGAGTTTTTATTTTTTAGAGGTAATCAGACAACTTTCATAACATCTATCTGAAACTTTATTGTGGTATGAGACAGCCTCCATTCTCATTACGTATAAAGTTAATTTATCTATTTTGACACACAACTAAGATGACTTCCCTCAGCTTGTTCAGCTCGTGCTGTACTGAGAACAATACCCTGATCTTTATATTCATATTACTGATTGTAATGTGTGATTTGAGCTGCGTTAGCTGATAAGAACATTTTGAATGTGTCAAGGAAGGAATTGATTTGTCTTTTCTCTTTAATCTATTTCCTTCAATAGTGTGAGTTTCAGTGACAGCTTTGTCAGACGCAGTGGACTAGGATTAAACAAAGCATCTCTGCTGTGTGACGGTTGCTAGGCCACACCCTTCCAGCCATAGCAACGCTTCACAGGCTCTGATTAAACCCAATTCATCCTCCAATGTGGCTATAATTACATTAGCACATCGGCTGACTTTGGTGAATGTTTGGGGAGTGTTTGTACCGGACAGATTGAACTCCTGCATGTGTCTGCTCATTCGTGTCCACTGTCAGGCATTTGCCGGAAGAGCTATTTTTAGAACGAGAAGGTCACTTTTCAACACCAGATAAAGTGCATGGGTGATACGATTCCAGACCGTTTCTTATTTTAGCTTGTTTTCTATGCTGTTGTCCGAGTGTAACTTTACATTCTCCTCACTAGTTTTTGCATTAGGCAAAACATTCTAAAATGTCATTAGTTGTTGTTATTGTTGAGTGAGGATTCTTTGAGAGTTTGCCATCTCTTTATTTTAATATTTAAAATATACTTGGCATGCCGTGCTGGTTACACACATTTGGTTTTCAGATCTCACACGCTGATTGCAGGTTTATAGCCCTTGCAAAGTTTGATCGCAAACGTCCACAGTCACACACTAGGCAACGTGAGGAGAAATGGCAGTTTATTGCAGGCGGGATTGAGATAAGCAGGACCAGCTTTCATTATTACTCATCAGTCCATAAAGAGCAAACGTGTAAGGCAGGAGAGGATAGAACGCCAGGTCGTCTGCGGGTTTTATAACATGTTTATGTCCGTCCATCATCAGAACATACTGCTTTCTTTTTACGTGACGTCCATATTGGAATTATTTACCGGTCTCTGCTGTGTAAATGCCTTTTATCAGTGGATTCCAGTCCTCTGGGGCATATCCAGGCTGCATAAAACAAACCATTGTTACATTTTTAATGCTGGGAAAATCTTGAAGAATAAAGAAGCCCAATGAAAAATAAAACATCCTATATTTTTATGACCAAACTGTTTTCTATTATTTATCAGCCTTGTGTTTGCCACAGTGCATTTTCTGTATGTTTCATTACAGACAACCTTATTGTGAGCAATTACGTTCACTAAGGTTGATTAAGGTTAAAAACCTTACACGATTTTAATAGATGTCAGTGGTTTATATAACTGATGCCTTTGGTGATAGAGGCAGATTTGATAGCAAGGCTTTTATGTCACGACTTTCTTTTATAAAGCGGTGCTATCATACGTTTTAGAATTTCGAAATTTCAAACTGCACGCCATTTCTATTTTAGACCCACAAGATAAAGAATGATTTGTGTTTTCTTGCAGTGCCGTGAAATAAATGAAGACTCTATGTCATATATAAGTTCTGATAGTCACACAGATAAAATACATCTACTTTTGTTTTATCTATCTTTTCATGTAATTCACTTACCAAAGTTATTTAACTTTACTTTAGTTGTACTTTATTTCTGTCGTACTTTATTTTATGACATTTTCTTTAATTTACCCAAATGGTGTTTTTGTTTTTTTTAAATATTTGTGGCTAATCAATAAACTAACTTTTTCAACTGCTGTAGTTCCTATAAAATACATCATAAATGTAAAAGAATGAGCTCAACGTTTGTGGAAACACTCAGTCATCAATTAAAGGGGTTTGTTGTAGAACAAATGTGGTTGACCAAATGAAATCTTGATTCAGATTTGATTACATACTAATATAATTAATGTTTTGTTTAAATATATAATATTTAATATATAGTGTATATACAATCATATGTAACAGAACTTTTGTTTTTTCATTTTGAAAAAATGTATTTAACAATTTTATTTCTATTTCAACGATTTAGCAAGCATAAACTCTGGCACAATCAGGCTCCTCAGGGAATGTGGCACTGAGTGTAGAGGAGCTGTTGGCACTGGACGACATCAGTGATCTCAGTAGCAGTAAGACTACACATTGAATCATCTAACTGTGAAAGACATGCAATGCTCAGCTTGCAATCGCTCTTGCAATTTTCTGCTACTAAGATAATGCTCATCTTAAGCAATAGTGTGTAAATTACTGCACTCGAAATGTATAGATTATGTGAGCAATGCATCACTCCCAGGTGTTGTTGTCACCCAGATTAGGCAGCGTGTGTAAGTAACGTATCATTTGTCCATGCAAGCAGAAGATTCTGTACCTGAACATTGTTTACTCATGGGACTTATTATTCCAGGCACGCATACACACACACCCTCTGTACGAGGCTTTCTAAATAAGAAGTGATGATGTGTCAGGAACCTGCTCACCCACTGTGTCATTCTGCCCAAGCCACAATGATATGGGATTAGCAAGACTTTATAGGCCTTTTATGGACTTAAATTAACTAGATATGGAGGATGGATGTGCAGACATTCCAGAGATATGCTGTGGATGTTATGTAACCCAGGTTAGGACTTTGTTCGTGTTTAGATAGAGATACTGTGGGCAAAATCCTGTCACTATTAGAGACTATTGTATTTTGGATGATTGTCATGGAAAAGATACGTGTCATGGAAATGCAATGCTGATCAGAGATGATCAGTTTGAACAGCTTACTTTCCTTTGTGTGTTAATAATGGAAAGTAGTTGGTGTTAAGCGACGTGTCTTGTTTTTTCTTGATCAGTTTAAAGTCTGATGAGTGAATAGAGAAGCTTGAAAGCCGTCTGTCCTGTGATCGTGTCTGACAGAGTACTGAAATGTGAGAAGATGGAATGTTCCACCCATAATTCTCTTATAAGATGAAGAGTTACGATGGCAGGAATGGCTGGTCAACGTCATCAAAAAACACTCCATATTCTATCTTGTCTTCGGTTTAGTCTGTTCTAGGAATTGAGTGGATTTAAAAAAATACTCCAATAGAGAAATCACACAATTGCAGAATCACTCAAAATCGTTGAGAATAAATACTATTTGTGTCTAATTATCTTTTAGCAAAAAAAAGGAAAAATCAAACCTAAATGTGCAGCACATTTTCTTTTTAATCATATCTATTTTTGATTGTTTGATCAATTCAATAGAAATCCAAAGCTCAATTCCATTCAATGGAAATCCAAAGTTAAATTGAAATAATTATCTGAAAAATAATTCTCTCTTTTTTTTTTAAACAATTTTACAAAATTACAGTAGGCCAAAAAGAGACTGGATTTTCCGTATTAAATGATTATATCTTTCTAATCAAAGACTCTTTTGGCTTTTGCAGGACTCATAAATCATCATTAGCTAACCAGCGGTTCAGGCACAATCTTCTGGATTTTTTATTTCCAGCAGCTCTGTGAACTTTGTTCCAGTGGCAGAGAGAGAAGTTATTTTTCCTTATGACTTTTATAGGAGCTATAAATTGTTTTTTTTATCGGGGGTGGAAAACGCCTTTACTTAATTCAGCTAGCTGAGCATGCCATACAGGTTCATCTGCTTTCAGCTAATATTGGTACTAAAATGTATTTGTATGTGTATTGTACTGTGGGAATGTCACCAGTGTCATCAGAAGTCTAGTGTCAGGATGCGGCAGCACCGAGTCGTAAAAATCTCCAGCGCTCAGAGTTATATCTGTCCATCAGAACCTCAATATTTCCAAGCCCTGAGTTTCAAACACTGGACCCTTTGTACTTTAATTACATTTAATGTTGCCTTGTGACATTACAAGAAAGTAAAAAAAGAAACGTATCATGTTCCCTCCAGAAAAGGCTTTTTATACTGGAGGAAGATTGTGTGTGTGGACCAGAAGGTTTGCCGAGCTAAGCCAACTTAAGTTTACATGTAGCATTTCCCATGTCACAAGTGTGTTTTTATGCATGTGTGTGTGTGTCATGGGAAGAAAGTCCTGAGATGTCCATAATGTATTTAGTTCCATTTTGATGGAAGAAGGCTGTATAATCATCGGTCCAGTTCAAGAATTGTGGAAACTGGCCACTTTGTCCTTTTTACAAACAGCGTGCAGTATTGAGATTTGCCAAAGGACAATCTTGTTTAATGCAAAACGAGTGTGTGTTGTGTTGTTTTGTAGTGTGTGGGGCCTGTTCAGTGGGTGTGACGGGTGGAGGACGAGTGTGTTCCAGTGAGCGTGTGTGCATCCTTTTGTCTCCGGCCGCTGGGAGCGGGCCTGATAGAATTGTGCTCTCACCTTCCAGTTCATTCACTGGGGCACAGAAACCCAAAGCATGCTCATAGTTCTTTTATTGTCCTTTTCTCAGAGTTGGAGTGATTAACCAAACGACTGCTCTCTCTCTTACAGGCACCAGGAGAGCAGCAGGAGGCTTAAAAATGTAAGTGCTAATTCGCCGGAATGTGCATTTAGGGTTATTCTTTCATTTGTGAGATCTTGGATTCTTAACGCTTAAAGATCAAATGTAATGCACACATTACTGTTGCACTGGTAGCACAGCAATGAGTGAAATGGTATATATATATATGTATATATATATATATATATATATATATATATATATGAATATACATACAGTATACAGTAATATATACAGTATACACCATATTTACTGTAAAATAGTACCCATTTTTTCCAATTTTAGAAGCTTGGTGCTTGTATTTGCAATGAATACAGATTCTTTGTGTATCTATTATTCAAGTAAAACGACTTTGAAGTGAATAATGGGGACAAGTCACAGGAAAATCTTAGGTATTTAGTGATAGGAATTTTAGGTTTCTGGAAAGTCAAAAAACCCCAAGAAATGCTAATGTTCACTTGTTAATGGAATTTTTATTTTGTGCATGAAAATTAATGTTCTTATATTTGCGGGGTACATATGGTGGTGTAAACATTGGTATATACATAAATATATGTGTGTGTGTGTGTGTGTGTGTGTGTGTGTATCAACACCACTTAAAAAATCAATAAAAACACATATTTACTGCATCATTTTGAAGTTGGTTTTGGTCAGTGTGTACAATTATTGTGATATTTTCTGTCTTTGTGTATTAAGGTTCTGATCACCATCTTTTGGTTGGGCAGAAAGGCGCATGGTGATTGCTTTTACAATGGACCTTACCTGAAATTCAAGGCTTTTGAGGCATTGCTCGGCACAGCGCTATATAAGGTAAGACACGTGCTTTCATTGCGTTTTCCTTTGCCACTGATGTAGATTAACTGGCCATGTAAATCTTTTACATCCATTCTGGCATCTGAAGCATTTAGCAAAGAACGCAGAGGATTTGAGGATTACCAGTCATCATAAATTAAACTTCGTGTTGGCAATACGTGTGAAACCTCCTTGAATGTGTTGACTAATGCACACACTCTTATGAGTAAGACTTTGTTTATGTGGTGATGGAGCTGTTTGTTTCTGTGTGTGTGTGTGTGTCTGTGTCAGCCTGTCTCGCTCATACTCATTCCCTTGTGCTCGACAGGCACTAGAGGATTGTACATCATCGTGCGAAGACAGTGTGCGAAAGCGCTCGTGTAGTGATAGCTGCTTCCCAGAGAAGGACGAGCTTTTCCAGTTGCGAGCCGGACACAAGAGAGAAGACTCTCTAGACAGCCTCAACTCACTGAGTTCCAGAACTCACAGCTCATCATCGGACCCGACGCTCAAAGGCAGCAGTGAGGGTAAGACTCTCAGCAAAACTTACAGTCATTCAACTGAGTCTGCTTTCTTCTGTTTTGATTGAAAAACAAGGCACGTTTTTCAGTTACCACTCAATCATAACAACTGACGCCCTCTAGTGGTCTGTGAACGTATGTGTTGTGTTTTAGTGTAACATGACGGTTTCCAGCAACCATGTTATTAGCTATTTTTGGCTGCGCTGGTTAGCAGTTTAGACAAAAGACAATTTCCTGTTTGCTAAAACGCTTCTAGAGTTTGCTTAAGGTTTTCTTTTTCTGTCATGTCCTCAGTCACTTATTTGTGGGGTATGAGCAAGACGCTGCTGATGTAATTTAGAGTTTTGGACCTGTTTACATGTTCGACCAAGTGAGACATTTTTGTCTTATTCCCCACTGACTTGCTAAGAAAAGATTTTTGACTTCAGCTTGAATGTTTGGACAAGTGTCAGCGCAGCTTATAAACACATTGTGTTATTAATTGCTCTTTTATTTGTTCTCAAATAGATTTTCTGCAGAAATATATTTTAGAAATATAAATAATACAGTATGTAATGGTAGGTTTGTGGCTAGTTTTTGCTAATCTAAGTTTTACAAACACCAAAAATTATCTTATTTGTATCTTTATTGTGTGCATAAACACATAAACGTTGGCCAACCAATCACAGAACAGGACACACACATTCACACTCTCACTCACACCATCTGAACAAAACTCCAGACTCCTTTTGAATGCATGTTTTTGGGCCGTGGTAACCTACACAAGCTCGTTGAGAATCTAAAAATTAAAAATACGAAATTTTTGATGTTTCAAGTCAAAAGTAAACATTTTTAGAGCGAGACTTTCAATTCTGCGGTTTTGCACAGGTTGTAGCAGCGACCCCGAGGCAGAGCTGAGCTTCACGATGTCAGATAATCCGGAATACCGACGTTCTCTAATCGTTTCTCCTAAAAGCACCACTTCCTTCAATCAGTTCCTGCCCACCAGAGATAAGCAGTCCGGGTATGTTCCAGCACCGCTGCGCAAGAAACGCAGTGAGCGGAATGACGACAGCCGGAGAAGCTGGGCCAGCCCGATGTTCACAGAGGATGATGGGAATTTTTCTAGGTATGTGTAAAAAAAGTGCTGACAACAAGTGTGAAGTCAGAATATAAATATGAATAATTGTTCAAGGTTTTGATACATTCCTACTAATGTGGTTAAATGTGGATGCTTATTTCTCTCATGGGATTTAATGTGGTCATCGCTTGTGGTCCGATCCAGTCACGAGAAGGCAGGTTCAAACATTTCCTCTAACAGCGAGTTGAAATCTCAGACTTCCGTGCCAACTGCCCACCAGTCAATGGCTTATGAGTACGAGAGCAGTGATTCGGATGCAGACCGGCCGGACCCTGATGTGGTTCAGGACGACTTCGCTAGCCGTAGATTTCACAGCCCCTCTCCGGTCGTGCCAACCAACTTTGCTTTACCCATGATTCCGCTGGAGACAGCAGCTATCCCGCGTGCCGCCTGGCCACAGGTTGCAATCACTAATGCGCCCCGGCAAACAATGGCTCCACTCAGGTCAGAAACTGGCGTCACTGACATGCTTGTGTTAAGCATGGCGTCATTACTAATGTCAAAAAGAAACCAGCTTTTATGGTTTGTTTGGTTGTTGTTGGGTTTTTTTGACTGCCATTTTTTCTCAACCAATTAGATTGGACTTTTGTGTTGTGTTTTTTTAGTTTAGTTTTATTTTTTGTTTGCTGCTTGCACTCTACGGGTGGTTTGTTGTTCATTGAACATTGTCAGAATGTAACATCAATGGCTGTCTTTTGAGCAGCAGTCAGTCAGAGCCTCTTCAGAGAGCGTTCAGAAGACCTGCGTCCACTGATATCTGCATTTACGATGACTCTGGAGATGATGAAGATGATGAGTTTGGTTATGCTGACCCGGTTCAAGATGACCTTTATGCCCGAAAAGTAACCTTGATGCATCAGCCGCCCGCCACGGTACCTTATGATAAATTTCTACCCAAGTTCTGGACACCCGAGGAGGACGCACACGTGAGGAAGATCAAACTCGGCTCCCAGCGCCGTCCTTGGTACAGAAAGATCCAAGGATTCAGGTCTGTCCAGAGACCAGAACACAAAAAATAGACGGAATGCATAATATAGTAAAGTAAGATTTGGAGTCATACATTACATTTTAATCCAAATTTCTCTTTCTATACACTCCTAGTGTTTTTTATCTAGTTCTAGTCTGGGCTTCTCTGGTTTTCCTCATCTTTTCATCTCTGTGATGTTTTCTCGTTTCATTCTGGTACGGTCACTAACTTTTCTCACCTGTCTTTCTCTTTTTCACATCACACTTTCCAGCCGCAGGAAGTCAGGCTCATCTTCAGAAGACTCTGATGGTGACATGGGTCCCTGGCTCTCTGTGCCTCCTTTCTCCCGCACTCACTCCGAACCCCCTTCCTCTCACTCTCATGTACCTGAGTCCAGGCTCACTTCCTCTCCCAGGTCCTTATCACACTCCCGTTTGCTGTAGAAAACTGTGTTCCACTAACACTAGATCAGCTGACAACGTGTTCCAATAAATATATTAACTTACATTGACTGATTTGTGTGTGTTTTTGTTCAAAACCTAAATGAAACTAAATGAAAAGAGTAGGACAAAATCAGTCTGATTTTTGTTTATATTTTCAGAAAATTAGGAATAAAAAAAAATAAATGACTGAATAACTGAAAAATGTATTGTTCAAAAATGCCTCACTGTGTAAATGAAAATATGCTTTTTTTATAATTAAAAAAATATAATATAAATATACAGAATATTAAATATATAGAGAAAATGTTGCCCCTTTTTTCCCCACATTATTTTTTCTTTAACACAAAGTAGTTAAAATGAAACAATATTTTGTTACCCATACACTTCTTCCTTTCTTTCATTGCTGTCTTTTCTTATGCATGCTCTACATCTTGCTTGTATTCCACTCGCATGTTCTAAAGCTTTTCCTCATTCTTTTCCTCTTCCATCCACCCACAGTTCTCAAACAGACACTGCTACAGTTGCTCAGCAGATTGCTGCGCTGCCTAAATTAGAACCTCTTGAGTTTTGGCCCAGTCCGGATCCCACCTCTGGTCCAAAGCTTATAAAATGTGAAAAGCATTCGCTCCGTGGACGCGAACACCCGAATGACCCGTTCAATGTGTCTGCGGACATAATGCCTGACCTGGAGAATGACGACATGTTTGCCCGCCGCACTCATGCCTTTCACTCCAGCGACGCCTTGGCTGAGATGAAGTACGGTGACTTCCTGCTCCGTCATCACTCCTCAGGATCTGCTGTTTCCCTTGTAACCCAGCGGCGCCCTGAAGATGAACCCAGTTTCCCAGATGTTGAAAAGGATGATGTGGTTTACCGACGAATCCAGCAGATGAATCAAAAGCGTCCACTTTCCGGAGCCCCTGATATTTACCACCCGGTTCCGATTCCCGAGCCGTCAGCTTTACCTCCAAAATTGAAGGCCAAGCTGATGTGTGTGCCTTTTGAACCCAGACTGAGACAGTACAAACCAGAGACTAAAGAAGAAGCAGAGCAGCACTTGAAAGCCGATGATATGCTACTTAGAAAGCTAAAAGCTTTAGATACGAAAGGAACAATGAACCTTCGTCTAAATTCAGCTGCAACCCAACAGACTCCAAGTGGCTCCAACTCTTGCAGTGAGGAAGATATGTGTAAATGGCAAGCCATCAGAGAAGCCAGCCGCCTGAGATACAAGAAGAAGCTAATGGTGGAGAGGTTAGGTTTCTGAGCTGCAGAAGTGCTTTTATCTACCCGGCCGCTGGTTTGCCCTATTCTGTGATATAATTCTAAGATCCTCTCGCTTCAGCATGAACAACCTTTCTATTGGGATTTTTTATATATTTTGGCTTGCTTAAAAAAGTTTGATTTAAAAAAAAGTTATCATCTTCTTTTGTTCTTTAAATTTTATTAATTTAAATTATTCATTCAACTATTTTTGCATTTGAAATGTACTGTTATTTATTAATTGTTTATTTTTTCTTATAATAAAATTACTTAAGTTAAAAAAAATCCCTTAACTTATCTTCTTCCATTAAAATTTCTTTGAATTTAGTAAGTTTGTATTAATTAAAAATCTTTCAAGAGCCTTTTTTCTGCTGTAATTAAAAAATTACACATTTGATTCTGTATTCTATTATTATCTATTTCTGAATATTAATTTAAAATGATATTTTGTTTTTACACACCTCATTGTAAAATATATTTTTTTCTTTATTTAGTAACTGTTCAGTTTGTAAGTAACTTTATTTTTTAATTTATTTATTTGTTAATTTTAATTTTATTTTTTCAAAAACAATTGTTAGAAACAGAATTGCTTGGTGTTGTTGAGAGCGTGACTGCTTGAAAACTGTTTGTGGTTGAAAAAATATCAAGAAGGTTTGGTATGTAGCTAAAAAAAAAGAACTAATATTTCATGTTAGGTGGTTTGACATTTTCAGCAGCTAACAATTTCGAGCAGGTTTTACAAGGTGCGGATGTATCCAACTAATCTGTGCTGGAATCCTAAAACCCAAGAAATATATAACATACCAACAAATTTTCACTTTATGAGGCGGCTTACGTTACACTAGCTCCAAATTCCTCACCGCCTTGTGATTCTGAAAGCTGGAACTTACACTTGTGTGGCCATGGAACCACAAATAGCACGTGAATCCCAAACAAATGATTTCATTTGATCAGAGGTCACACATGGCTGGAATGTTAAATCCAGAACTCACGTTGGCATTATGGGGAATTCTACAAGCATTCGATGATCATCTGGACTCATAATGTTCTCAAGCTTCAGAAATTCAGACTTATTAACACGCGTCTGTTAATGTGAGGACGGCATGTTTGTGCGCTGAAAAATAAATATCAAGCTGCGTTTGGAGATTGCTGCTTTGTTGGTCAGTCAACAGACGCTTTCATTATCACCCGAGTCTGACTCTACTGTTGTGTGAATCTTTTTGGTTCCCCAGACTGCTTCAGAAAAGCTCTGATAGTGATGGGTGAGTTGTGGTCTGCTGTGCATGCTGGATAACCCTTTGTTTGGTTGGATTCTTTCATTAACAATGGTCCTTATGGAGCTCAGTGCTAATGTTCTTCTCCGCTAATCAGCCTGCAGACTTGAATAAAATGAGTGAAAATGGTTTAACCCGTCGACTAACCCATTTGCACGCCTCAACTATTTGTACTAATTCTGAACACCAAGTATGGACATCTACCAAGTTATTCACCACTAAACACAAGCCTACTAACACTTTATTGTAACATCCAAATATTAAAAACCCAAAAACGGATTATACACTGTTTTTATTTGCGAGCCATTGCTCTCATCATCATTTAATGTTTTTAGGAGCAAATCGGTGAGCGACATGACAGCAGATGAGACAAACACGCCAAACATGGAGTTGCGCTTTGAAGAGCTGCAGAAGATGCGCGAACTATTGAAGGAGAGTGAAGAGAAGTGGCAAGATGTGAGTATCCCAGTTTGTTCTGGAAAACCATTATCCTGAATATGACTACAGCCTCTCACCGTAAATACAATGAATCACTTAAAGTCGATTCATGAACAAAACTGGTGATGCTGCTGCAATATAGTGGCGTCGTTGTGGGCTTCATTTAGGTCATGTTCCAGGCTCTAATTCACTCAGGAGCAGTGCCGTCAAAATAGGACACTAGCAGAAAAATCTAGTCCTCTCTCTCTTCCTCAGTCTGTCCTTCTGTCTCTCACCCTTTCCCTGCTCCGTCCCTCTTATGAAAAAGCACCTGTGCTCTAGTTATAGAAGCTGTGTGTGTGTGTGTCTCTCTCTCTGTGAAGGATCTCACAAGGTGGAAGAACAAGCGCAGAAGTGTAAATTCTGACATTGTGAAAAAGAAAGAGGAGAGAGAACAGATCGATCAGATCTCATCAAGTGTCCCGAGGAAATCAAAAACCTTCAAGGAGATGCAGGATGAGAGGTGAACTGTTTTTCTTCTGGACAATAGTTTCTCTAGTCAAAAAGAAAAGTGATAAATAATTTGCCACAGTGGTTTACAGAGCGTCGTGTGTGTTTGCGTAAGCTTGAAGTGCGTTGTTTGCTTTCTCTAGCGGTGCTGCTTTCACTGATCTGGAGCAATGTAAATGTGTAATCTAATCGTGGTTCTCGTCCTCACTCTTGCTTCTTCCCATTTCAGACAAAGCCGAGAGCAGAGCAACTACAGCTACAGCTTGAGCTCCAGCACCGACGATGTCTTTGAAGAACCATCTAGAAGAAGGACTCTTCCCCCGCGTAGCTACACAGTCGACAACCCCTACGCTGCCCTGGACAAGCCTCTTTCAGCATCTATACCAGCTTTGAGGGAACAGGAACCTAACTCGGGCTCCCTGGCACCAGTTCAGAAGGATTTTCCAAGCAAACGTGATTCTTCCAGCCCATCTAATATTAAAAACAACACTAAAGAGAGCCAAAAAACGACCCGAAACCTTCTGGATGATCCTGTTCCTGACAGCAGCCCCGGTCTGATTCAGCCCACCAGCATAATGAAGCCCACCAGCAACGGAAATGACTCTCAACCTTCAGAGTCAACTGGCAATGCAAAAACAGTCGAGAACTCCACCGGCCCCATCGGATCTTTGTACAAACCCAATTCAGTGAACACAAAGCAGCCCGGGCTGGATCATGTTTCCGCTTCCCTGCCGAGGAGCAACCAGAGATCAGATAGCGCAAGACTCACCTCTGTCGTCACGCCCAGACCTTTCGGAGCTCAAGCCTCCCGGATCTCCTCCCTTCCTCGAGCTTTCACGGTGAGTGGCTTTGTTTTGGCTCAGGCGTTATGACAATTTATTGGCAATTGCTCTTTTGTTTTTTGTGTGCTGCAGGTTTCATCCAAACTTTGTGTATCGCGTATGCTCGATTTACGCTGCTGATGTGATTACAGTACATGAATTATACAATAAGTGGAGTTACATAGCATGTGTAGGTTCGTGTTATTGTGTGATGATGCAAATTGGGTTTCATTCTTTCACAGTTTAGGGATGTAATGAAGCTAGATACTCACTCATGGTACTCTTGTAGATGGATGAGTCTCACAAGCGTACCAATGGAGAGACAGACAGCCTTTCCAAGCGCTACGCAACGGAATACGAGGACATCTCTCACGTTAGTAATGAAGACGAGGAGGAAGAGAGATCGGAGCGGGTGACCCCTTCACCTCCCCATGTTAGCAGGGTATCACCGCTTCCCAAAGTCCCGTCTCCAACTGACAGTGCAAAAGAGGTAATTACCTGAATTTGAACTGCATGATGGAGACATGACAGACGTGATATGCTTCTTGCTCTTCATCGTTTCTTCCAGAGGAGCTACAGTGACATGAGAATCAGTCTGAACCAGAAACCCAACAGCAGCCGGGACTTTGGCTTCCAGACGGACTGGGACTCCACAGGGGTCCGTGTCAAATCTGTAATGCCAGGTACTGGAAAATATTTGTCTGAAAAAAAAAAATCAAGATAAAGGCATGTATTTGTCAGATAGTGCTTAGATTTCTGATTTGAACATAAAAAGTTGAAACGACCAACCTTTTATACACTGTTTTTTTTCTTTATTCTTTTTAATTGTCTCTTTTTTTTTTCTAAAAAAAGTTTTTAGTTGTTCTGGGACTGAGAAAAGCGCTATATAAATACACTTGAACTTGATCTGAAAATGAGAGATTATATGATTCTATTGTTTTTTTTAGACTATGCACGTGCAACAGAACCAGTTTTGTGTACAAGTTGATATATTTATGTGGGATTAAATACAATAAACAGATACCGGTGCTTTACAGGGTCAGGGGGTTAGAGTAAATTTTATTTGTCAAATTTAGAGTCAATTTTATTTGTCAAATACACATTATATGTAGTGAAAATTTTTTTCCACATCATTCAGCATTTAAACATGGGGGTTTAGAGGGACGGGATGCAGTTATAAAGTACATAGGATAAATAAGGAAGCAATAAAATACAAGAAAAATTAAGATAAAAAATATATATATTAAAAAAAACGTATGATGTAATACAAATATTTTTTAATGTTTATTATTTTTGCTAAACTGAGTATTGTAATTGCTAACCACATATTCTATGAGATTGTTAATTATAAACTTGTGTGTGCGTTTCTTTTCAATGAAAAGGAAGCCCAGCAGAAATCGGGCAAGTGAAAGTTGGAGATGAGGTTCTTACGGTGAACCGACAGCAGGTGGCAGACATGAGCTATAACCAGTGGAAGGACAGTATGGAGGAGGCATTGCAGCAGGGTAGTTTGCTTATGGACATACGGAGACATGGCTGGAACAGTAAGTCTCCACCATTAACAGTCCAGTGCTCTGGTTTTATCTGAATTGTTGCAAAACATAATGTGGAAAAAGTCTGCTAACTGCTACCTACAGAAATTAGCAAATCCTTTTCTTTTTAACCTGGCATAGCACTCTCACTTTAAAGTAAAAAAATATTAACTCTCCATCTTGTAAATGAATAGTTCACTCAAAATGAATAGATTAAAGTATTATCAGTCAACCAGACGTATTCCAAATGTGTGTGCCATTTGTTAGACGTAATTCTAGAAGTCTGTTTTGGTGAACTATTCATATTTTTTTCTCTTATTTTGGTGACAACCTGTTTATCTGTACAAGGCTCACTATTTCTTCATTTCTAAAGTTCTTGACTCTTTTTTTCAATTGATGTCATATTTTTCTGGTTTACTAACAGGCTGAAGCGCGTCTCTGTAAGCTTGTTGGTAAAGCCGGTGTCTTGCAGGGGAAGGTGGTCTGTCTTAACCAGAGGGATTCTATTTTTTGCTTTCTGTTTAGTTATATATATACACGTATCTACAGTTTTATCTGACTGCTAACTGTTTTTAAACAAATATTTTGTTGACACGGAACTATCAGACTGGGACAGAGACCTACCTTCCCTTCCATATAAAAGCCATAAGACCATCAATCTGACCAGTCTGGATTCTGTAGGTTCTCCAGAGCCATACATCAACACCAACCTGGATTTAACCTCTCACAAAACCATGGATACAGCCGTGAAAACTATAAATGTCAGCTCTCAACCTTTCAATGTGAGCCTGCTATTCATCTACCAACACGCTTTATTTTTACTCTGGCTTTTTACTAGATATATATGGTTTAGCACGTTTCTCACCCCTCTGCCTACAGAACGATGGCTCGAATAGAATAAACGGTTGTATCCATGAGGACGTGCACGCCATGAACAGCAAAGGTAATCCAAAAGCCTTTCAGATCTTCTCAAATGTCTTGACTTTATCAGCTTGTGAAATGCACGATTGTGTAGAACGTGTTTTGCCTAACTTGCAACCACAACCTTGATATTACGAGAGATTCCTTGACTCATCTTGAGTTTTAAGAGTGAGAATCGAGGTATTACGTGAAAAAGTTATCTTTTACACAGATTCACCATCTTTTATTTTTGCCTTTTTTTATCTCCCATGTAGAATCTGAATCCATTTCTTTGAAAAACTTAAAAAGGAGGTCTGAGTTTTTTGAACAAGGTAACAGAACAGCACCAGTTCAGTCTTGGTCTGTTCAGGCTTTGGGTTGGGCTGGGTCATCATAGGTCTTCATCCTTCCATCCTCTTCCTCTTCTAGAAGAAGCGCTCTCATAACACTGTGCTCTTCCCTCAGGCTCTGCGGGGCTTACAGTCAGTTCTCTGGTCTACCTCTGTGGTAAAGGGGGTTGCGTGTGTTGTGCCCACCTCCATCTTGAGTTCTGACATGCTGTCTGTTCCAGCTACTCCAAACAGTGGGGAATCTTTATTACTCGGTGTGATGTACAGGGGTAGAAGCGAACAATAATCGATAGAGGGGTTTGGTTAGTAATGTGTGCAGTAGATGTGAACTTCAATTTTTGAGTGTTTGAATTAAATTAATTTAAAAAGAGGTTTGCTTGATCTTTTAAAATACCGGTGATATGCGTAATTTTATCAAAATAATATATACAATAATATGCACACATACAAACAAATTTAAAGTAATTAAAACATTGATTAGATGCAACATACTAATTATTTTGGGTGTGCAATAAAATGCATGCAATTAATTATAGTTACATAAAAATCACAGGTATATACTAAAATACTAACCATATATATGACAGTATTCTTTAAATATTAATAATCAGATTTTTAACTGAAACAAATTGATTTTGAGGTTTTTTTTCGCTGCAGTTCGGCAGTAGTAGCGTGTTAAAGACAGCATGTCAGGACCCGTGCTACTTTTTCATTAAATAAAGAGTTTACCACACAAATAGATCTTCACAAGCAGTAGTGATTTAGAAGCACAGATAAGATTGTCTTGTCGAAGCACTTTACTTTGTCAGCTACATTTCTCCCTTCAGATTTAGACTAATGTAAATGTAGGAGAGTTTAGGCTAAGGAAAGACGTGGAGTGTGTTGGTTTGGCTTTTTGACTGGGTTATGCATGTTCTGCTGTGATTGTGGATTGGTTTAACTAGTAGTCTGGGCTTCTGCATGTGACATCGCATTTCGGGCTTCAAGAAAGTGAATTCATTAAAATACATTTCTTCTGAACTGGTTTTCTAACTGTAGTCTTTGCATGCTGTTGTTCAATGAAAGGTATTGCATGTACACCAGTTGGATGATGGTTTTCTTCAATTAGCTGATGTACTGCAATCTGGGTCTTACGTTGTTTTATAATAAGAACATAGACAATTTATTCATGTTATCAAATGTTACTTGTTTTTTTGTTTCTTATTCAGGAGGCTCTGAAACGGCAATATCTAATGTAAGTGCTGCTCATACTTTCATAGGCTCCTGTAGTATTTATCAGTATTGCTTACGCACACAATCTTTCTGTTTGTAGCTGCCTGTGCCCAGCCTTTCTACCTCTTCTACCCGCTGGTCCTGGGACCCAGAAGAGGAGCGCAGAAGACAGGAGAAGTGGCAGAAGGAGCAGGAACGTTTGCTGCAGGTGAAGATGCTTTGGCGTTGTAGTCTACGGGTCTTTCCTTTTTATTTATGTTTTATTTAATTGTTTATTTCTTTCCCTTTCTTTTTTTTTTATTTGTGTCAGTTTTATAAGTATATGTAGAAAATAATTAAAGTTATTTATAAATTATTTAATATAAGATTTACTTTAAATTGAACTAAATTGATTTATACACACTAATTACTAATATTATGATTTACATTTTTTCTCTAAATCTCTACTCTCTACTATTTAATACCAGGAGAAATACAAAAAAGACCAAGAAAAGCTTGATGAGGAATGGAACAAGGTTCAGCAAGAGTTGGTGAAGGAGAGCGCTAGAAGTTATGAGGAGGTTTGCAAAAACAGAATATGTCTGTAAAACACAGTAGAACAATGTATTTAACTGCTTGTAGATTATATAGATATATGGATTATAAATATATGGATAAAAGATTACTATTGATATGTAATGTAAATAGGTTTTAAGATTCTAATGGTGTCTCTTGAACAGGAGTTGAAGTCATTTGAACAAGACAAACATGGCACTTTGTCTTCTGTAAGACCATCTGTCTTTTCATGGGAAGAACAAGAGTCCTCCAGATTAGCCCAGCAAGAAGCAGAGAGGAAGAAACGAGAGGAAGAGAGGCAGCGATTGGAGGAAGAGTGGAGAAAAAGGGAGGAACAAGAGCGCCTGGAGGAAGAAAGGAAGCGAGAAGATGAGGAGAGGAAGAAAAGGCAAGAGCGGCTTCAGCTTGAAGAAGAAGAGAGAAGAAAAAGAGTGGAGCAAGCGCGTCTGGAGGAAGAAAGAAAGAAGAAGGAAGAGACAGAGCGTGTTTATCATGAGAAAGAGAAGAAAAGAATGGAAGAGGAAAGGAGGAGGCTTCAAGAGCAAGAGTAAGTTTTGTAATCACGCAGAAGCATCGCATCAGTTACTTTAGGAATTCTTTACTGTGTTGTGTCCCCAACATGGAATTGTTTTTTATTATTACATTGGCTTACAATTTACATTAAATACAAAATATATACATCTATATATTGTACATATTAGTTGCGGGCTAGCAGTAGAGTTGGACCTGCCACCAAGGCATTGCAGGTTCGAATCCTGGGACTGACAAACTCATCTTTCTTGACAAAACTCATCTCACTTTAAAACACGTTTGAAGCTGCATCCTAACTTGTATCTGGTCGTGCATGTGCTTATAATGTATGTCTAAGCATGGCGCTCTTACTTTAATTGCTATAATGATAACTGAATGTAATCCATAACTCTTTTGTCAGCGCTTGCTATTAACATCTGCTTGTCTGCTGATATTGCTTTTTTGGCTTCAGTCAGACGGAGTCCTTTGGCTATACCAATGCATTCCAAGAATTATCCTACTCACACAGGTAAACAGGACTTGCCAAAAATGTGTTATAAACGTTTGTTACAATCCACCTACAATATGTTTTCTTTAAATGTGTTTGAAGAAGAGTAAGAAAACTAAAGAAATACATTTTACTTTGTTTGGTTGTATACTGGTTTATGTCGTCTTACAATGAGTTTCCTTTGATTCACAGGTCTTTTTCCAAATCTACTCCCGAACTTGATGAGGTGGCAAAACCAGACATTAAAGGTCAGTGTTTCTTGGGTTCTTGATGTATGTGAGTGTACTACTGTACCTGAAGAGTTGCACACGAGGCACTTTTTAGAGAAGATGTCAGATGTCCCAACAGCAGATTGTCGACTTGCCCCTGGTTTCAAGGTTAAAGAGTAAATGGGTCTCAGTAGAGTGGTGGCTCTCTGCAGGTGTGTATAGCAGGCACAGGGGGATGGCAGGATGGTTGCTGGAGGAGGAATTGAAGCGAAAGAAAAACCCTCTCGTTCATAGAAAGCTTGCAGCAAGTGAGCTTGAGCTTGAAAGAAGGAGCATCCTTAATGCCATGAAATACAGAGACCCAGAGAGAGGTGGGCGGAGCTTGAGACTGCAGTAGCCAATCAGCTCCACCAATCAGATTTAATGATGCACAATCAAAACCAATCAAACGTCTGTCCATTTCATCTTGCGTGTGAATGCTGTTCGTAAATGATTCCCAGTGATGATCTACTATTTTGCATGTTAATCGATTCATAACTGTATTTGCATTAGGAGCAAAATAATATCATTCAAAATCATCTGAACAAAATGTGCACTTCCAAATGTCTTTGTCTTTGGTTTGTCTCGCTTTTTATAGTCATTATTTTAACAGGTTCTACAGGTTTGCTTTAGTCCTGATAAATCTGAAATTGACCCAAATGTTTGACCCAAAATAAAATCGCTCTAAGTAAAAAAAGCTAAAAAGAATTAGCTTGTCCAGTGGATTGTCCTTAAATTTTATCTTTGAATATCTGTCTTAATTGCGACCATCAACCATTCTGATTATATTTCAAATCAATTGCTTATTCTGCTTGCTTCTAATGTAGTTCTTAACAGTATATTTTCCTCTGAATTGGCTCTGTCAGCAAGTGGAGGACTTGGTGTCAGTATGGATAAAAAGAAGGAGTCTGTGGCAGAAGTAGAAAGACAGCAGATCCTTCAGGAGATGAGGAAGAAGACGTCTTTGAACACAGACAACAGCTGGATCCGTCAGCAGAGCACTTCCACCATCACTGCCAGGGAACCCATCAATCTGCCCATCAGAAGGTCAGTGTGTCTCAACATTCCATACAGTTATTTTTTATTGACTAGTTGCATGTCACCAGTTAGGAAAGGAACATCTATGAATGGTAATCAAAAAAGTTGGCGGTGAGCTGACAAAGTCACACTTCGCTTGCAGGGGCGAGTCTCTTGACAATCTTGATATGCCGCGCGGTTCCTGGAGGTCATCGTGGAGCACAACGAACAGCGTCTCGACCCTTCCAGACTTCAGCCGGCCTCACTCCTCGCTCTCTGGCTCTTCATCACATCTACCCTCCTCCATTCTGCAAACATCTCAGTCCATGAGTTCCCTTAAGCCGTCCCCGTCCCCACTTCAATCCTCGACACATGTGCCACCGCGAAACAGGTATTCTTGTCTGACCGACTGTCTTTCAATAGTTTTTTGTGGGACACAATAATCGCAAGAATTATATTTAAATATTTGCTCATGAGTAGTTTAGTAGGACATTTCGCATTATTTTTTTAAATATGTTTCATTTCATATTAACTGATTAGAAATGTGGTTTAACTACCGTAGTTAAACGTGTCCTTGAGTTCAACTTTTAATTTTTTTATAAGTTCACAAAGAACAAGAATTTTGGAATCTCGTCTTCGTTCATTCTGTAGCCATGCTGCATCCATCTTTTTGCGGTCTTCACCTGAGCCACGGGTAGATGTGCAAGTCTGTGTTGTTGGGCCTTCAGATTATGTTTTCTGTAATCTAGGTCAGTGAGTGGCAGGAAAGTGTGTTCCTTCTGTAATACACCATTGGGCAAAGGAGCAGCCATGATCATCGAGTCCCTGGGGCTCTGTTTTCATTTGAGTTGTTTTAAGGTGAGAGTTCGGAGGTCAGGTCTTGACTGGCTTCATCCGTGACTAACCCACGTCTGCCGCGCTATGCGTACATTCTAATCAACTAATCCGTGCACTTGAAATTCTGTTATTAAATGTCAAGCCAGCAGATTACAAATGCCAACTCTAACCTTCCTGCTTCCACAAGCTTGAGATTTGGTTTCTAATGTAGGGAGCGCTGTGAACACACTGACTGCATTATTTAAACTCTTCACACTTCACAAAGAATATCTTTTACACTGACACCGTCTATTACGAAGCACAATATAAAATACAAGATTGTATGTGTAGTGTGACGCATTGTATGATTTTCGCACACAACCTCTCAGTAGCTCTTAGTAGTAGTTGAAGCCCGACATTGATGTTGCCTGCAATGTAAATTGCTTTGAATTAAAGTGTCTGCTTGAATAGTAGAATCAAGTAGAAAATCTAGTAGAATATGTCAGATTTTGATATGTTCGCTGCCAGGAAATGTACCATTTCTAATTTAAATGTAAAAACTACACTGATGACTTTTATTTAAGTTCTTCAAAAAAAAATGTTCACTCTTTTTCAAACATTTTGCCTTCTGGATTAGAAATTGTTGCCTCTCGGGTGATTCTAAGAGAATCTTTGATTTATTATCTAGCCCTTCAGGAATAGAGAAGATCTTAGTGTGTATGAGTGTGCACGTGCGTGTGTGCGTGCGTGTGTCTATGTGTGTGCGCGCGTGTGTTCGCACGTGTTAATGAGAGTGAATGAAGAAAGTGAGTGAATAAGTGAGTGAATAAGTGATTAAGAGAGAGAGCGAGTCAATGAGTGTGAAAGTGGAGCCCCAAATAGTATGTTTTAATACTTAAGTTGGAACATACGGACACTTGTGGGGACCTTTGGCTGGGCTCCAAAACTTTGAAGGTATGTTTGAGGGTCAAGGTGGGATTTTAGGGCTGATGTTACAATTGAGTTTTTGTTAAGATTAGAGTAATTGGCACGAGGAATGGGAATAATTGCCGTTTCGGTGCGAGTGGCCGAGTGTGTGTGTGCGAATTTCACCAAACAGATTACAGATGATCTGTTGCTTCATTCCAGCAGGTGATAGTTACTCTCTCCCACCTTCATTAGAACATTTCCCACATTTCTGAAGTGTCTTCAGCCCCAGCGACAGTGCCAGTCTCTTACTATGCTTATTTGTTCCTCCTACAACTCTTTCATTTTCCAGATGCCAATCATTTGTGCTTCTGCTTATTCTCTTTTACACTGCATTGTCCTCCTGCCGGTCTTATTATGGGGTTATTTCTGGTCCTTTTCACGGGTGTTTACTACTCCAATTTCATTTCCTCTCATGCCGTTACCGTATACCACATGATATCAGTCTCTCCCGTATCCGTTAACTCTTATCACGAAGGTGAGTGTAGCATACAGCGTTTCTCCGAGGATCCTGTCCGACTAACCATGTTTTTTTATCTGGTGTTCACAGTGCAGTGAATGCAGGTCTGATTTGGGAGGTTCAGAAGCTGGAGCTGAAGTCAGAATACGAAACCAGCAGCTTTTCTGTAACACCTGCTATGTGCGACTCAAAAGTAGGCAGACGTCTCTCACGTTTGCTCGGTTGGGTTACTTGACTCGAGGGTTCTGATCCTCTCTTTAATCTGTGGTCTTTTCTAGCTGGTCAGCCCACCGCTATGTGACCAGGCCGTACTGCAGCAGATCGAGGAGGAGCCAATCACAGACAAGGATCTCTGAACACATAGTGTCCAACAGTGGGAGATTTAGGCGTTCTTGATACTGTTCTTCCTTTCATTGCTCATGAGTTGGCGAGATTCATAAGGTTTTGTTTATTGGAAAGTATTAGTAATTGTTTGTACGACAGGAACGTGTATAACTGAATAGAAACTATGCATAAGAGTCTTTTTCTCAATTGTTTGGATGAGTTCTGGCTGCTTAACCTGTATCAGCCCTGATACTGTTTATAGTAATTATAAGAAAGGCTATTTTATTGTTGTTGCTTAGCATACTTTAAAAGTGTTTGCTTGTGTTCATACGTGTGCCTTTCTGTGTTCTAATGGCTAAATCCACTGAGAATTTATTTTATAACAACATGATTATTAAGCAGCATCCATGAGTTATAGACTCGTTCATCTATTTCGCAATATTTCTGTGGAGGAGGAAGTGTGGAATGTTCCACTAAAGCAATGTAATCCGTAATAATTGTAAATAAATTTACAAAGTCATGTTTTTGTCCTCATGTCTCATGTCTGTGCTAATATTTTTCCTGTATTGTAAAATTGACCAAATTCTCCCGTTCTTTGAATGGGTCAGTCACAAGGTTTTTTTAATACAATTTTTCCAACACAATAGTAGTTCAGCAGCTGTGCCTTGGGATAATTTGGGAACTTATCCGTTTATTCGCTCATGGGAATTCACTGTCAGACCCCGGGGAATAAAATCAAATCTCGGGAGCGTTATGATTACATTATTGTTAATGTTAATAGCTTATGTAGGATGAAAATCACATACGGCTGTGTGCAAAACGGAAGTGTTCAGTACATTTTAGGGAAGTAGTTGTATTATTAAAATAGAAACTAAACATTTATCTCGAGAACATCTTTACTTCTCTTTATGTTAAAATTCACATTGTATTCACTTCTCTGTTTTTTCAAAGTTCATTTTTTTGAGCAATTCAACTACAGACATGAAAATATAATTAGAAAAATAAGCGAATAGCTGGTTAGCATGTTCAACAGCTAACACAGTCTTCATTTTGTTGTTTTTGTTGGTGTTTTTTTTTTGGAGTTTATCATCATCATCATCATTATTACATTCATCGTGAGATTTATTATACAAATACGACCATACGACCATGTTTGCAGTCAGTTTTTAGATTCATAAAAATATTTTTATTGTCGCAACAATGGTTGCCTCTAGGGGGCGCTGTTGAATTGGACAAAATTACCTTAATTAAACTGGAGCGTGCATAAAGAGAGCTTTGAAATTCATTTAAAGAGCTGCTACAGATGTCCGGTCTCATTGTCTGAGTATCTTCTGTGTGGTGGGTGGATGAACAGAGGATTTCCTTCACACAACAAGCTCCTCCACCTGCTATCTCGACTCTAATTTTAGTCCATATTATTGATGTCAGCCATGTCTAGTTGCTATGGTTTTAGATTTTTCCTGCACATCAACTACGAGAAGCTAATTCGACATCTGCACTTTGTAATGTTTACCAAATGATTTGCAAGGTATTTGCCTTCCCATCTGAATATACTTGTTTCCAAAAGTGAGGACACATCCTAGACTACTCCTGTGTCTAGAGAAATACATTTTCATCCGTGACTTATTTGCACAGCAAGCTGACCTTTAGTCATAAATAAACAGACGAAGCATTGAAAAAGATTGTTCTTAGGCTTCCTAATGAAGTGAATTAAATCAGGCTGGATCCTGAAATGGTCGGCATGAGCTGTGGGCTATACTTAGGATTGATTTAGTGAAAGAATTGTCTTGTACTACACAGGAAATTGTAAACATCCCATTTGTCGCGAATCTCCTGTTTGTCCCCTGGGTTCAGTGTGGCACTACAATTACACACACTTTTCTGTTCAGCTGTTGGGCTGCTTTGGTTTATTGTTTAGTCAATTTGGTTTTATCCCCCTCTGT
This sequence comes from Paedocypris micromegethes, assembly GCA_028031935.1. Taxonomy (NCBI): domain Eukaryota; kingdom Metazoa; phylum Chordata; class Actinopteri; order Cypriniformes; genus Paedocypris; species Paedocypris micromegethes. Next base: position 26,351,705 of record CM051494.1, read on the forward strand.
CGTGCTTTCTACTTGTCATGGGTTGTTATTATCAGCCTCTCTGTGCTGTGCGAGAGAGATTTCTTTCGCCTTTATGGTAGTGGGTAACAGGCTTGCTGAGTGAAGTGGCCATTAAACCAGCACTTAGTAACCTGACAGTAACATCCAACACAAGTCTCAATCATAGCTCAGATGCTGCCATCTCCTCCGCACTTTACATCCCAACACAGATGTGGAGAGTGAGTGAATGGATAACCTCTCTGGATTTTCTCAGGTTTGGCAATCAAAGAGATTTTTTAAAGAGCGACCGAGCACCTTCAGTCGAATGTAGATCTGTGGTTCATTTTGAATGTCCAAACCAGATTTCCATCACTGCGGGCATTGATTTCAAATTTCCCCGCTTGAAATACTTCAAAGATTTGGTCCATGCTCATCTTCTTTCTTACTGTACCTCTCTGTCTAGCATATGGCACTGATGAAATGCTCTGGCTCTTCATTTCCACTGACTTGGAAAATGTTTCATTGCTCATAAATGCCAAGGCAGTCGCAGCTGGAGGCAGATCTGCCTGCAGTTATTATGCCAAGAGGTTTTCTAGCCCACTGTTGATGCTTTCCTTTTCTAATGCATATTCATATTTTATTTCTTTTGTGCTTGGCATTTAATACTTTTAGATTAACGTTTTCTGAGCTTAATAGTGAATTACAAGCAAACTGATAGGGCACCAACATGCTGTTTTGAGCCCTATGAAATAAAAAGTGAATAGTGTCCCCTAATAATTAAAGCAGGTCTCTGTGCCAACCAAAGTTTATGGACCATTACAAGCAATCTAACTTTCACCCTGTTAAAAACACCGCTGATTTTATAATGCAATTAAACACCCTCAAGTTGATCATTTACACTCCTCGAAATGCCCTTGAGTCATTTAGGGAAAAAAATAACTATGAGTGGTGGATATTTTAAATATCCTACGTAACCTTCCTTACTCCTGCTTTTTCTATCTATGTGCCATAGGGAACTGAAACCAATCCCAGTAACATACTGGTCAGATTGGTGGCTAACCACTTGCATAGTGGGACACACACTCACTCACACCTGGGCAGATTTTCAAATTCATGTTTTTTGACTTTTTGAAAGAGCATGCAACTCCACATAGAAAGTATAATCTATAAAATATCTCTTGAATATGTCATAGCTATTTAGATTGATTGATTGACAGATGGATGAATAAATTGGTTTAGACAAATAGAGTGAAAAAGAGATAGATAGATAGATAGATAGATAGATAGATAGATAGATAGATAGATAGATAGATAGATAGATAGATAGATAGATAGATAGATAGATAGATAGAATACAGACAGTATTGCAATTGATAGCATTAAGAAAGGAGAAAATGTTCTCTGCAAGTTCTGACATGATTTATGACTAAGAGGGAGTTGGTTAACTATACAGAACCAGTGGCTCATGACCTTATCTGCACAGATGTTATCAGTCTTGTGAGAATGGTGATAGGGCGTACAAGCTGCAGTTATGCTTTTGCCACTTTGCCTAGATGACATTTCACATGAAGCTTGATAGAGCAAGAAAAATAGAGAGGGTGAAGCCGGCAGATCCACAAACACTGCTCCTAACACTGAGTCAAGCCTTTCATTTCACATCTTCACGAGTTGCCAACCATCAGGTTAATAATTATGGTGTTGTGATTTGTGTGTGAAGATTTGACTGACTCGTTCTTAGAATATGGATTTTCTTGAGATGAATCGGTTAATCAATAACTCACTCTGACATTGTCAATGTGTAGAAGGGATTGGCTACTCTTCACTCTTTCAACTGCAGCATTTACGCGAATGATCGATTTGGCAATTTCTGTCTCTGAGTTCTGACTAATTGTCACATTTTTATGATTCAAATGATCGTTTATTTTTATTCCATCTTTAAGTAATGACTTCAGATCATCTAAAGACAGACGTTTGGTTGATCAAGTGTTCTCAGGGGTTAGTGACGCAGCTGTTGTCATAGAAACAATGTCTGGGCTTAAATGGAGGTGAGGCAAGGTAGTATTTGTGACTGGATTAAAAGACCGAGGCTCTGGCTTCAAAACCATTGAGATAATTACAACACCACGGTCACGTCTCCTAATAATAACTCAGTTATTTGAGTCCATCCTGAAGCTTTTCTAGCAGTGATAAGGACAACAACTTTGGGGACATGGCTCAGTGTTTGTTCTTAACCTCTGATTACTATGGGAATCTATGAATACTGAATTGCCCAGTGGATTCAGATGTTTGAGTTATACATCCTCCTTAAAGGTTGTGGCAGCTGCAAGCTGCCAAGCCGAGAAACAGAGCGGCACAAATCCTCCTCCTTAGGTGTTTCATGCTTATTCACTAGTTGTGAATAAGCTTTTTTTTTTTTATTAAAATGAAATCCTCACTAGTTCACTAAATGCTGCCTGTGCCATGAGGACACCTTAAGATTGTTCCTTTAAACCTTGTGGTGTTTTATTCCTTAATATGTAACCGGAAAGTACAAGTGAGGTGTTTTAGTTTAACTGCTTCTGATTGCTACATGGTCACTAGAATTGACTACTTTTCCTAAAATGTGTTCACATATTATCATCTGATTGGCTCAGATATATAGTGAAGGTTTTCTTTTAAAAGTTTAAAGTGTGTGAAAAGGTTCTGGTACGGAACCCAATTCTGGATGTTCTTACATTTGAACAAAATTCCCCTTTCCATCTTATTTAAATGTCATTTATATTATGGACAACCTAGACTTATGAATAGACTACTTTAAATTATTTAAACTCTTGGTTAAATTAAAAAAA
>CM051494.1:26354529-26395348 GCA_028031935.1 Paedocypris micromegethes
AAAAAAGCCCAAGAAGCATGTGATTTGTTCTTCACACAAAGTCTCTGCTATTTGTGTTGAATTTGTGTTGTGTTTTATTTTATTTTACTTTATTTTTCTTTCAATTATTATGTATTTATTTATTTGTAATTTTGTATAGGTGTTGTGGACAAATGTACACTTCAATTGCACTAACCCACATTTCTGTTTTTGTAGGACAAATTAATCACTAATAGTTTTTTATGCAATCCTTGTTTTGTGGTCATCATAAATCGAAACTTTAGTTTCTTTTTCAAAAATGTCAACATACATAATTCTAAAACGTGAGTTTTCTGCATTCGTTATGCGATTCAATAACCATGACGAATATTCTACTAGAGCTAAATCAATTCCACAGCATTGCTAGTCAATAAAATCAATACATGGCCTTTAATCTTCTCTGAGATTAAGATAAAGGTGATTACTTTTCCTTCATGAAGTGATTCAACCAGTTTACCTTCACACATCTATACATCACAGTTCACACATGCATGATCTTGGTTTCTAAAGAGGGAAGTTTAATCAACAACGCTTGTTTTTTCCAAAGCTGAACCCTGGCAGTTTTTACGTTTAAGCGATGCATTGCAAAATTGATGATTTTTACCATTCGTGGTACTTGTCATCAAATCACGTTGCACTTTTTCAGCTTTGACTATTTATAGATGAGGCAGTTTTTAGTTTGAGAATTAAAGACCTCCTCGGATCTCACCGGTGTGAGTGACAGATGTTACTGTTCGTTGCCATTATGCATTTTCAGGAGATCAGCATGCAATCCTCAATTAAATGGCTACCAACTGATTCCACAGCTGTCCAGGTTGCATGGTATTGACTATACCACCCGCTTCTAAGTCCAATGGCCAAACCACATCAATAGACTGTGTTCTCTGCCCTCGCACTGCCATTTACAGACCCCAGCATGGAGAGACTCCTGCTGCAAAAAGGAGATAAGCTGATGAGATGGAATATGGTGCTCTTGGCAGACCTGGTCTGGTAGTGTGTCTTACGAGCATGTTCAACCATTAAACCGGACCTTCAGGAGAACAACAACAGATACTTCTCGCTCAAAACAACGAGAGAATGAAAAACAAGAACCGAGCTTACTTATTCATGTGTTTATTTTTGCATGTGATTAATGTAATGTTTATGCACATTCACCGAGTGGTAAAAACCAGATTTTAGCAGTGAGGTTGTTGTACTGTGTAAGTATTAATTTCAAAGGATTATAGCACATGAATTAAGGCAAATTCTCTGAGCTCCTGTCTATTGTGGTTAAAGTGCTGCATGACGCCTCTCCAGTGCACTTGGGTGACACTTAATCGTGGAACAAAATGATCTCTGAGCTGGATGCGGCTCCGGCTTTACATTTCAAAGACAAGTTGCCTTCATGGTATAATCATAATTTCATGCACACAGTTTAAAGTCGTCTTCAGATTTGATCATTGCCAAAAATCAGCATTAGGAGATTATGCCTGAGAGTAACTTTTTCATGCCATTTATTTGTATTAATGTTCTTGTCATTCCGCCTCTGATGTCACCGAACCGCACGTGACTTAAGGTAACTGGATGATTTTTAAATAGAACTGATAACGCTACTTAGAAGCATTACAATCAATGGGAACCGGTAATTACCTCATTTCCAAAAGCAATTGGCTACTGCAACCAGACAAATGTTGATTTAATTCGCATTATGACCGAAGCCAGGAACATGCTGCTGACATTGGTTTTGTCTTCAAACCTGTATAGTTTTTGCTGACAAATTAACAAGCACTATTTGCACGCGGCGACACGCGGCGCGTTCACGCGTGAGTCCTCGCGCATACAAACACACATACAAACACACATACAAATGCACATCTGCTCATAAATTGAAGCGTGGAGCTCAAAGACGCCCAAAACGCATATTAAACCTATAGCAGTCTTTCATATGATAAAATCCCGTAATTGCGATAAAGACGTGGGATTTCTTTGCTTGTGCATTTGCTGCTGCTGAGTCAGACGTGGCTGCTCTTTGTTCCAGTCGATCCTGTAAGGACACAGATGTTCATGCAGAGAACGTGAAGGTGCATATTTTAGGAAATCATCTAGTTTTTATTGAGACTGGAGGATAAATCTGATGCTATATTTTACTGGCTGCTGGAGATGAATGTGAACTGGTTGTGAACTTTACAGACTGAATCAGACATGGAGTATTTCCAGGAACTGCTGGAACTGAGGCTTTGGTTTGATTTAGTTTCTAGTCCAGAGTGTTTCTTAACAGAAAGTTTTGTGAATGGGATGTTGCGTTTGGTTTCTTAATGCTGTGTTGACTGGCTGATTGTGAAGGCCTGAAGAACACAAACAGATTTGTAGGTAAAATAATTACAGAGCTGTTTAGAGTCTGTGCTTGGACTGTTTCCTTTTCCACTTAGTTGCTTATTGGCTTTTTAAGCCTTGTATTGATCAAAGATGCTCATGTGTCCTGACTGCTGGTAAGGATAAAATGGAAATTTTCTTAAAGGAATAAATCTTGTCTTTGCTATGTACAGAATATTAACAGTATCAGTAGTAGTACGTAGTAATCTTGTTTTTAAAAAGTAGGTTTGTATAGGTGAAAAACTTTCCACTGGTACAAAATATTTAAGTTTATCAATACATAATACATTTAATTCATTCATTCATTCATTCATTCATGTGATGGCATATTGAAAATCGTATGAATTGTTCCACTCACAATCATGTTTAAGTTATCCTTCTGTGTCTGCATCTTTTGTTTTCAGAATACTTTTATAATGCTAAAATGTTTTTTTTTTTTTTTACATTTTTATGTGCATATTTATAGATGTGTGATGTCACAGGAGCATGTTTCTAAACTTGTACAAGGAAAGTAAAGGACATTGTATTGTATTCATTCTATTTTTTAAATTCGGTTTTTGTTTCCAAATAAATGTGAATCTGTTATCAGATTGTTGCACCCGATTTTGAACTTCTATCAAGAAATATGTATCATCATCATCATCATCATCATCATCATCATCATCAAAGTGTTTACAGAAACACTTCATTGGAGTGTATTATTGCATTTTACCATGAATCCCATGAGTGATAATGCAGTGTAGAAGCGTGTTCCTGTTGTTTTGTGGTGAGAAATTGGGAAAGAGGCAGGGGTGGATTTAAAGTAAATGTTATTTCTAGAGCAAGCCAACCAGGAAATCATGGTCCAGGTCACTGCTGTGAAATTTTTCACACTCCAGAGACGGTTTGTGCAAGCATGAAACAGCTGAACTTTCAAATATGAGAGCAGTCGTCTACCTTTAATCTACTGATGCCGCATCCGGTCAATGACACAGGAGTGTGGAACAGACAGCTGGTCAAACCCTTCACATTCAGCTACCGATGTACCGGATATTCTCCGAAACATCAGTACTGGAAAAAGCTCTGCCTAATTGTGGCCACAAAAAAGGACGCAGAACAAGTAAACAGAATTTACCCTAGAGATGTTTCCCATCTAGTAAGACTCACTGAAAGATGCGCGTACAGACCTTCTGTTTCTTTGGCAAATTATTCATAGGATTAGCCAGGGAATCCGTCCAACAGATTGCAATTGCTTATTGATGTTTTAGACAAAACACCCTTCTAATATTTTACATAACACCTGTGTAATGTTTATGAGATTAATCATAGTCTTACATGTTTACATATCAAATCCAAATATGTTGAATATTTGTTTCATTGTTTTTAAATTATAATAATCAATGACTGTTAAACTGAAAGAATGGTAGATAGGTGGACGGAGGAACAGATGTAAATACAAACAGATGGATGGATGGATGGATGGATGGATGGATGGATGGATGGATGGATGGATGGATGGATGGATAGATAGATAGATAGATAGATAGATAGATAGATAGATAGATAGATAGATAGATAGATAGATAGATAAAAATTGTTTTATACGTAGAATTGATGGATGAATGAATAGATGGATGGATGTGTTGGTGATGAAGGAGTAGATAAATGGTTGGATGGAAGGACAGACAAACAGACAAATAAATAGAAAATTGCTTTCAGTTTCTCGCATTATAATGCATTGATATTTGATTATTCTTTTGCTCCAACATTTTACTTTGTAATAATCCGTTTCAACAGAATAAATATGATAAGAAATTATTACTCATCTTTCAAACTCTACTGAAAGTACTAATAAATTTAGCATAGGAATTAGCAGCTTCATGGCACTTTTTTGCTGCGTCACAATGATAGACGGCTCCAAATATAGAATCAAGTTAGCACCACCTTAGAGAATGTTGAGCCAGCTTTTAAATTAAAAATCCACCGAGTGGCACGGTAAAGACACCTCAAAAACCTTCACATTTCTGTAGCTGTAACTCAAATGTGTAGGTTTCACTCTAAAATGATCTGAGCATTGAACACCATATTTCTCGTTTAGAGAAAACACACACACACACACACACACACACACACACACACACACACACACACACACACAGTATTCTTACATAAGAGTTCAATTCTAATTGTCCAAAGTTAAATAGTTTTTATTTTCCAATTTTTCTATAAAGTTTTATGTTTTAGAATTTGCGACATATTGTTTTATATAACTTATACGTATTTTAAATTCTAAATTCACCCCACTGTGGAAATAATATGTCTCACTGTGGAAAGAATATTCATCATTATATTTGAATATGTGTCAGCTGCTATAAGGCATTTTGTTTTTAAAAAAAAAAAAAAAAAAAAAAAAGGAACAGAAACTCTCAAACAAACCAGAAGTAGTTTGAAGTGAGTTTGAGGCCTTTCTGTGAACTCTTCTTGTTTCCTACATGTTCTGTTGCGTTTCTACCACTAGCTCAAGATCCAGAAAAACGTGTTTAAGTGATTTTGAGAAACGAAAAAGCTCAAATGGAGTGAGCTTGTGTGGTTCACTTTCAGCGTGTACCAGCCTTGAGCGCTGAGATTGCCTCCCTAAGACCCAGAAATCTAGATAATGGAGAGATGAATATACCCTTAACCTTGCTGTTTGAGCCTTTCCATTATACTTGAAATGTTAATACCACCCGTATTTGAGCACAGCTGTTCCATTTGCATGGGAGACTGGAAACAATACACACACACACACACACACACACACACACACACACACACACACACACACACACACACACACTCACCTCTTAACAATTAAGCATTGGTTAAATGACTATAATAATTAGTTGGCAGTGCACTATGATTGAGTCAATGAACGAATGTTTTTGACCCCAAAGCATCTTGGATCATTTTCTGTTGAGACTTTGTTTAAGGGATTAAAATCAGCTTTTGCACCAGACAGAACAGTGTATCTGGGTTGCTTAGCATGATTATTTATGTTCTTGAGTTGCCCTCGAGCCTTTCCAGCAGAAGAAGAACATCTGAACGAAAGCAAAAATGAGGCTACGACTGAATGATTATGACATTTATTCTAGAAACTTGAATTTATAATGTTTCACAAGATAAATGTGCTTACAATTTAAAGTACAATGATGGTTTTGGTTTGAAAAGCAAAATCTGTAAGTGTAGTCATGACAAATAATTCTAGACTAAAGACAATAGCTTCTGCTGTCCACTTCGAAATATAAATGCTAAATTCTATATATCTAAACAAAACCTGTATACTTTTATTAGCATTATTAAAATAAAATGATGTATAAAACACGACAAACACTGCTGCATTTTTAATCGATTTTACCCAATATAGAAGCAATTCAAATTGTTTTTTTTTTTTTAACCGACAAACAGTAAAATGTTTTTACAAAAATGTTTTTTTTTTTTTTTTTTTTTTTTACTTCATGTCATATGCTTTGCGGTATTTACATAGTAGTAATAGTAGTAGTAGTAGCAGTAGTAGTGTGGCAGTTTAAGTCATTTCTTTTACTCCCGTCGCTACACAAAACAATGCTAAACATTTTCATTCTGCACTGACTTCTATGACACTGATTGTGTCCGATCCTCATGTACAAGGAGAGCAGGATTGTCGCGGAAACGTCATTCTCGACAGAAAACATACTCTGTGTAGCTCGTCCAGGTTTTGTCCTCGTTCGGGTCGTTGCTGGAGTAGGCGCACGTGCCGGTGGAGCTGCACGCGACCATGTGGAACCCGAACTCTGACAGTTTGTCAAAAGCCTGTTCGAGAAAATTATACTTGAGGTAATAGCGGGCCGTGTACCTCTCCGGGGGTCTGTCCGGGTCTCTGCTCTCGTTTAAAGTGTCCCCAAACACCTCTTTAGCCAGAGACGTCTTGCCGCACACGGTGATCCTCGCCACGCGCCGGAATTTGGCGTCGGATTGTATGTCTCTCCCGGTCGTGTACGAGCCCCGGTAACCCACCGTGATGTAGCCCAATTTCTTGGAGTCCGCAGAAGGAGAATGTGCGGTGCCGACGACGGAGAGAGAACGCGAGGAGTCCGGTCCGACCAGCGGAGTCGCGCTGGCGCTCGGTTCCTCCGAATCACTCTGTCCGATCTCGTCGTTGATGGAGTTCTCCTTACTCATTTTGGGACTCAAAATCTTAAACAAGTCCGCCAACTGGAAAAACTCGGCCTCCTTTTGTAATCTGCTCTTTTCTGGAAAGTAGTCTGGTAAAACTAGATTCAGATCGCGCAGGTAGTCTAAAATGTAACGGAAAAGAAAGCCGTCTCGATCCAAAAAGTAACGGCCTTTACTGTCTCGAGCCAGCTCCGCCGGCGTCTTCTTGCTGAACATGATCCACAGGAGAGAGTCCGGCACGGCTGTTAAAGTTGAGTGTCGTGTCACATACACTTGTCCACCAACGTTTAGTTCGATAATGTCGGAAAACGAGGACGCGGATGCCGCGCCGTTTGACATTCCACACTTGGGATCTGCCATCGCGTCTCTTCGGCGAGCTGGAGAGAAGTTGTCAGCTCAACGCCTAAATTCGCAGTGTAAGAGCAGATGTTTGTTTAAATAGGAAGTGGGAGGGAAAGGAGCAAGATGAGGTTAACGCTTTAGGAGCCATGAGGGTCCGAGTGCTGTGGCTCCTGCTGTCAGAAACAGCGGCATTTATTACCCTGCTGTCAGTGAAGCGCCTAATGTCGTTTACATACATGAGCCATGCCAATTTAAAGCAAGCAGAGAGAGGGAGAGAGAGAGTGAGAGATGAAGAGAGAGAGAGAGAGAGAGAGAGAGAGAGAGTGAGAGAGAAGAAGAGAGAGAGAGAGAGAGAGAGAGAGAGAGAGAGAGAGAGAGAGAGAGAGAGAGAGACTAAATGATAAGACACGTACGTACGTACTTTATCTTCACAAATGCATTTACTGTTTATCTTGCACAACTACGACATCTAGTGGTAGAAACACGGAGTTAAGCCGCAGAGTGCCGATTCAGTCTCTATTGCAAACGCAGCTGTTGGTTTGATTTATTCCACCTTGGGTCATATTTTATTAAACCCCCCCAAAAAGGAGAACATGTTACAGTAGCTTTAGGAACAAGTCTAACATATTGCAGCCAGACCTGCATGGTGAAGCTTCAATTGCATATTTTAGAAGCAGCTAATAGAATGTGTTGCATTATATAGACACAAACGTAATGCACGTCGAATTCGCTCACTCAAAGTTAGAAGTTATAGACCACGTGTCAAACTCAAGGCCCGGGGGCCAGATATTTTATGCCATGTCATTGTGGCCCGTGAGAGCACAAAAGTTTATAGTGTCTAAAAATAACTACCAAAAAATAATGAGCATGCGTTGACAAAAACTTTCGACTACAGTAACCGCGGCAGGGTTTTAACAGTTTTATTTTTCTGTATTCACTTGGACAGTTTGATTCTTCATTAATGGTTTGTGTTTTTATAAGCTGACAAAATATAGAAAGATTTGTTAAAGCAACAAGCAAAGGTTTTCTATGCAACTGCAATTGTCATTCATTGTGCCAAATTTCAGTTTTGAAGATTCATCAACTCATCTCTATAAGCAATGCACCACATTCATATCAAATAACATTTTATTAATATACTGACATGCCAACTGAACAACATTACAGTTATGGCAATGTAGATTCTGCAAACATTCAGGCAAGGGTCAGCACCTCCTGGACCATCACACCAATGCCGTCAAAGACTTCATGCAGTGGTGCTTTGCACATGAAAGCTGAAGTGGTGACGATCTTGTTCTTCTGGTCGACGTGAGCTTCACTGACATGTTTACACACGTGTTTGCAGCCAAGATGGGAAATCGCCTCTGCTGTGCCAGGAACATCAGGGCATCTGGAAAGCAATGATCAGTCAAGCCACTCTGTATTGAAAAGTTCAAGCTAAATTAATTTCAGACTACAAAAACGCAAAGGTTTCGTAAATATAAATCAAGCTCAATCAACTCCATTGTTCTGAACCGCTTTTCCTTTTGTGACATGGAGCTGGACACAATCCCAACAACTCTGGGCCTAAAGGCAGGATCAACACCAACCAGCACTACTTGCACCTACTGCAATTTTCTAGACTATAATTCACGTTTTCATTCATTCATTCATTCATTCATTCATTCATTCATTCATTCATTCATTCATTCATTCATTCATTCATTCATTCATTCATTCAGTTCTCATTTACCTGTCGTCCTTGTCATGGCCAACAGTCACTTCACATCCAGGGAAAACCTTGGCAGCCAGAACAGGGGAGATGCAGCACAAGCCAATGGGCTTCTTCTCAGCGTGGAAGGCCTTCATGACGGCTTCAACCTGCTCATTGACGGAACAGTCCTTCCCTTTGACAGCCCAGTCACACAGATTCTTAGCTGCACCGAAACCACCTGAGAAACATGAGAAATCATTATAACATGTTAGCTAAAATCCAACATTTTCCTTAATTTAAAAAAATATATATTCTAGAATCGACACCAACTATTGTGTTTGAGTCACAAAAAGTTTCCCATTAAAGTAACAAAATGCACATGCGTTTGGGGCATTCCAATTCTAAATGTGAACGTAAAAAGGCCAACCAGGGAAGATGATGGCATCTTGATCCTTTACACTCAGCTGAGCAAGGTCTTTGATGTCACCCCGGGCGAGTCTGGCACTCTCCACCAGCACGTTTCTCTTCTCCTCGGTTGGAGAACCTTTCAGATGATCCACCACATGCATCTGATCGACGTCCGGCGCGAAGATGGTCACCTGTGGAGAGTTAACAGTGGGTTTACCATAGTACCCTGAGAAACTAAACAATGAAATTACCAAAAGTCATCGGCTCAAAGCAACTCGGATCCGAGATGTAGTAAATAAATATGGTAACAAACTTTCAGAGACTGGGTGATTAGATAGAGATCCGACATAAACTCACAGTCGCTTGCAGGCGGCTCAGGTGAACCAGCACCGCGGAGGCCTCGTGGATCTCGCTGCCGTCAAACACCCCGCAGCCGGCCAGAACTACAGCAACGCGCTTCCCCATCGCCCACAAACGAAAAACAGTCACAGTTTAACCGACTTGCTCGGAAAGCAAAAGCTCAAGGGACGCAGAGGACGGAAGGCGTCACCGCGCTCTTTTATCTGCGAACGAATCTTTAATGAGTCGAATCTTTTTTATTGAACTTGACGAACGAAACTTTCGCTGATTTTTAAAATACAAATTTCTAACTAATACTGCTCACTAATAAAAACAACTATTTTTAAAATAACAATAAAACCAAGAGTAATACTACTAATAATATTAATTATAAAACGGATGACATTGCGATAATAAAACGAATATTTTTTTATCATTGGTAATACTATTATTGATAAAAATGGTACAAATTTAAAAAATCGTTTTTAGTGTTAGTAGTCTCAATCAAATTTATATTAAAAAACGTAATAGGTAATTGTGGTGTGTAACATTTACATAATAATTACCGTTATCCAAAAAACATGTTTCATTCCAGTTATTAATCAACAGTCCCAAATACTGAAACAATTGCCATTTTGTAAATGTAGGTTTCAGCAATATAAACGATTTGCAATCGTTTTACTCTCGCAGTACTTTTATTTTAAAAGAACTCGAACTAGATTTCCTTTTCCGGGTTATTTGACAGTAACGCCCGTGCGTGGAGACTTTAACGTAACGTTATATTGTATAATAACAACAACACGCATTGTTATTTTGAGTACGGATGGAAAATTTATCAAATTGACGCAAAATAAGTTTGATGAGGAATAATAATAATAATGTATTAATTCACTGTGGTGTGTTCGCTGGTAAATAACCTCTTGCGCCAAGAGATTGACTTTGAGGACGTTCGAGCGAGATCATGTCATCCGTGTTCCGCGCGCTCTTCACCAAGGTGAGACGCTTTTTATAATTACATAACCTAATAATCGGTCTGTAACATTTTGTCACTGTCATTTCAGCGTCTTCCACAAATTCGCACCAAATTCACCAAGAGTCGCATCCCTCCTCAGGTCTGAGATGCTTCTACAAATGAGATGCTTCGACGCCGAATCTACAAAGATCATCACTTAAACGTCACTTTTCACTTCACTAGGTTTTTGAAGAACGCGCAAAGGAACATGAGAAGTATGGAGGAGATCCAGACCAACCACATAAATTGCACATAGTGACGCGTGTGAGAAGCACAATGAGACGGCCATACTGGGAAAAGAAGATTGTGAAGAGTTTAGGGCTCCTCAAGGTAGGAACCTTACAGTGTTGACAAGACGTTGAACTATTTTCTCCATTCCAAATGACCAAAACATGTGCTTAACCAGGCTCATGAACCTCGCGTACACAAAAACACACCCGCTGTGAACAACCAGCTCAAATTCATCAAGCATCTAGTGAGGTAAGTAGGTCTTTTCCACAAATTGCTCTGTTTTGCTTGCTGTTGTTTACCGGATCATGTGGCTTAAGAATCCAGCCGCTCCTGCTTCCTCATGGACTTCCTGCTGAAGAGGACATGGCCAACACTCATCTCAACAGCAGAGGAGAGCTGGTAGTCAGACGTCTCCTGAAGCCACTTGAGCAGAAAGCCATCGAATCTTGAGTCTTGTCAACAGTTCCATTTGTTTGCCATTGCTATGTAATAAATATTTCATTATAACTCATCCAGGTGCACAAGTGTAGTTCAGAATCATAATCATGACAAGATGTTACACTTGTTTTGAATGGTTTATTTTTCTACAAAAATGTCCCAATTCAATTCAGACTAATTCAATTGTCAAATTAAGTGGCTATAAAAAAAAAAGTATAATTTAAATATTTTTTTCAACTATAATTTCCAAAAGTTGGGAAAATTGTCTTGGTTCACAAAGTTAACTGAACAAACAGCAAGCCTTCTGATTATAGAAAAAATGTTAACCACAATTATTCTTATAATTTTTATATTTTATGGTAAAACAAAAATTAAATCAGATTAAAGAAAACCTTTATATTTCTTTATATTAATTTTGCATATTAATAAAAAATGATTCATCGTGTAGTCCTAAAAGCTAGTGCATGCAAAGACGTTTTCTACAAAACAATTGAAAGAAAGCAGAGCCATGATGACGAGGAATGACTCTTAAAGATCTTATCAAGAGGAATACGTTCCAGTTTAGGATTAAGGTTTTGATAGAGTCACCAAGTCAGAACACAGATACGAACAGATCATGTTCATGAACCAAAGCCTATTTCTGAAAAAGTCTGTGGGATCACAGAATTGTTTGTAAAATGCAGTGTTTATGAACCAAGGCACCACTATTTGCTTAGAAAAATGTTTTTTTCCACAATTATTCAGCAAAACAAAAATCATTTAATGCCTATTATGGGCATATAATCCATATTAAAAGGCGGCGATAACAAACATGTCACAAGACAACATTACATCATTGGCCACGTGTGGAAAACAGGAAGTCCTGAGTATTCCGGAGCAGGATTCTTGACATCACTAATCCTCATCAGACTCAGAGTCCGAATCAATTTTGCCTCTGATGGTCTTTTTTTCCACTTTGGTAAACTTCTGTTGCTTCTGTCCACATGATGGTGGCTCTAGAAGATTCCCACTGGATTAAAGAACAACATGTGATTATGAGAGACCTATAGAATCCGAGATTTCTTCAAATCAAATATGGAAGAAAGAAAAGCTGTTTCCACCTGTAGTTGATGATGTCAGAACAGCCCAGTCTCCACTCCAGTCTTTCTGTAGGGAAATCATCCGTGTTTCCCAGGTCGGTGAATCCCACAACGTAATCTGTAGTCTTGCCATCCTTCACCAGAGCCAGTGTGGGAAGAAATTTAATCCTCAGCCTTTCAGTTAGAAACGGTGCCTTCTCCACATTCAGCTTGATGAACTTGGTTTCCAGATGTTTTTTAGCTAAAATTGCCAAGTGCTTATCCATAATGTGGCATCTATCAAAAACAAACATATGCATGTTTAATGAAAAAAGCCAAAATTTTCAGATTGAAGAAGAGGAAGAGTAAAGCACCTGAATGTAGAGTCTCTGTAGAAATGGCAGACCACCTTTTTGCTTTCCTTCACCTCGGTAAAGAAGTCCTTTTCACTTGCAATCTCCTTGTATTCCCCATGTCCCTTAGATTTCCACTCCTGAAGAGATGCCACACAAAAATTATCTTGAGTGTGATACAAATCTCAAGTCATTTTATATGATCGTGAAAAACCGAGGTATCACGTGAACTTCTAGAAACATCTACAAAGCCCACCTGCTTCTGTTTCTGTGCTTTCTTCAGAGCTTCTAGCCTCCTCTCCTTCAGTCGCTCCAGCTCGTCTTCATCCGTGCACTCCAGCTTTTCCAGCTCTTTATCCAGCTGCTCTTCCAACATCTGTGCAGACTGCAGCACCTGCTGCTCCAACACCTTCGCCATTGCTCCTATGGATGGATTAGCCATTTTCTTCTCTGCCACAGACTGTCAGAGACAAAACAGCAATTAGAGCAGCACTTAGGACGTGTAAGAAATATTGAAAAAAGTGGATAATAAAAGGAGGGATCTTATGGGTGTAAAGATAGAGTGTGTACTTTACAGTATTTTTAAATTCTTGACGAACCCTGTGTCTAAAAAGGGCGTTTCTATGGATACAAAAGAAATGGGCGTTTTAACGAGAACAAAAGAAAAAAAAAAACGACTCGACAATGACATACAATGAAATACAACGCGTATAGAGGAAACAACGCGTTGTTGTTGTTGTTAGTAAAAGACTACAATAGAAGTCTAGTCGACAAGACTCGTACTACAATCTATTTTCGTCGGAGGCTTTACGTTGTTTAATACACTGACGCAAAAACTAAGATTAATGGACCATTGTCTTCAAACTATAAAGCAGAATTGCGCTACACATAATGATTGTGCCAAATGAAGCTAATGCTAGCGGCTAGCTTTAGTTTGACTGACAAAGAATGATAATTAACAGCAGATTAAGTAACACACCCGCGTAAACGTGCCAAGCAAGAGAATGCAAATTGATGTGATGTTAAAAAAGACAACTAAACAAGAAAAGAAAGTCTGAAACGAACAAGACCTACCAAGTCTCTACCGTTTCAAGAAGGCGGCACACACACTGACGCAGTCTCGCGAGGAGGCGTGGACTGATTACGTCATTCAAAGGTGAATAAAATACACATGCGCAGGTGTCTATATATACAGTACAGTATCGTTTATATTTCACATGCGTCTATATTTATTGAAAAGGCCATGGGGACTGCAAACAAATATTTACGGTTGATTCCTTGATAATGGACTTTCGTGCATGGTAGTTGTTGCTTTAAATTGCCTAAGAGAAACAAATAAATAAAACGAATCAGTTTTAGAACTGAATGGCTTGCGTGAGAGAAGAAAGTGAACAAGATCAATGCAAACACGAAGCTTTTGCATCCTTCAAACGCACTGGTGAATTCAAAGGGGCTCATTTACTGGCCGAGCATCAGCGAGATCAGGTTAGTTTTGGTGTTGTGAATTGTTAAATTTGTGTACCGTTTGTAAGTTTTACTGTTTTTTATTCTGCTGCGAACCTTGACACTGATGATCAGCCGCTTCTGATCATTGAGGAGGAAAACAGAAAATACTTTATTTAGCAAATGTCTTGAAACACAGACTCTGCAGGACACGAAACAAGTCTGAAGTGGCTTTTGAATGGCAATGTGTCATACAAGTGAAGAAAACGTCTTCACTTTTTCATCCAAATGATGAGCTGGGAAAGAAAAACTGGCTGAAAGGTGCTAAAAAAAACACACACGACATCACATATCCAAATTTATTTCAAAATTTAGAAAACATACAAATCATGTCACAGCTTCAGGTCTTGAGGCACAGGTCAATACAGAATCTTGACCAAAAATTGATTTCAAGCCGTCTTTCCCGTCTATGGCATGAGTGTAAAATAGTACCAGTTTAAAAACACGTGTCTTGGGCAGCGTCATATACTCAACCTTATAGAAAAAGCCAATTGCACTGCACACAAACGTAATCCCCAATCTACTTTGAATACAAATTGGAAAAAAAAGTACCAACCATGCTATTCCACACTGGAGTGAAGAGCACAGGAAGACAGATAAAGTACAATAAACCTGCCGAGGTATTGACTCTTAAATACTTTCACTTCTGATAGATGAAAAAGTACAGAAATAACAAGGCAGGGCGGTTTCAATGCAGGAAGGCGTCCAATCAAAAGCACACATGTTAGTGTAACATGGGATTTGGTAATAAAGGGGTTGTTTTAATTCTAATTTTCAAATTACTGAAATATGCTCAAAGTCAAACCTTTAGGATAATCAAATTCTTGTATACCATAGAAAAACCAAAAAGATACGCGGTAAAAACTGCAGACAAAAATTTAAAACCCGTCTCAGACAGTCAGTGCACATTCAGAAGGTTCCGGTGATGCTTTACTTTAGAGTTGTACATATTAATACAACATAATAGTTAATTTAACAATGATTAAGGCATTATTTATTATTAATAGAATTATTATTGATCAACTACTTCTGTTCAGGGATTAATTAATCCGTATCTATACATTGAAAATAATATTAACAACAGTAATTAGTATAATTAGTTCTGATTGCCATCCTGTTGATTTATTAAAGTCTCTACAAAGACCATTAAATGTGACTGACCGTTAGTTCACTACTGTACTGATGTTGAATGTTGAACCTTTTAACATTCCCACACGTCCTCTATATTTCAATGATTCAAAAAACCCAGAACACTGGAAGAAGTCACTGCGCGCATCTCCTCTCAAGCATAATTGAAAAATGTAAAAAGTGGCGCTACATTAATTGGCACACTTTCTCGCCATTGTCCTTCTCAAGGTGGCAGGGCTGTGCTGAGGTCACAGTGACTGAGGTCAGGAATCTTCCTATGTGATCTTCAGAGTGCTTCCGTAGCTTTGCTGCACTACTACCTGCACATTGTCCAGGATGAAGTCAAAGGCCATGCTCCAAACGGACTCGGAGGACTGCTGCATAAGTCTGAAACCAGTCACCAATAATTAAAAATTTCAGATTTAGATGTTAGACGTTTACCTCTTCATGTATTTGATCACAAGGTCGAGTTTCTCCAGGTCCTTGTCTTCCACAAGCTCTGTGCAGTACTTCACCACCTGGAGAATGTCTTCTTCCATTGGATCTAAGAAGGAAGGCCACAAAAAGACGTTAATGAAAACCTTTAGTGTCACTGCAGCACTAAAGCTTTCTGTCTTGTCCAACCTGAGATGGTGGTGACCCACTCATGAAGCATTGTTCTGAGGTCGCTGAATTCATTGGCACCAGCCAGAGTCGGGACAGGGCGAGGGTGACAGTTCAACAACGGCCCCTTTACGTCTGTGTTCAGGGATTCGGTCTATCGAAGAAAAGACTTCAGGAAACCTTTGCTTGGTTTTTAGGCAAAAACATTTTAAATACTGGATTTTTTAACCCTATAAAGGATTACTGTTAACAAACACCTTTTTTTAAATCTGTTTTTCCTCATGAAGCATGCATTTATTTTCTGATCGCAATGTGCACATACAATTTATAAACTTTTGTTTCTTTTTATTTTAAAAGTGCCTTATAGTCTGAAAAATACATATGCAGTGGCACCCCGACTTACAAAACTAATCCATGCTAGGAGCCGTTTCGTTCGGCAAAGATTTCGTTAGCTGGGCCGCATTTTACATGTAATCCATAATCCGTGCCATGACTTCATAAATTCAGAAGAAAAAAAAAAAACCATCACCATTCTGGGAGAATACAAGCTTGTTTTATATTTTGGATGTAAGATCTCTGAAACTAACTAGTGTTTTTGTTGTTTGACTTGGATCATGCTAGAGCAGGGGTGGCCAACTAGTCAGAGACTAAGAGCCTCTCATACCATGGGTACACAAACACATCATCCCATTCCTTTATCACGTATCACAGACACAAACTCTCAGTTCAAGCAAGTCCACAAACAAAAATAGAATAATTTTAATTTGACATTTTACTATGCTGCTTAGTGAGACTTCTGGCATTCCTTATCAATGACGCACGTCATGTGAAAGTTCCTGAAGAAACTAGTTAAAGAGCCGCATGAGGCTCGAGAGCCACGGGTTGACCAGGCCAGTGCTAGTGGTAAGAAAAAGACAAGCTACTTTCATATAACAAAAATATTTTGGAACTTGGGACGGCATGTTCACTGCAACACGTTTCGTTACATCGTATTTTCATTATTTTAGTACATTCGTAAATTGGGGTACCACTGTAATAGAAAAAGAAAACTGGGATTATTGTAGATTAGAAGATCAGATTAGCTCCTGAACAGACTTACTTTCAGATTGTGTTGGATAGGCAGAGTGTTGGTTTTGGACGGACTGGGTTTGGCTGGACTGTTACTAGAACATGGTTTCTTCAAGGGACTGGGACCTGATTTGGCAGGACTAGTGTTTCTTTTCTTGTAGCGCCGCTTGGTTTTCCCCACCACGGGCTGTTTTAGTTGAAGAAATGGGTTTTTTACTTCTACTGTAGAAAAAAAGAACACAGAAAAGGGCCAGTAATTATTACCACATTTATTACAAGTTGGTCTAATTTTAAATAAGGACACATTTAGACCAATTAGTTAGGAACCAATTAGTTGACTTATTAATAGGGCCAGTTAGTAGACTAACTTTAGTCAACTACACTACGATGAGCAAACGCAGTATAGTAAAACATATACATTAAAGTGATCTGTACCAGTGTTGCCTTGAGCTTGAGCATTTCCCTTGATTCTGTAGGCCAAGGACAGTTCTTCCTGAAGTTCTCTAGGAAGTGCGGCAAACACATCTGGATCAACCTGAGAACAAGAGCCTGTTTGAGAAGGCTTCTTTATTACTTTGTAAAGTTTATTACTTGAACTTACTTCAGAGAAATCCGGAAGCTCCAGCACAATGCTTCTAGTAGATGGTTGATCGTTCTGGTTAGGTAGCTGCAATACTAGCGTTCCAGGAGGTAGAGATGAAGTGACAGACGATTGTGGTGGGTTTGAGAAATGAGAAGAGGTGCTTGGCTGTTCTTCTCTGTGTCTCCAGGACTCCTCCACTTGATTCCTTATTTCAGCCGGTAAAGCTTCTAACACAGATCTGTCCACCTTAAAAGTCAGAAGAAGACGGTTTCCTAATGTCTAGGTTTTAATTTATGCAGAAAACAAAACATACGTCTTCAGACCTGAGAAGGTGATGGCACTTCAATGGTGAGATTTAAACATTTTCTGACATGATTTGGAGTGTGTGGCCTGTGAAAATCTTTACTCGTCCCAGGAACTGGATCTGGTGGTGAAGATGGAACTGCAAAGTTCTCCGTTTTTTGGGAGAAGCTTCTTGAAATTGAACTGCTTGCCGATTTACCTACATTGTGAAGTGAAAATGAAGACATCAGGATCTAAAACACGCCATATAGCTTTAGCTCTGTTCTTACCCTGTGCTGGATGGTCTTTACTCTGGCCTTGCTGTCTGGCCAGGAGAAGGTCTCTGATGGAGCGCCCATGCGAAGGGCCTTTTCCAGATGGTTCTGTGTGAGACCCCATCAGCTGCTGCACCTGCAAGCCCACTCCCCTCATGTCCTTCACATCCAATTTCATGGCCTGGAATAGCTTAATGGATTCTGCTGCAATCAGTTGGCCGTTATCAGTGTGATGGGCAAGTAAAACAGACCTGCAGGGAAACAGTGGGAAATTTAAAAAAACATCCCATAAAGTCATTCTGATGTACATCACCTGGCGAAGTGGTCACAGATTCCATGCCCGCCATATTTGGCCGGCTCTACCGGAGCCCCTGCTTTCCGCATCATGACCTTGAGTGTCACTCGACGACCTTTGAGACCCGCCCCCTGCATCCTCTTCTGCACCTCCATTGAAAGGTTTGTGAGGAATGTCTCTGCTTCCTCAACCTGTTTAGACAGAAAGAACATTGAGGTGAATTTTTAAAAAATGGACACTAGGAATCATCTATATTGAATGCTTTTGGACAAATGGTGGATGAAATTGATGAAACATTACTTCAGTATTTGTTTTTCTACTCGTATAGCTACTTGTACTTGCTATCAAAAATAATGTACCTGCACTCTTTAGTCCACTACATTTGAATGAACACTTATCGTTACAATGTTATTGTACGCGACAAGTCGCCATCTTTTTCCACCGCATTTAATTTCTTGGGTGGACGAAGCGATATCACCATCTGCAGGATGTTGAAGGTACTGGATGCTATTTATGAGCTACATCGCCTGAACGTGAATTAGCAGTTGCACTTTTTTGCATATTTGAGTTTGACTTTTTGCTTCTTTTTTTGCCATTTTGAAACATTGAGGTGTTACATTTCCTTTCTATATTGGGAAATAAAACTTCATAAATAAAGAGCCTTTTGTTTTTCACATTTCTGGGCATTTTTGAGCCAAGTAAAATACTTAAGTTTTTACAAAATTTACGATGCTTTACATCTTTTCCTTTAGGTATTTTTGGAATTAGTGACTTGTAATAGAGTAATTTTTCTTTTCTTTTCACTTAGAGAGAACCAGAGATTCTGAAGCGTGACAAATACAGTAATTCGAAGACCTGCGTGAACCGAATGTTGTAGTTCATCTCTGCGGACACAGACTTCCTTTCTTTTTGACTGCGCACTGGCCTGTCATCCAGACCCCGGCAGAAGCGAAAGAGAGTCTGTCCGGTCCGTGGCCCAAACTCCTTCTGCAGCTGAGACATGGCCAGCTGCTGGAGGTCACCGCAGCTACTCACTCCCAGAGAAGCCAGTTTGGAGCTCATCGTGCGACCCACACCTGCAAAGAAACACTAAGACCCATAAAAACCCACACGCTCAATTTCTGGAAAGCATAGAACGAGGATGAAATCAGAAATGCAAAAAGAAAAGTTCTCACCAGGCAAACTGGACACCGGCTGATCCCTGATAAAATCATCTACTTCCTCTGACTTCAGAAAGCATTGTCCATTCGGTTTTGCCTTTCTGGTCGCCATCCGAGCTAAAAGGATATTGGAGCCTGCGACACAAAGTCGTAATTTAATAATGAACATTTTTCTTAAAATCATAATACCTCTCACCCATTCCAACAGAAGCCGAGCATCCCGTCATCTCCTTGATATCTGCCCGAATGGCACTAGCCAGATCATCAGGAGAAACCCCCAACTCTTCCAAAAGTGTCGTGGCATCAACCAGAGCCTCATCGCAGCTCAGAGCCTCAATGTCATGAGTGTAGCTATAAAGAAGAGCATCAGATGTGTCAGCCTGCTGATGGAATAGTCTGGAAAACACACAGGTGACTTTACCTGGCCAGCGTCTCATACATGGTCAATGCCACTTCTTTATAGGCCTGGAAGTCATACGGGACACACTGCAAGTCAGGACACAGCTGTTTCGCCCGCCCAAAAAACATGCCATTACGCACACCAGCCTGCCTGTCAGAGAGAAATAATGTTAGCGTCATACTTTCCTTGTGTACTTGTCTTTTTAAAATTTGTTTGCAGTTCAAAGCTATAAGAAAGGAAACACCATCATGCTATTAATGTTGACTAGTTTAACAATTTACTATTACAGTATTCATAAAAAAAAACCAATACATTTGAAAAATTGACATTTTTATAACTCGTTGTGTTTTGTTTTTAGTTGCTGTTAAATGTGTTAAATAAACTGTTGTGACAAGTGTCATGTCTTTATACGGTTACCACAACAGAATTTAGACATTAAGATATTAAAAAAAAAAAAGAAAAAAAAAAAAGAAAATAATTGTGACATAATGTGACCAATTTCCAGTTTGTGATAAACGTAAAAAATAAAGTGCATTAGGTTTCCTTGCTGATTGTGTTCCTCAATTAAGTTTAAAGTTGCTAGATATTAAGTTTGGAAGATAGGAGCTAATATATTATGTTAGTAAAACAGATTCGCTAAAAAAAGAAATCACATTGCAGTTATAGTCACTGTTGAAAATGTATTATGGAAAGTGTGAATAATAGTACTATATACTCCATTTAAAAAAAAAATGTAAAATTAAGGTTTATTAAACAAACAAACAGACCTTTCATAACAAAAATAGACTTTGACTACCTGGCTTCATAGCTACAGGAAGCAATCTCTGCCATAGAGAGTGTGGTCTGGTCCACATCGACACCGTCATTACACAGTGGAGACGCTGTCATCTCAAGATTGATCCCCGCCTTTTCTACATAATAAAACAAACATGCATAGCCATGTTAATAAAATATAGTATTTTTAGAATACATGTTATGTGTTAAATAACTGAGCTAACACAGAACAACTTAGACCGAACGTACTACATATTATTAATCATACACGTATTATATGCCATTTTTTACTGAGCTCACCGGTTCGGTATTGTTTGCGTTTACTCTGGTAATACTGAAACTCCATCTGGGGATTAGAACCCTGACGCTTTGCCACACGACCCGGGCCACGGTTACTTGTTACAGCCACTGGTTTTCCTGAAGCACAAATCGTGTTAGTACTTCTCGCACAAATCAGCAGGTGTGTGTTTTTTTAGTAACACTACCTATAAGATCAGGTCTGCGACGGATTCCAACAGAGACAAAAAAGCAGTCCATGTCTACGTGAAGAATACACGATTGATGCACACGAGGGGCAGCCATTGTGGAACCTGTGTCAATGACAGAATCATGCCTTTGAAAATATCAGAAACATCAGAAAATACCTTTGACAATTCACAATCTAGCATGATGAAGAACTTGGCTCATCATACCTGCGCTACAACTGGCTCCAAGTTTCTTCAGCTTTTCTTTGCCGGAGAACACGGCTCCCCTTGCGGCCCGGCGCCGGCTCTGCAGGGTATTTACATACTCCGAGAACTCATTCCGCCATGTGGAGATATGATGAAGCCTTGAGTGCAAAAAAAACTCTGAAATGATTCCTTCCTCTGGTTCACTGGCTGACTTTCCTGACTGTTTACTAGGGTCTGCAGAACTTAAAGGATGACTCCCGTTTAGTCGAGCCATGTTACTGTCAAGTTTGCTTTTTTCACAGATGGCTGATGTTTCGGAACTTGATGCTAATTTGGAACACAGGTTCTTTTGCATACTCTGAGGAACAGGCTGGTTTGTAAGACTCATTTGAGTCATATCTGGTTTTGATTCAGTTTGTGAAGGATGAGGCGGATGGAACTCTTCGACATCATGGGGAGGAACCGTGTCCTGAGGCTTTAAGGCACCATTCACAGGATGTTTATAACCGTTAGTTAACAAAGCAGCTTTAGTGCTTCCAGACAGAAGGGCACGGGCAGCATCTTCTTTATCATGAATCCCATTAACTCTCCATCTCACTGCATTATTATCATCATCATCAGAAACGGTGGTATTCAGGCCATTTCTGCTCAACAGAAGAAAGAGAGAAGGATTACATGTTTCTGCTGCCAAAACAAAACCAATGTTACCAAATACATGCTCAGAAACACCTGAATAGAAACTAATATAACTACCATATGTATGCACATATAAGCACAAAATAAAAATTTAAATATTAAGGAAACAAAAGTACTTCCTTGCATTCTTGGTGTTCTGACTTTCCAGAAACATAAAATTCTGGCTAAATACTTCTCTTAACAACACTTCCTTTTTAATTTATTTTGAACAAACTTGTTACTCTTTTACTTAAATAATAGATAAACGAGAAAGAGTTTATCTTCAGTAGGGGGTGCTATGATTACACTATGTCCAGCAAAATGTTCTGTCTCGCAATTTGTTCCAGCAAAGTTATTGTATTTAGTTCATGGCTTATATTTGCATAAATATGATATGATAAAAACACATAACGACAGATAAAGAATCCATGAAGCAAACTCACACTCTGAAAGTCTGCAGGTGTTGTGATGACTCCGTGAAGCTTGAGCAAGAGGATGTGGAAACTTCTTTGGTTGGGGATACAGAGTGGTTGGGTTGAGCCTGGTGTCGGCTGGGATTGGGCTTCTGTTGGTCAGTTCTGGAAGGTGGGTTGAGTGCCCCACGTGTACAAACACCAGCAAAGCTCAAACCTTTCTGCTTCGTATACAACTGATATTGGACATATGAAAGCAGACAGCCAGCTTTTACGCTGCAATGAGATCAACAGAATTAGCGTCCCAAAAAATGATTATTGCACATAGAGTTTGTGTAGTCATACCTGTCTGTGATCCACTCTGGCCGTACAACTTTCTCCCTTCGTAGTTCCTGTATTTTGCTGTTGGGCAGATTGCTGGCAATGATGTGTGTGGTTTTGGAGCGCGAATAATAGAGATGGAACTGGCCTCCATGCAGCATCATCAGCCTGCGCAGCTCATCTGCACTCGGATCTGAGGAGGTCAAAAGCACAGAAAAATACAGTCTCCAAAATATCTGATCCATGATGGAGCTGGAAGAAAAACTGCTGCTGATTCATTCAAGCATATGATTTAAAAAAAGAGGGGAAAAAAAGAATCGGTTTCGATGTAGTAAGCAGCTTTAGCCTGTTGTTATTAACGCTGCCTGACACAAAAGCACTGGTTGGAAATTGGGAGGATGGTGAGAAGAGTCTGACCTGTGTATCCATTGACATAGATAGCTACACCACTGAAGATGCAGGAGGACGATCCATCTTTCTGCTTCTCTCTGGGAGCATCCTTCTGAAACTGATCCTCAAGCTTGGATATTTTGGCAGCCATGTAACCACCCTTAACAAAAGATAAATGAAGGATGTTAAGCTAATTGCTTTATCAATCAATAACAAATGAGTATACTTTAGCGCAGAGATCAAGCACAAAGTACAAAACAAACCCCTTAAAAATGAGCAGACAGCAAAGCACACAAAGAGAAAAACGTGCAGTGTCTGGCTGAAAACGCGTTTGATTACGCCTCAGACATTCAATGAGGTTCAAGTCTGCCCTGCTGGCAGGGCGACTCTCTGTCTCCATGGCAACATACTGAACGCTGGGATTCAGGAGTTGAGCCTGAACCAATAAAACTGACAGACACATTCACAAATCCCCAATAATACTCGCCTCCACTACCTGAACTGACAAGAAATTTACAGTAAAAATAATATGAAAACAATGAATACACATAAAAAAAAATACCCAAAACAATGTACATTACACAAATGTAATGTGTCCTTTACGTGACTGTAATTAATTAAAATAATAACAATTTTGTAAAAACCTATAATTCCCTTTAAGAAGAATAAGAACATATTGCTAAATAATAATCAGTTTATACTGACATTGTGTATTGGATTTACTGTTGTGTAAAGCTTTCCAACGGGCACTTAGAAAAATATACTTCTTTGTTGTATAGTATTAATTATTTCAGTATATGTATTCATTATAAACTTAAAATCTGTTCTCTTTATTGTATTTTTATTGAAAAGAGAGACTGTATTATTTGATTAAAACGTTTGTGTTTGCTTGTACTGCTGTATTTCAACTCTCTTCTTAACATTATTTTAGTGATGTTTGATTTCCATCTGCAAAACATCTTTCTAGAAAACATACTTCAGGGAAGTGTTGGTAATATTTTAAACAATTTCAAATTGTAGCTTGATAAAGGATAGCGGTGTGAAAAACACAATTTCACTTTATTACGCACTTTCAGAAAAAAGAAATAGCCAAAAGGCAAAGCAAGTTTGTGATTTCTTCCATTGCTGAGCTCTCTGACTTTTTGCATTGGAATTTAAACCAACAAATACTGTGAACGTGCTCTTTAATGTTATCCTTTTGAAGGTTATGCTAATGTAGATCTTCATTTTTTTATTGCTAATATTAATTTAATACTCACCCTCCCTCCCCATCCGTCATCTTCACTGACTTTCTTTCTCCAACCATCTCGACTCATACTGAGGGACCTAAAGCACAAAAACATTCAAATAAGACAAAAAATGTCACTCTAAACAACTCTACTAGACAAAACAAAAGTGTTTTAACGGCATGGTTCTTAAACCCAGTATGAGAAAACCAGAGTGCAGAGAGATCTGCAATAAATAAAGTGCCTGTAAGCTGTTGCTATTATGTCACAGTGGCGGGTTCGTGTGGTCACATGACTTTCATTGATCAGCTGATTGGCTGTAAATAAGATAGCTGCAGGATCAAATGCTAAAACAAGGATGTCGCAAAATAACGGTTCTTGTAGTTCATCAACACATTTGACCATATTAGAATAAACCGTTGAAAAATACTGAAAGGTGTTACTCTGCTTCGATTGTCTTCATGACATTCAAAATGTTGTTATTTGTGTCCTTTCTGGGCTTGTTTGTGCTATACATGTGCATGAATTGATGCTCAAGTTGACTGATTTAACTCAGTAGCGGATGTGTTCGTCTCATGGGACAAGCTCGATTAAGTGAGTTATCACTGGTGTGCATCGGCTGAATTAAACATTTTAGTGACAGTATTACGACTGACATGACAAGAGAACGAATCTAGATCTCTCGAGAATAGCGGGAAATGCATTTCGTGGGTGTCTCCATCAACCGTGACAAATGTTTGAAAAGTCATCGATCGGGTCGACGCGAGCCGTCCCGTTACACTCTGCACGTACACACTGTCACGCTAACGTAAGATAACCGTGGGAACTCCGAGTGTTGCTCACCGCCGATCCCCTGCTTCACTGCGGCGTCTCGTTCAAACCAAAGCGCCTTTGTTTGGGCTCTCGGTGTGCGTCCGCCCCCTTTGCGTCAATTCTAAAAGATCACTAACAGCGTCTTCGGGCAGGCCGGTCATCTCCCATACAGTCATACTCCAGTAAGCGCAGAAGTCGCTCTTTGACCGCCCGCTAGGATCTCTCCATTGCTAGCCTAATGCTCACTGTCGCCGCTTCCAGATTATCGCTGTGTTTGCCGTAGAAGACACTCCTCCTCTTTGCCGGGGTCACGCAGTTGACAGCGCAGGCTCTGTTGGAAATCTCTCAGCGCCCTCTTGCGGCCCGATATCCGCACTGCACTGCAAACTGATTGTTTTTTATTAAAAGCAAATTACAGTACTATCATTTAAAAAACGCATTGAGTAATACAAAGTGGCCACAGAAGCTAACAGCAATAGACCAACTAGATAAAAAATATGGTTACATTTATATTTGTACATTTTCTTTGACGCATCTATGTGTGCGTGTTAAACGCCATACACGTACACACGATTATATATATATACATACACACACACACACGTGTGTGTGTGTGTGTGTGTGTGTGTGTGTGTGTGTGTGTAAACTTTGTGCAGTCACGGTGACTGTCTGCAGCAAAATGATGTTGTAGGTCTTTGGTGCTGGTCGGACTGTGACTGTGACTCTCCAGTTGTCGCTTGTCTTTATCTGGGAATTTTCTTGGTCTTCCACAATCAAGCCTTAACTTCAAATGCGCCCGTGTTTTTCCTTTCCTCAAAATGTTTCTAACTAGGACGGACAGCTGAAATTTGAGGCTGAATAATCTTTGTCATCAGGTAATTTGCGAGTTGTTTTGAGATGTGAGATGTTTTGACCATATTGAAGCTCTTCAGAGAATATTCAAACTTACAATTGCCAACCATTAAATGCTCAACATATTTTTTACCTATGTATGAAGGACAGGGTTCACTGTGCTTACCTGGCAATGTGAGTGCAAATCATTTGTTCCAAAGGATAATCAATTGTTGAATTAACTATTGCACACCATTTGCTCACTCAAATAACACCGTGTTTGTCTTCTACATGATATATTCAACTGATTTTTTTTATTGAAACTACTAACATTTTTCCAGAAAATTTTTGAAAATTTGCAACGTTGCCCAAAGTATATATAAATATTATAATTATGTATAACACACACACACACACACACACACACACACACACACGCACACACACACACACACACCACACACACACCACACACACACACACACACACACACACACACACACACACACACACACACACACACACACACACACACACACACACACACACACACACAATGCTATATATACGTATATAATCAGACACAGTAAAAACACAATCTACGTTTCACGTGCCTTGCATAAAACATGCTACTGTAAATAATTGATAATTCATGGACTTACGTATTTATATGGCATGTCAGAACCTGGAGTGTCACATGGGCTTCTCACACTTTAAATTACTCACCGGGGTAATTTTAAACCCTTGGTTATGTTATCTAACACTAGGTAAAGGGTTTCAAGATTTCAGACTGTACATTCAGGAACATTTTTATTTAATGATGTTGACTGTAATGACGCATTTATTTAATGGTAGGATGTGTAAATCCGTGAGCACAAACATCTCTCCCGTAAACTGTTAATGCACATTTTTTTTATTTTGACAAATGCAGTTACTGTAAAACAGTAAACGTAAATTATCGTTTAGGAAAACAAATACAGTAATGTAACATACGTCTAGTCTACTTACGTGTGATAACAAGACATGCCCAACAGATGGCAGCAATGTCTCACAAAGGATTCATTTCTGCTTCTGTTTGTTTTTGAAGTACCAAAGAACGGTCCACAAAATGGCAACGCATTGAATTAAAAAAAAAGTTTAAAAACTACAATCTGTTTCACCAAATCATTACAAATCTCATAAACAATGATAAGAAATACACGTGCTAAAATTATTTTTATGACTCACCAAAACAGAAGTGGATAATGATAAAAAAGCAACTGGGCAGACAGAAAATTGCATTAAATAAGCACTAAAATTAGAGCAAATGTGCTGTTCCAGTGCATATGCATATGTGGCTTGTTAAGGCCATTTTTTAATGGAGAGAAACAGCCATTTATGCTTTTGTTTCTTAAAGTAGGACATTATCGTGGACAGCACATGGAATTAAAAAGTAGATATGGACTAATATGAAGACAATTTCAGTTGTACACGGAGTGAATCCTGATGAGATGATCAATCTGGGCACAGATGACCATGGAGACAATTTCGAGACGTGTATTGTTGTAAGTCTGGCTTTTCAGAACGTACACTCACATATATTGTTATTTACCATTAGGGTGAATTAAAGTAATTAATCGTCATGCGGACTGAAAGGCTGGACTATGGGGTGCTTCTTTTGTATGTCTATCAGATAATAATGATCTTGGTATTGAGTTTAGTTAATGGAGTGTGTATGCTGAGTTATTCGGCTGTGAAAGAGCTCCATTAGCTCGAAGATTGCTCCACTATTTATTTGCTAAAATTGTTTTGATGAATCACAGGTTCATTCTCTTATTCTTTTGTCCAGTTTCCATCTGTCTTTATTGACTAGGTGTGTCTTTACGGATCAGTTCACAATTTTCTTAGCGGTGTTCTTAATAGAGTTTAGAATGTCATTACTTTATCCCTGTACACATTCTTCACTTAAATGCAGTAAATGCAGACATTATGAGAAGTTTCAGTTGTCCACTTTTAAAAGTTTCAAAAGGCTTTATGTTATAAATCATAGTGATGGTAAAAATCCAGTTTATTGGACATCTCATGTTACACGATTAAAATGCACGACTATCAATGACTGCTAATTTCCAGTTTCCTGCAAATGTGTAAGATTATGGAAATAAAAAAAGCAAATTTGCAAGATAGCGGGCCTGTGAAATTAAATAAAAAAAAAAAAAAAGTTGTAATTACACAACAGATTGTAAAACTTGTCTGGAAGCCTGATTTTTGTGCGAATGGAGCAGAAAATAATTAACCTTTCAGTTGATTGAGCAAATTGAGCAGAAATTCCATCAGCCGATGACGTCTCTTCATGATTTATTGTCCAATATGACAATGTTATTTTAAAAACATTTCTTGGCTTCCAAGTATAAAATCACAAATCACGCAACAACAAAGAGCAGAGAGAGACATGCAGTGGTTGGCAGAAGGAGAAAAACGTAAGAATTAAAACAAACCGAGCAAAAGAGGGTAACAGCATTGGGAGGTGTGTGGGAGACACTTGCCAGGGTTTGCCCTCTTGTCACTCTCTCAGCGTCTAATGGGAGTGATTGATTTTTCCGCCTGCTCTTATCGAGGGGAGCAGCCAGCATCAATAACAACGTGGAATTAGCCGCATAGCATCTCCCATCCGAAAAAGAGAGGAACCAGGGATCAAGAACAGCACGCCCAACTTGGAAGGGTAAACAGAGGGTGTCTGTTTGTGTTTGTGCCCGGCCTAAACATTCTATTAGAGCAAAAGAGTTCTCACACAACTTTAACCGAAACAGAGGTTGTTGTTTTTTTTCCTCCTACTTTGTCAGATTCCACACTTCTTTATCTTAAACCCATCGTTTTAAAGCATAACAGCAGAGCTGGGAAAGAGCCGAGCGCAAATCTTTTAAGAGTACTGCCATGATCTTGAGTGCGTTGTATTCATATCTGCGTAATAATAATCTGTGATTGCTGTAGGCTCTGTTCTCAGCACAAGAGGTGGCGAGAAAAGCGGAAATTACCATGTTTTAGAAATGTGGGTGAACGTGTGGAAAAGGAGTGCAGTAATTGAATACTTTTGCCAGACAGATTTCCCATTTTCCAATTTCCTCTTGGACACGTTAGTAATTTTGCCTTCTCGTCTGTTATTCCAGTGAGACTTGGATCCAGAGGCCTAATGCAATTCTTGGGAGGTAATTGGAAGGTACAGGTGCAGCGATTCATTTGCATAGTTTCTGCATATTCGCGGCAAATTGACCAGCCCAAAATACCAAATTAGAGCCGAGCACTTTGTACATACCTGTACATTACAAAATCAGGAGGAAGCGTTTTTACACAAAATCGCTCGATAATTACATGCAGTTTTTTTGTTATGCTTTTCGTCTCTTTCTAGCGCGCGCACACACACACACGCAAAATTTCTTTCATTAATACAATTAAATTGGAACAAGATATTACATTTAAATCAGTTAATACATCTAGATTTGTAGTCAGCCATTTTTGCATCTTAGTTTAGTGTGTAAAAAGCCTTAAAGAAATATTCGAATTTGTGAGCATATTCTCAGAAAATGGCTAAAGATAAAACTATATACATTAATTGTCTTTTAGTGATAAAAAAAAATAAATAAACTATTACGGTAGTAGAAAACTAAACAGATGATTTACTTAATTGTGCAGCATGAAGCGTTTTTGGCACACTGTTGATCAATTCATATTCAAAAAATGTGATTAAACTCAATTACTTCAATTCTGTATTAAGCAATTTAGCATCAGTCATTAAACAAGAAGACGAATGTATACCTTTTTGTCTTTTGCATATAGCAAAAAACGTGAAATTAAATGTCTATCATTAAAATGTCTGCTTTTCCACAACCTTCACTATGCAGCAAAACTTGTATGCACTATTTTCCGCTCGCGTAAAGAGAGAAGTTTGTCAACTGTAGCCTTTTATACTGATTTCAGGGTTGCAGAGTCTTTGTCCACAACCCTGAGTTTGTTTCCCTGTGGACGGCCACAAAGCAGCATTCAACCATCTTTATTTTTCCTCACTTCTGACACTGAAACATGAATGATGTTAATAGTATAATTGATAAATAGAGAGCAGAAATGAAAAACTTATACTCGGTCCGCTAGCTCTGTGCTTACTGACCTTGCTTGTCTTCCTTCACTGTTTAATTTTTATTTGTAGAGACGTTTGTTCTAGGAAAAGGCCATTTCTTCCCAACCTGGGCCATTAGATAAAGAAGGGCACTGAATCCAGCCTCCACATTCTAGCAAAACAAAAGGCAGTATACTCTCGCTGCTCGCCCAAGGCCCAATCAGAGCACTTGAAAGAGCGCAGCGCTTCTTTTCTTGTAAGTCTCAAAGCCACACACACACAAACTTGTCAGCTTCCTCTCCTCTTCATCGGTCCTGCACATAGCTAAACACACGGTCATTGATCAGCTAAACCTTGAACAGTGTGTTCAGTATCCACTCACAGATAATGAGGTTCAGGCCTTTGGTCTGGATGGATAAAATGTAGATAAACGTACGTTTCGTTTCAGCATTAACCACACAGTTCTGTTCACACCAAAGTGCCACCAAACTCACTCTACAATATACACAGTACAAACAGTACACGTATCACCATTATGTACAGAATTTGCAAACACCAATACAATTATAAAACGTTAACCTGAGCATTGGCATCTTGACTTTAAATTGGATATAAACTTTTATTGCTCTAATAAATCAAGTAGGCCTTTCACTTTATGTTCATTATGTTCTCACAAATTTGTTTAGAGGCTTCATCCAAAGAACTAATATCAGACGAACAGCAGTCTTTATCAACATGGACACTTAAAGCGTGCAGAGCGCCCCGATCATGACTAGAAAATATAAGGATTTTGTTATATAAGGATATAAGGATATGTAATGTTTTACTTCTGCTCGCTTAATAGCTTATCAAGTGTTTATGTGACCTTGTATTCCTTTTTTTTCCAGCTATATTTCGGCATTCGCAAATAAGAAATGTCAACAAATCAAAGGTCAAAGAGTTTTTATTGATTTTTTTGTTATTTAATTTATTGTTTTTAAATCACATTTAATTATATTAATAATAATAAAATAAAAAAAATATAAATACATATTAGTTGTTAGAAGTTGCTCTACACACCCAAATGCAACATTGCCAAAATCTGAATCTACTGTAACTTGTGGAGTAAACCAATGTTCCCCGGTCCAGTTTCTGCAGCGGTAATGGTTCTCTAAACGCAACAGTGGTAAAACACACACTACTCCACTTTGCCCCAAGTGCCAGCACGCACACACACACACGCACACGCACACATCATACCCACCCACCCATCCATCCATCCATACACCCAGACAAAGACCATCTTTGTTCACCCCGCTGTGCTCCGTGTCTTTTGAGACGGCTTGAAACTGCTCGTTAAAATCTGTGACATCTATTGGGGAGATCGACCCCCTGTTGCTCACGGTTTACAACTCTTCCCCCACCTCGTCCGTCGCCTCCCACCCAGACCCAACAGAAAAGAGGAGCACAGCCTCCCTCATAAGAAAAGCAGCCAAGAAACCCAACGACAGCCCATGACTTCTTGAATAAGAGCGGTTTATTAGCAGTCAGATAGGGAGCAGACCTCCCCAGTGGATGTTGACAGTCCCAGCAGCGTCTATGCCAGTTTCGGAGACACTCACGGATGAAGTCCATCAGAGGCGAGAATGAGAACACCGGCTCAGCTTCATTCCCAGGCTGGAACGCTCAGTCAATCAATACGTCAATCTGTCAGTTAAACAGCAAACAAACAATGTCAACAGAGGGCGACAATTAATGCAGCCTTTCGTTAGGTGAGGATGGATGTCACGCCGGAAATCAATTAACTTCTAATGAGAAAAATAAAGATTTATTTCGTATTGATTTCATCCTGCGACATGGACGTCATTTGACTGCATGAAACATGCAAATCATAATTATGCAAAAATGCATCAAGTCTTGAGGAGTCTGATCATAAACTTCACATTTTAGGCCTCGTGTGCTGCGGATGGTACTGGAAATCAATAGTTGAGGATGAGGAAGATGAATAATGAAGGACAGTGTCACTGATGTTCACCTCAGTCACTCAGACACTTGTGTGAGAAACTACGTCCCGGTGGCAGCAAGCACAAGTGTACACAAGGAACAAATGATTCAAGGAAGCCTGGGCCGGGATCCACTTGTACCTGTGCGCAGAAAGGACACTCGTGGCCACGGGCAAAAAAGCGAGACGTGCCCCATGGGTTCTAGGACACAAGACTAGTACCTGGAAAACCACATCCATCCTGCTGGCTCCACTCCTCATAAAACTCTGAAGTCACTTGATCCGAGATGAAAGTGTGTTCCAGGACTCTGATGAACATGAGGCAGGGAAGCACTTCTAGGCCACGGTGATGGACAGCTAGTGATTAGGAGGAGCAAGAGGTTAAGTTACAAAACAGCCCACACCCACAGAGATATTGAACACTCTTATTACACACGTATACCCGCAGAAACATACCCAGTCGCTCTGACACATCTGATGGAAAAAAACATGGACGGGTAACCTTGGTTTTTTAGCCGACAGGAAAAAACCTTTAGTTTTCTCAAGGCTCAACATGTTAGCTTGACAACAGGCTCGATTGTCTACCTTGAGCTGGAAAGTCATTTAATACAGACTATTTAATGCAGATAATACACCTCGAAATTACAACAAAGGAAAAAATAATAATTGAAATAATATTGCATTATATATACACAGAAATATATGGGAGAGATAGAGATGGAGATATAATAGATGTGTAATGAATGGGTGAATGAAAAGCGTGATATATGGCTCATTCGTTTCTATATGATATTATAAAATCCATCATAAAAAAATCTTTTATAATTTTTTTAAACTGAAAGGAAGAATAAACTCTACAGCTATTCCTATGAAACTGTGAAATGCAGCAATAGAATAAAATGCATTGTGGCGAATAAATATATTTATTTTAAGTTAACTGTATGTACTGACTAGAGTGTCCTGTGTTAAAACACCGCTCTACATTTAATTACATCATACAACAGTGAATAGTTTATTTCATCATAACAAGACTCGTGTGGGTTAATCTGCTCAGTGCGTCTTACAACAATCCCACACAACTGCGAGAATGATATGAGGAATTTTCTGTATTGAGACTGTACAGCGCATGAAAGGTGTGGAGCGACTCGGTGTCTACATGTATGTAATTATGATGTCTACACTTTGGACCTTTAGACTTCTCTCACAGTGAAACTACCATCACTGACACCTGCTGGGTCCATATACTGTGAGGATAAGAGGTTGACATTTCTCAAGAAGCTGTTCAGCTGATGCTTTATACCGTCACCTGGAGAGTCTGTGTGTGTGTGTGTTTGATGGGAAAAAAGTAAGCAAATTACAGTATCACAATAATCTCAGTACTCAAATAAACAAAACAAAAAAATCTTTGTTGTTGGAGGCAAAAAGGAACAACTCAAAATCAATTTTATGCAGCACTGTGTTCATGCGTAATGCAGGAGAATAGTGGGAGATGGATCATGCTTTGAATTCATTCATTTTAACTTGTAAGATATTGTTAGGTTAGGTTTAAAATAGTTTCTTTTAAAGTGAATTGTATTTTTTCAAATGTATTTTTGTATTTGTATCCAGAATGTGTTTTTGGTCTGCGACAGTAAAATTTCTCATCTGTGGGGCGAATGCAGGTTTTTATCTATCTTGTGTATCTATTGACAGTTTGAAACAATATTTCTAATTTTGCCAAAACTGTCATTCAGTATTCCTAATGGTTTTGTGATACTAACCTCAACAGGATGTAGAGTAACAACCATGTGAAGCTTGTAACAGCCAGTGGTAACGCAACAACACAATGCCCCACTTTTGAAAGGAGGGTGAGAAAGACGCCTGGTGCGCCGGTAGATGGATGAAACGTAACATTTACGTTAAGGCAGCAACAGGAGAGTAGTGGCTCGGTTTTCCAGATGGTTCCTCTGGAGACATATTATCTGCTCCATCACAGCAGGCCGAACCTGAGACTGTTGAAGTGTGTATGGGGGGCTGTAAATACTATGGGCAGTTTGGTGCCACAATGATGCTCCCAAGCCTGCAGCTTGTAAGCGATCCTTACCTGGCCTGTCCCAGCTGTGGGGTAGGCTTTCCACCCCCCTCCGCTGGTCAAGTCATGGGATAGGTCTGCTGCCTTTATCCCCACAGTTTCTATATCCCACCACAGGATAAACTTACTGCCAAATGACAGGGTTGGCCCAGTCCCCAGGTATTTACACTACCGGAATACCTGGACAAGAAAATCCTGTGACATGGCAAGTGCTTTGCGGACGGTTCCTCGAAGAGACGAGAGAAAAAGGCGCACGCTATCACGAATCGGCGGGTAATTATTTTCGACACCCTTTATAAATGAATAAATAGCACACACAGGCCCCTTCCCTTTTTGATTTCCAGCCTTATCTGTTTCCCTGGAGTTCACTAATTACACAGCGTCTACGGTTTCAGCGGTCATGTTTGATATGAGTTTATCTGAGCTGTCCGTCAAGCAATTAAGGTCAGCGTTCAGCACTCTCTCAATGGAACAGTCACGGCCTCGGCCAGCGGCGAATGGATCATACCAGCTCAGATCAGGTGAGGTCTCTGGGGCTAGGTTTCCACTCTTGCCATCCCACCATGACAACACACAATGGCTGTGATCAGCGTTGTTCGAACACAACCATTCACCCCAAGTGCCCCGTCCTAATGGGCTATTAATGCTGCGTGGCCTCCGACTGACACCACATTTAATGTCACCGTTGCAAAATCCTGCTGGATTATGTTTGGCCGGAGTGAATTCGGCTTGATTTGCACACGTCAAACTCAATGCAGTCAGACCATGATAAATGACTAGAAGAGTAAGTCATTTACTCCAATGTGGTGTGGATTGCCCAAGCAGTTTCACTGAGTTGGGAGTGGTTACATTTAATACAGTGCGCATTTGTGTGTGTGTGTGTGTGTGTGTGTGTGTGTGTGTGTGTGTGTGTGATCGGTGACATGCTGTGTTGAGCACAAGATTAACTTGGTGACACTGTGATAGCCATGTATCGCGGACCACACAAGGGTCTTCTTTCAAAACAAGACTCTTCGTCCTCTACTCTCCCTCCCAACTACAGTAACTCTCTGATAGAAATAAGATCTGATGAATTCTCTTATCACCCCATCCGATCGTTCAGTTGTAAACCAAGCAGCGACTGTGGAATTTAAATTCCAGAATTTCTGGAACTGGCCAATTGGGGGCACTAAAAAGGCTGGTTTTGAAATATTCCTTTAAGTGTTGCTGAATGAGTGTGAAGAGCAGGTTTGAAAAGAAACCTGAATTAAGATGATGAAGCCATGAATTTGAAACTTTTCAGCTGTATTACACTCGCTTCCACCGCAGTGTGAATCGTGGCACCTTTTATTACTAAATGCCAGAAAAAAAGGATCTAATGTTGAGCGTGGCCAACACAATATGGTCATGCCTGCTGTGTCAGATTACACCTGCGAGAGGATTTTTTACACGTATGCTTACATGACATGCTCCTCATGAAATATTCAGCCGTCATGCTCCTGCTTCTCTTTTTCCCATATATTTTACCACAGCGCAGCTCTTCACGCTTTTAGCCTGGCTTTGGACAGAGCTTGGCATGACATGATGTGTAAACCATGTTTTTTGTGTACGGTAATAATAATAATATTAATAATCTGATGTACCTTCATCTTAATCCGAATAACAATCTGACGGAAAATAATCTTAAAGAGTAACATTATGAATTAAAAAAAAAGCACATCATTGCTGCATTTTTTATTTTAAACGTGTCACTACGTCAAGGCAAACCAATAAATAACAAAACAGTCGTTTCCCCCGTCATCCGGAAATCAGGAAAACGCAGCCAATAAAAACAGGAACCTAAAGACTTTGTTTTAAAAAGGTGAATATGTAGGAGGCGTATTGAAACGAAAGCTAATATTCAGAAACAACGGGCAATATCTCATCATGGCCTGAGAGCGCATGGTGGGACTTTTAAATAAGTCTTGATTGTACCAAGCAATTTGGAACTCAGCAGAGAACTCAATTAAGGCAAGCGATTAATGGCGGATCTGACTTGTCCTGCTCCCTGTGATGTCATCGTTCTTGGAGTGTGGCAGCCATAGCAGGAGTCTGATTTGACCAAAGCATTGGCCGGCAGCTTAGATCATTAATAAAACCTAAGACTAAGCCTATCTGCACCGCAGCATACTCCATTTTATGCCATTTTCTCCACATGACACTTTCCTTTCTCCTGTTTTGCTTTTAAATGTGGTTTTAAGAGAGCCACACTTCAAGCCAACATGCCTCCTGAATTAATTTCGCAAAAGACATTTCTATGCTGGGTTGAATGGTAGGCTAATCTTTCTTCATTTGAGGGGACCTTTTCACAAAACACAAAAATATACTATGATTTGGCCTCCAGTGGTCATTGTTTTTTTCACCCAGACTAAACTCTGCTCCAAGTTTGGTCCGAGTCTCCAAAGGTGACCTTTCGTTGGTCTTGTTAAATAGGGTTATTTAAAGTCCAGTGTGCCCTTGTAAATCAACTCGGCAAACTAAAATCAATGGCAAATTAGATTTTGGGTGCCATTCTTCTAGCCGGTGAGAATATAGACTTTGAAAGCTAAACGCACAGTCCAGCGCTCTGCCGCTTTAAAAACATGTGTGTAATTGCAAGTGTGTGCCGTTCACCGATTCCACCAGTGTGCACTGTACCTCCTTCAAACGTCTTCCCAGTCAATGGAAAAACAAAGGTCAGGACTCTGGAAATGTCACTCAGTCCCTGGCTTGGCACTTAGAGGTCCAAGGGAACCCGGAGGGGGGGCTCGGCCTGGCTGCAGGTTCCGGGGGACAGAATAATGTGTCACACGGCTGCCGCTGCTTCCTCTTCCCCTGGTGGTTGGGGGCAGGCGGAGGGGCTCGGTGGGGGCTCATTGTTACACAGCCTTTTCCATCAGCTGTCAGGAGAGCAGGGGGCCTGGCTAAATGGGCACTCTAAAATACTGCACGCCAGGGAGTTGGCCCTCTAAAAAAATATACAGTACACCTCATGAGTAGAATGGATATATTTAAAGCTTTCGTATTTAATCTCCAAAATGACCTTTTTTTTTTTTGCATCGTGCGTAATGATGTTTCTGGCCTGAATTTGGACTTATTTGTCAACAGTGAGGTTTAAAGCCGCCCGAGTGTGGAAATACACACTGTGCCATTACCAGGAATGCCGGTGCTGAGATATTTCTAAACTGGCAGGGAAGTGGCATTTCAACACACCATTAAAGTTCTCTGGGTTTCAAGCTGTTAATATCCATAATGCTGTTTGGAGTCACCATGAACGTTTCAAACTGTCCAAGTGGTGTAAAAAGAAAAACCTAGAAAGGATTGATAAAAACTTCTCTATCTACAAAAACAACTTCCTTTCAGTAGCATGAGCAATTTCCTTAAATGATCAAATGCACGTTTAAGACAAAAGATGCAACAATGTCTCATTTTCATTCAATTATCCCAGACACAAAGCCTCGTTCATGTGATTCAAAGTGACCTCAGACAGAGGACAAAAATACTGACTGTACTTCTACAGTATAGTGAGAGGAACCGAGAGAGCGCAAGTGAGAAGGAAGTTGATCAGATGATTATTTCAGCGAAGGAGGATAAGTGGTTGAAACGGAGCCGTGTTGGTCGCTGCACTGCGGGTGATCAAGGTGAAGAAGGAGAAAAGGTGCAGCCACACCCCCGAGCACACCTGAGATTGCGTTACCTGCCGTCTCTCAAGCGTCATACTGGGAGCGCTGAAACACGAGCGCAGCCGCAAGAAGAAATCTGGCCGTCAGTCAAGTGCTTTTGTTTGCAGTTCTACGAACAGGCCATATCTGGTTTCTCTGCTCCAGAAACTAGGACCCTCACCAGATGAACAGCACAAGAGCTCGGAACTTTCATACTGCAGGGCCGGCGCAACAATTCACATAGTAAATCAAATCAAAATCAAGGTCTGTTTGAATCGCTGGAATGAAATGATTGTCGCTTTTCAGCTCGTTTCTCGGTCTGTCATTTTTCGACACCTTTGTAGCGTCTGATTCGCTCGACTTTGGTGATCCTCACACCAATTAGACCGTTTAAAACATCCATGCCGTGGTAGCGACGGATGGGATGAAGATGCCTCAATGCAGTGGAATTTCCATCTCCCGCAACACAATCAGACGCCAATATCCACTGTGAATTTGAGTAAGAGGTGTTTAAGAAATGCTGCGGTTTATGGCTTAATGCAAATATTTCAGGATTTGAACACGAGAAAGAATAATGGCAGGCATGCTTTATCTCATGGCCATGTCCAATTCAGAGAAACTTTAAATAATTGAAATGCCTAATAGTCGCGTAGAGATGAAAAGGACAATGTTGCAAATGATAAAATTGAAAAATGTCTCGTTGTGAGATACGTAAAAAATGTAATTTGCCTCTTGTGTGTGAATTCCCATTTCATACCTGAGCAAAGTCTTGAAGAACACGGCCTGGAAGAATAGGCATCAAACTCTCTGCGATTTGGACAATTTCAGAAAACATTTTCCGCACTCAGGCCAATTAGAAACGCTTGGGATCTGCTCTAAAATAATAAGAATAAATCATCAGAAAGGAAGGGAACGAGGAGGAGAAAGGTAGACATTAAAGCGAGGTTAGAGAGCAAAAGAGGAAGAGGGAAATTAAGCATCTGATGTAACAGGACACTGTAAGTCGGCAAGTGAAAGCCGTTCCTCCTTCAGGGATAATTGTTTAGATATACTTTTACCCGTGTCTCACTCTCAGGTCGTGTTTATACAACTTGTTATTGTGGCTTTTCTTTGCCTGTTCTCACTCTTTTCTCTCTCCCTTCTCCTCTGCTTCTTTATACTTTCTTGCTAGGGGAAAATCTGCAAGCGTTGCTCGCCGATGCCAGCAACAGTTAATCCTTTTCCAAAGCACCTTAACTATGCTGGGAATTCTGCAGATGCTAAATAAAACAACGGAAACAACCATGCACTTAACACCAGCTCATGCTGGCAAGAGAACCCTGTCTTCAGATGCTCTGTTTTTTCATAAGTAGTTCAAAACAATCTGCTGTTGTGTGATAACTGTGTGTTTCTCTTGAGTGAGCCGGTAGTCGGGCCGCACCGGGTTCAGCAGCACCGCTTCTAATCCCATTATAGCCGTTCACCTCCGATTGCACAAAAAATAAAGAAATTACGGAAGAAGGAATAAAGATGTTCCTCGGCACTGGATGACCAAAAGTGTCACGCTCATACGGCCCTTTCTGGAAGAACGTAATCTAGTAATGAGAGCAAATACTGTAAATATATAGTCTTTTATTTGAATACTGTATGAAAACTGTATGGTCTTGGTTTTTGTCTTTGTCCTTGTCTTTGTCTTGTCATAGTCTTAGTGATAATCACAGCTATTTACTGAAACACCAACAACCAGACGAATGAATAAAAAGCAACAATTTTCCTACACATTCACTTTGTGCGCTTTGAGACAAATGCTCACAAATTGAACTTGAAAAAACTCATGTTTTTGTATTTCAAATATTCCAATAAAATAAGACATGAAATATTACACACAAATTGCTAAAAAAAAAATAAAAGGTTTTCAAGAAATCTATTTTTGGTATTGCTGTGACTAAAACAATTGCTGTGAGTAAAGAATCAAGAACAAGCAGAGTTCAAACTAAATATGGAAATGTTAGTTCCGTTTGAATTTTGATGCACCTTATGCATTTTAAATTTGGCATTTTTCCACACATAAATGTTTTTTGGCTGGCTTTGGATTGAGATCCAAATGTTTTCTCTCTCTTGAAATGCAACCGTCAATCAGTCACGTTGTTTTGAGATCAATATAATTTAGTGAACTCTCGCTCATTTGGATTGGGTGGGCAAAAGATTTGGTGGGAACAGGTGTAGCTTCAATGCAACGCTCATTATCCTTGAGTGATGACCTTCAGTGCCATACTGTACTCCTCTGTAATCATCCTTCACTCTCCATCTCTCTAAATGCTAACTGGAGCTTTTCAAAGCAGCCACTGAAAGGCAAAATTGGCCTATTGAAGAAGTTTATTAGAAATTGATCTACTCTTTTCAACTCACACAGGCGGCAGAAGACTTCGAAAACTTGTACAGACATGACACGATCACAGCTCGGTCACATTCAAGCTCACAATCAACCTTTCAGTGGAGTGTCACCTATGGAACAGCAGGTCAGAGTACCGAGATGCAAAAAGTCACATAACGTGTATTGCTTAATTATGCTAATGTATGAACTGATTGATTTTGCTGCAGCTTCTCGGTCAAATTAAAGTTTATTTTGTGTGCATGGCATTTAATTCTTGTTATTGGAGACATCTAGCATGACTAGATGGACTGAAGTTAATCTGACTGCATGCTCAAGGTTAGCTCGAGAAGAGAACTGCCAAAGTTTTGCTTGATTCCTGAGAAATTCTTTTAAGTGATAATCACAAATATTCAAGGAGAAAGTTGTGTGAGAAAGAGTATGAAAAAGGAAAGATGGAAAATCCATGACTTCATCTATGCCTGTAAAGAAAACATGAAAAATAATCACTCAATTTTCTTTTTCTATTTCTACATTTTTACCACATTTGCACTCTCTTAATATTTTGGAATTACTTAAAAAAAAATAATAATAAAAAAATAAATAAATAAATTAAATATATATATATAGTAATTTACATAGTAATTTATAGTAACAGTAATTTATCTCTCATACATACACAAACACTTGTTCAGGCATATGACAAATTGGTTTGATTTTACCATATAGCTCAATGTTCAACATTTTGAATTTTGAGCACACATTCTTTCTTTATTTTGTGTAAAATCAAATGTAGCAATCTCTCCTGTGTTAGAAATACGTTTGAATTATTGTATTGTTGTTTTT
>CM051494.1:26395368-26447107 GCA_028031935.1 Paedocypris micromegethes
TTTTTTTTTTTTTAATAAATCTCAGCTATGTGCACAATATATCCCAAGTGTGAAATGTATGTTCCTCAACAAGAAAAATGTTTTTGTGAGTTCTTTTCGAACCGTATAGTTTGTGAAGAAACGTACTTTTATTATTTCCAATGTTGCGTACTCTATTCAACTTATACGTCAGTACAGAGTGAATAGATTTTAACTTGGCGCTGTACAGCTGCTGCTTTAGTTGTGAAAGCATGATGTTAGCCTTGTAAAAAAAAAGACTGTCAGTCGTGTCAGGGATGTTATCTAGTCCATCTAAATGGTGGTGTCTGCTGATCACTCACTGTA
Source organism: Paedocypris micromegethes (assembly GCA_028031935.1). Lineage (NCBI taxonomy): Eukaryota > Metazoa > Chordata > Actinopteri > Cypriniformes > Paedocypris > Paedocypris micromegethes. Next base: position 26,395,693 of record CM051494.1, read on the forward strand.
AGAGATGTCAAAGGTCAGAGGCAGTAAGAGCTATCAGTGACATCCAGAGGAAACCGAGCCACTGTTCCTTATGGTCAGTCCCTGACCCCTCATTAACCTAATCTCTTCGGCTTAAAATGACCGGCAAGCACATCACTACACCTTGTATTTGCCTGTTTAGAAGAGCATCCTATAGATTTTCGTGCCTTTTCCTTTGGACTCGCATATTGCGTGCACAGAAAGATTTCTCGCCTAACAGTCTAAAAGGATTGGCTTTTTTGGCAGAAGTCTCAGGTATTGGCTCTGTGCCTCTGAGACAAATAACAGCTTTTCCTCAGCCACAGAGAGAGATATACTGCCACATTAGAGGCAGAAAAACCACAGCCATAATGTCAGTTTAATGTAAACAAATAACTACTTCATTTTTTGCAATAGTTTTTTTAGTAACAAGAAACATTGTTAAAGTAACAAGCATGAATAAAAAAAGCCAGTGAAATATGAAGCGGAGTCATTGTAGTAATTTAATATGCATTTAGCACACTGCTCTCGGTCTCAGTGTGTTAGGCCGCAATTTGTTCCAGCGTGTTTAGCGCAAGTGAAGAGAATTGCTAGTTTATTCGAAAGATTTTGTTTAGAAAGTGACTATTTGCTTCCAAACCATCATCACTTTTGATGAGATTGCAAAATAAAAGTCTGCCATGGTAAGCAACCAATATCCTAAATATGTTTATATTACTGTCTACTTTTCTGTATGCTGAAATTGTATATTTTTCAATTTAAACTGTATATTTACATTGTAATTATAAGATATTTATTTAAGGAACATTAGACGTGAAGTAAAAAAAAATGAGCAATATATTGAAAATGACATATAAATCTACATATACATATAAATAAATTTACAGCAGTGTACAGAAAGATAAATAATGAGGCGTATGGCTGCAGAAGTTAACTTTGAAATCACAAACAGCGCACACTGATCTGCTAAGCAGGAGTTCATTAAAGCTGTAACCCTAGTGTTATTCTGAGCCAGACAGGCCATGTGTTCCTGCACGGAAGGTGCACTGAAGCTTATACACATACACAAGCCTTTTCAGTGTAAGGGGAAAAAAACAAGCAAAAAAAGCACCAAATTTCAGCACGTTCTGCCAGGAACCTATGCATGCATAAAAGTGAGTCTCTGTAATGCATGTAATCAGACACAGAAAAGAATAGGGAAGACTGAGAAAAAGAAAAAGGGGGGATGGGTGCAAAGAAGCAGTTATACAGCAAACAAAAGAGAACACAGAAGCAGGAAGTAAGTTGCTGAGAGCGAGCGCCTGATGCTGTGAAAACATGGCAAAAAGCCCCATCCCATTTCAATGTCATTTCTGCCCAGCACAGTCTTTAAGTAATAACACTCAGTGGGGTATGTCATTATCACCTCTAACCCCGCTGCCCCCAATCCGTCACACGGCCTTCAGGACAAGTACTCCAACTGTCACGGACTGTCCACGCAGACGCCATCTATGTCAGGCCAACCGCACCGGCTGCTGTACATTCATGTATATCCTTGTGTGTCTTCATTTCTTATTTTCTAAAAAATAGGCCCATACAGCCAAAGACCAACAAAATCAATGACCAATCCATGAACATCAACTTCTTTTATTGTTGTTTCTTTCTCGCTCTCTTGCGCTCTTTCAAATGTAAAAGCTACACAATCAGACGCAGTCAAAGTTTATCCCATCACAAAATACACAAGCACAGTTGGACTCCAGCAGCGGTAAAACACAAATAATTCTCAGGCCTATTTACTGACCCCTGCTGAGAGGAAGGGCACCTTGAGAGATGGGTCAAACTAGATGAGAAAAAAAAAAGTAATTTACAGTTAATGTTGTGATTCTTTTTACCGTATATAGGAGCTTTACGGTATGAGTGGAAGGGCGAGAAAAGTTAAAACAACAACATCAACAATGAAAGATCACTAAAGAATTGCAGGCTCAAGTAAAACGACCAATTTTAACAATTAACGACGATCAATAAAAGTGACAAGGTGCTTGTTGAACTTTTTACATTTATTTGAAAACGTTAGTTTGGTCTTAATATGTTCCAGCAAATAACACACACCAGATGCAACGTGCATATTCATGAGCAGCATGTTGAACATTAATTTCAGGACCTGGACAGCTCCCTGAAATGCTCTTTCATCTTTTTAGAGCTCCAAAATATCAACTTCTGTAGGAAATGATGAGCATTCCCAATTCCTTTCCTGTTCACATAGCTTGGGATTACAGTAGTGTTGTATAGAAGTGAAAGAAGAGTGAATTGGGAAAATAGTTGCATTGCAGCTGCGCTGAGCTGTGAAATTTGCTGAACAATTGGGATCACTGTTCGTCTTCCCTTTCCCTTTCCCCTCAATTAGCATAGTCCGCTGTGGTTGATTGACTACCATAGCTGGGCTGGGTAAGTGCTTTTGTCCCCTAATCACATTAGGACAGCAGGGGTGACAGGACACAGGTGAGACCAAGACTGGAATAGATTTATAGCATATTTATATGGCAATGCATGGGAACTGAAACTTACCTAAATTTCAAAGATCTTATTCAGGATCTTAATCCAAAATATTCTTTAGCTAGACTTCTGTAGAACATTCAAGACAGTGTCAATTAACTTATAAAACAATAATAATAAAAACAACACTTTTACAATACATTTATAATTAAAATGGTTTGAACTTTTAGGAAATAGGCAATATAAATAATCTGATGATGAAAGTTTGACTTGTAGTAAGTACAACTGATGAATAAGAACAATTTTCACAATTGTATTAATCTATTTAAGTAGAGTGACCCCATTTTAATTATTATTTGAGAATAGGTTATAGCTTTTTATATTTGTTAAATCAAGACTAATTTTAACTAAAAAACAGAGCATACTTTAGGTGTATAGTTTTTAATCATCATGAAAATAGTTCAAACTTGTTTAAAAGAAAGAGCAAGTGATTCCTTTGTGGCTCCACTTTATTAAAGTAATAATCAGAACATGAAAAGAAAATTTGAAAATTCAGTTCAAATTAATTTCATTTGATGTCAAAACTAAAAAGAAAAAAGCAATATATAATTAAAACTCGCTCAGGGAAATGTGATTTATACCAGTCAGAAAACGATTACTCAATCAATACTTATTAAAATTAGGTGTGCAAAACATAATGGGGACATCAAAAGCAAGTCGATGCTAAGAATATAGTCGCATTGTTGGGATATTGTGTTATTTTTGCTGTGTTCAACTAAAGTGTAAGACGTTTTGAACGTTGTTTATTTTAAGTAATTTTAAGGGCAGCGAGATTTAAGAGACGATAAAGGCCTGTTTGTCTGCAGGAACACGCAATAACCAGCAGCTTAAACTGCAGAAAATGGCGAGTTATTAAACTTCAGAGAGGCAGCGGGAAAAGGCGTAAATGGGCAGATGTGTTGCCGCACCCCAATTATTATTCCCGCCCGGCGCTGGGGCTGTAATGAGCGCACGGCCGACGGTTGGTGCACTGATTACCGGTCCTTGGGGATCCTGTGTTTTTCCTGAGTAATTGATAGTTAGACTCTGCTCTAATTAAATACGCTGTCTGCTTCAGTGATGAAGATTTTGCACACTAGAGACTGAATTGGTCACAGTATACGGAAACGCAAGGGGGTCTTAACATTTAATGCATCCTATTAACCCAAACCGTATGTTACCAATCAGGCACATAGGGGACTAGACGGCTAGAAAACACATCCAACAAATTAAAGCAACCGTTCGGTGTTTCCATTTACCAGTGATGCCATTTAAACCACTATTGGTTAAACTGGCATCGTTGTAAAGTCTCCATCGCCTTCTTGTTTTCATCGCAACACGATGGACTTTAAAGGTTGTCTTTTCCCATAAAACCTGAAACACTTTGCTTTTTGTGTGGTCTCCCGGCTTGTCTTGCTCTGTCACTATAACTCTGAAGGTTGCCCCGGTTTCCCGCACACCTGCGTGGCTGCCCGGTCCCTTCAGGAATTCGCTGGGGCTTGTAATCAGCTTTGTGGAGCCATTGAGTGCACGGCTCAGTGAAACTTCCCAACCTCACAGCGTGCTGGACCACTGAATGGGAGTCACAGCGTGGGGCGTCTCTCCAAGCAGCGGGCCTGCCAAATTCCAGCAGAGTCTCTCACAATCATCCTTACACAGACCTCTCTGCCGAACATGAGGGCGAGAGACAGGAGAAACAGAGGGAAAGAAAAAGACAAAAACAGACAGTTAAGGGACGACAGGGTATAGTTAAACAACCAGCTTGCTTCATTCATTGTTGAGCTGATGATTTTTTTAACACATCTCAAACTTTCTGAAGTCGCATATGGAGCGCCGCATTTGGACTTTTAAACATGTGCGAAGTGAAGAACAAAAAAAATCACTGCATCTAGTTTGCATGTAGTTTTGACTCATCATTGACGTAATTGTTGGTCAGGTGTATTTTGTCTTGATCAAAGCACTTGTCCATCTATTACTTGAAAATATTTGATTCACAACTCTTTCAAAAAACAGAAGCACTTATAAAAGGGAAGGTTAAAAAAGAATTCGTCATGATGCCGAGCAATTGCAGTGTAAAATAGCTTCAAGTAAGGCAACCTTTTAGCACATGTCTTAAACAAAGTTTCTTATTTTCCACCGCTCTTCGCACTTAAATCGCAGCTCGGGAATCGCAGGCTGCAGAAATTGCGGCGCAGCATCTTGCCTCTTGGAAGGGCGCAGGATTAAGAGGCAGCAAGATTGTTAAACATGTCAACGTGTAATTGCACGATAAGGCCCTCGCGAGGAATTTATTGGCCCAGTTGCTATTTCTATTCCTCCCTAATCTCGTTCAGCACATTCGTTCCGTGCAATCTGTCTCCGTAATCTTCTGTGACAGAGCAGCGACCAATAGCAGAGTACCGGTTTTTTTGGAAAAGGGAGAAAATATGCAGAGGCGTGATAAAGTGATGCTAATTATCCCCATTTAGGACAGCGAGTGCAAGAGATCGTGAGTCTTCGTACGAGCCAGCAGTGATGATGGTTTCCCAGCACAGAATCGGCGGCTACAAGATAAGGGTTTCGCACGTTGAGACGAGTTATTGGTTCAAGTTTGCCACCACCCCTCCCAACTCAATTCCACCCTTTATCCATCCAGCTCGGTGCCATCTCCCCTTTAGGCAAGGTGGTAAATTATTTTGGCTAAATTTACCATAGCGCGGCTCTTCAAACCTGGCAAGTGTCGTGACTTGGTTCCCCGCCTCTATTAAATCGAATCAAAGTGGACACTCACGTTTAATTCCTTTGATGGGTAAAAAGAGAGACATTTTAATGAGAATCAGTTTTAAAGATTTTGCTTTATTCTATTCAAAATAGTTTCCTCTTTTCTGATGCAACAATTAAAACATTTACTCTGTACAAAAAGTACATCGTGTGTTTTGTTTGGTAATAAAAGCCAGCTGTCAAGCTATCCAATAGTGACAATGACTGTTAAAATATTTTTCGGATTCACTTTTAAAAATGTAAAAATGCCACTAAAGGACTTGAAGGCCACGCGCATTTACGATCGCGCGCGCACACACGCGAGAAAAAAAATCTGGCCTTTCTCCTGACACTTGTTGCTGTATGCAGCGGAGGACAGCCGGAAGCCGCGATAACCTTGAGACTTTATGTCCTATAACTTATAGGCTATAAGTTACCATCTGTTGAAACAATTTCAATTTTGCAGAGAACGAAGAGAAAAATAAGACACATTTGTAAAGCAAGTTATAATGGGATTAAATTATAGGATTAAAATCACAGGAACACATTACACTTGATTTTAAAGTATTAAAGAGAAAATATAAATAACAATGAAATCATTTTTTCTGGTAATACAATATTGGGGAAAAAATTTAAACAGATGGAAGTGCCGTTGTTAAATATAATTTAGAAATTGCCACGCGCACATTCGTTTACAAAACAACTGCCTTCACACACAATTAATTTTTATGAACGATATATAAATAAAAATGATATTATGTGTAAGATTACATAGATAATTTCAAAGTTAGTGTGCTACAACACATGAAATAAAACATAAAAGTGACCGTGAGATACAGACCGTTAAATAATGTAAGATAGAATTTACACGTTTGTGGACAAGCCACCGGTAAAAAAAGTAAATACCGAATTTTAAAGTGAAATAAAAAACAAAACTTTTACCAAACAAACACGAAATGTTGTTTCAGGTACAATCATTTTCACTTTTCATTGTTATTTTGATTATTATCATTATTGCCATATTACTTGTTGAAATATATTTATCTATTAAAACTGAGTTCAAGTACAAAAAGACTGTTGATGTAATTATCAGGTTATACTGTATTTGTAATAACAAACCAACAACAACGGCGTGCCACTCAAGCAATCAAATAAAGCCTGTGCTTGTAATATTAATTAGCCTCAATAATCAGCCAGTGAAAAGTCATTCTCACCAGCAAAAAGATAATTAATTTAAATGTTGAGATATTTTAGTGGATAGACCAAACGTGGCCCATTAAAAGGAAAGGTGTTTTTGTTAACTTGTAAAATGAATAGAATACACATTTAAAATCAACTTCAAAAACAAATAGCATCAGCGGGACAGCTGGTATTGAGATGAATTGAAAATAGTCTATAGTGAACAAATATTAAAAATTGACAAAACTAACACAATTTCGAACAGTGTAATTTTTTCCAATTTTATTTAGACCATAAATCAACGCAAGATTAAGATTTTAACTGGCAAGAATGCATGTCATAAATTATGTACAGCAGCAGTGACGTGCCAGGCTTTAAAATATTAAAACTTATTCACAATTTACAAGAAATATTACAACAAATCTGCAACATTAATTCACGTATACAAACGTTTTGGTCAATGTAATAAGCATGAAATTGAATGGGTTCATTTCAAGGAAACATTTCATTCAGGTATTCAAGTTAGACGTTTGAGTTCTTTTAAAAAAAATGTCAATTGCGCGCAGAAAAAACAATAAATATTTAAAGAATAAATGTATGTTCCATATTTCTAAACGTGACCAAAATATTACTGAATTTAATTTCAAAGATGTCATATCGAAGGAAGTTCAACTGAAAGAGATACATTTAATATAATTTCAGTCTATCCCCGAACAGCAATCGAAACAATTTTTACCTTTAATTTACAAGTACATCATAAAACATTCTGTACAAAAGTAGTTCAATGACAATCTAAAAAAAAAAAGAGGTAAATATTTTTGGTGGCGTGTTTGTTTCTGAATACGCTTTACCCATCGCTTTCCTTTTGCCGCTTCAAATATGCGTCAGCGGGACAGTTCCATTTACTCCGGCAGTTGTGCTCTGATAGTGCTGCGGTAAAGCATGCAGTCTGCTCTGGACAGTTGGGTCTCCAGACTCTCCGGTAGGTAAATACATACTGATCATTTCTCGCAAGTCTCCAGAGCAGGGACCACGGGAGTGTGTGGTAACCGGGGGACTTATGTTAGGCTCAGACTTGACCAGTGAGCTCAGCGTACCGATGGCTGCAGAAGACGCGACGCTGGAGTTTTGATGCTGCGTATATGAAATCCCACCGTAGCCAGATGGAGAAGCGCTCATGTAGCTTTGCGTGTTCGAGATGGGGCTGTACTGAAGAGCGGTCATATCGTAGCGGTGCATGGGCTGCGGGTTATGCGGATGATGGTGATGCGCGTGGTGATGATGTGACCCGCTACCTGGATGTTGGCTATAGGCGAGCTGCGCCTCCTGCATCATCGCAGCCGCCGCGGCAGCAGCGGCAACCTGGCCGGAGTAAGTACCGTTCGCCCAGCCGTTCATGTGTGCGTAACCCGCGCTGGCTGAGCCTCCGTGACCACCAGGACTCTCCAACCTCTGGCCGACCCCCGCAGGACTCATTCCGACGCCACCGCTGGCACTGCCAAGCAAGCCGCCGGCCAACGAGTACTTGTCCTTTTTAAGCAGGGTCTTGGTTTTGCGCCTGGGTCTGTATTTGTAATCCGGATGCTCTTTCATGTGCATGGCTCGCAACCGCTTCGCCTCGTCGATAAAGGGTCGCTTTTCAGCCTCTGACATCACCTTCCATTCAGCACCAAGTCTTTTGCTAATTTCGGAGTTGTGCATCTTGGGGTTCTCCTGAGCCATTTTCCGGCGCTGTCCCCGAGACCACACCATGAATGCGTTCATGGGTCTTTTTACGCGATCTTGGTTAGCTTTGCTCCCCGAATTTGGGCCCGTCTGCCCTGGATTTGTGTTGGTTTGGGGTCCCGGGGAATGAAGGTCCGTCTCCATCATCATGCTATACATTCAAGTGGCTTAAAAGTTCTCAGCTAACAGAGAAAAAAAAACATGAACTTTCGGCGCTCGGTAGTCCGCCAGAAGCAGGTGCTTCACAAGCTCCGGTAAATGTTAAATTCGCGCTATTCCCAGCCGTTAACTGTAAACTGCAGCTCTCTCGTTCGCTCCGTAGCCTATTTAGCGTCGTCTCCGACTGCCGTTTCACATCCACATTAATTGAACGTGCATTTGAGTTACTTTTCCTGGTGGAGTTGAAGAGTTAGTTAAAGCGGCGGCCATATGATGCGTTTTGACAGCGATTAAAACGAGCGAGCGGCCAATGGCGTTTCAGCTAGGGGCGATTTGCATGGAGTTCGCTCGAGTGACGTAGGCAAGGAGGATCGAACCAAGAGGCGGGATGCTGGAAGGGTCAACGCCGCCCCCCTAAAGTAGAGTAAATACTGAGGAAGCAGTTTGAGCTTCTTCAATCGGCTGCAGTATACGTACCAAGGGACGACGGATGTATTGACATTACTTAGATGACACTTTGAAAACTTAGATATAATAGTAACAACCCTGTAAATTAGGGAGATTGTTCGATTCGATCATTTCTAAAATTATGTGAGAAACAAACCGCTAGAGAAGAAATATATTCAATTAATTTTCACAAATCAAACGTCAAACGAGACGCACCTGTTTTCCGTCTTATTAAACTATTATAATGTATACTGCTAAAAATAAAATACAACCAAGTTTATTTGCTGTTGCATACAAAAATTGTAAAATTAACTCGGCAAAAAAAATACTGTACGTAGATAAAAGTAAACCAGATACTGTATTTGTAAAGTTCTCAGGGTCGAGGACACTGCCGTCTGGTGGTGTTCTAAGTAGGCATTGTCATTGCAAGCATCTTTCCGAAACGAACTAAGAAAGGAACAAATGTTTAAAATAAAACTAAAGCCAATCCTGCTTTAAAATTTTTGAAAAGTAAAAATGTCGAGTTGGAATATTTTACACTGTTTGATTAATGATGAATTAATTGTCAATTGAGCAAAATACGATCTGTTTCTATCGACCAACTGTGTGCTTGGTATAAATACAATAAATACAATAATTTTATAGTCTGGAAAGTATTTACATTTCAGACATCTTATGTGAATTATTTAGTGTGTTGATGTGCAAAATCTAAATTGAAAAAAAAAAAGAAAAAAGAAACAACAACAACAACAACAACAACAACAACAATTAAAACACAATCAAAAGTTTATATAAGTGTTAACACTCGCATGCACTTTTGTATAAACAAGACATGTATTATTTTATTAAAAAATAGTGATTAACATTTATTATAATATAAGATACACACAAGCAATGGAACGTCAATGTGTTCCAACCTCTAGCCTATAAAATCTAGTATTATAAAGCTGCATTTATTACAGATATTTGATAAACTACAAGCGACGTTGTTGAAAAAAGACAGACAGACACAAGAGCGCGCGTATTTAATTTGTTATTTATAATTTAGTTAATCGGATTTAACGTAGCATTTCATATTGTAACCCTTAGGAACAACGTTTATAGTCTCTCTTCATTTTCCTTTAGTGTCGCGCGCTCTTCACAAAGTCTTTGTTGTGCGCGCGCTGGGGGCAATAGGGCACTGTTAGTGCACGTGCGAGAACTGAGGTGACAGCAGTCATCCAAAACACTCCCTCATTGTGAATAAGAGCCTAACCGACATGTCTCTTTAATACATTTGAGGGAACACTTGAATCTAAAATATAATAGCTCAATTGTTTCTGATTTATGTTACATTTATAGGATTTTAAAAAAGTTTGTAAGGTATAGCTGATTGAAAACATCGCTATAAATATACAAAATATCCCTTAAAAAATAATGCTCATTGTGTTTAGGACTTTTAATTAGCATTTTGCATCACTTGAGCAATTTATTTATACAGATGCATGGCTTTTTCTTTAAACGAGATGAAAACAAGTTATTTGGCCAAAATGATTCATATAAAATGTGTATTTAAAAGCTCTAAGCACAAACGTGCGAATAAAGATCAACATATTTATCAATTTAACTAGCACGATTTAACAACAAAAGAACAACAACAACAATAATAATATTAATAATACATATGTCCTGAAAAACAGACCATAACAAAAATATGTATCAAACCATATGGAAATTGTGGTGGTGGAAATAATAATAATACTACATTAATAATAATAATAATAATAATAATAATAATAATAATAATAATAATAATAATAATAATAATAATAATAATAATAATAATAATACATTAATAATAAAACATACAATGATGCAACTAAAATGTAAACATGTAAATTTTATAAATACTTAAAAAAATTATGCCTGAGGACTTAAAACAAAAGGGTGAAACTCGACGAAATAAAACTCATGATAAATGTCAAAGACAGTCCAATACTGTAAACAGTAATTCGTTTTGTGAAGAGTACTGAAAGTCTTCAAAAAATACCCGACTTTATTGACAATAATTAGCAGTCGCAAATATGTCAAAACAAGTCGAATCAATGCCGTAAAAATAGCGTTTACTAATTCTATACCTTTCTACCTTTCTAGCGTCAACACAGGGATTACTAATCTCCGTCAAAAACTGCTGACAATCACAGATGTTCGATAACAAGCGGTTTGTGCTCGTCTGAGCTAGTCAGGTGACACCAAGATTACGCTTAAGTTTTGAGAGCAGTGTACGAACATACCATTGGTTAAAACTAAATAATGTAAAGCTGATAAAAAAAAAACACAACACAAATAACGCGATGCCTTATTTTAACGACGAAGCTCGTCTATACTCCGTCCCTTGCAGTGATGGAAAATAATCCTTACCGGTTCTATCGCTGTATTTACCCAGCCAAAGCCACTCGCCAGACCGCCATCCTTGCTAAAACCTACACTTGGTGTGCCAAGGCCGGCAATACCCAGCTCTCAGTCCCACCACTCACTACACACTGAGGAGAGAGACAAGAAAATGAAATTTATTATAGACTCTAAAGACAATTTCAAGTTATTGTTTCTCCCGGCGAAAGGGCTCCTTCTTACATAATAAAGCCCCTTTTGTGTGATGCGGAACAATACAAAACAAGTATTCTAATAAATAGCCACTTTTTTGTTCCCTCTCGAGGATGAATGGAATTGAGCAGTTGGGTTTGAAAGCAGCTGCTTGCGCATTCAGGAGAAGGAGGCGGAGCCCCGGAGCGAGGCGTCTCTCTCCTCCTTGGAAACGAACTTGAAGAACAAACCTGTATCCACGATTTAAAAAAAAAAAAAAGTAGGGAAAAAAAAACCATGCTGCCTTCTCCAACAATACCGCAAGCGCCTGTCCCATTCAGCATTTGCTGCCAAACCCGAAGAAAAGCAACGTTCACCGTTTATTTTTTTGTTTATAATAAATGACTTTGAAACCATTTTTTCGGCCGTTTGTTTTAGTATTACGGTTAATAAAATCTATGCATTTTGTATTTGTTCCTCAATTCACATTCATGTTTCGATACAAATCAAGATAGCACATTTTAGTACATTTAAGATATTGAAAATATACATTTCATTTTCTTAAAGAATCTGGAGACTATCCTGAAAACTGTGTCCAACAATCCAAACAAACAAAATTAGAAACAGAACACCACCTCTAGCCACATTTATTAGACTTCTGATGTTATTTTGTATTATTATTCTGAAACATTTTTTATTAAAGCTCTAAACAGCTTGGCACACTTAATGAGGATGCCAATGTGTTGTGTACACTAAGAAAGTTTCTTCACTGGTCTCTGACTCTGAGTCTAGCAGTGACCTGTGATCTTTTCTCAACATCCCAAGCACTTTTTCCATCCAGGAAGACTTCGAAATTCACAACTAGCCAAAGCAATAACAAGGTAGGTTGAGAATAATCGACATGGAAAAAGTGAGGCATATGCTGAGCGTCCAAGATAACATTTTTAAACGGCTCTTCCATGAACACACTCAGCTCATCTCAAAACATCCTCTTTTCCAGAAAACATCAAATAAAAAAAAATTCCTGTCAATCTGCTGAAAACATGCTTCCATCTCACTTGGCTAAAAAAGGCAGATGTTGGGGTCGAGAATATTCATTTCATCCATTGATTAGCCGGCCTCTCAACAAGACGTTCAAAATCATCATTATAGTCGATGTAAAGAAACCGTCATGTGGGAATTCAATGAGATGACAAACAAATCGGAAAAAAAAAAGCATCGCAAAACAAATCTGCAGTCAATTTCAAGTCCCCATAAAACGCTGGAGAAGCCCATACATGTGGAACGACTCAAAATTATACAGATTTATTTAAACAACCAAAACAAAAGAGAATAGATATTCTGAATAGCATTACACTCTTCCACATAATGAAGAGTGTTATGAAAAATAATTACATGGCAACTAGGCAGCGATTAGGTTCATCCACGCATAACTGCTCCTAATTTAATGCAGAAATATGCATTAGGGCTTTTCGGCAAAGGAAGTCACTATAGCGTGGCACAGTGTGTTCGGCGTCTTCACAGAGTCATTAGCCCCAAACAGAGACTTGTTGAGCCCCATCAACAGCACGACGCTGAGCTCTATCACTGCACAGTTCATTAATCTCTCACCATGGCTTTTCTGGCTGCCGGTGGTTAAACACCCCTATCAGAGTATAGCTCTCCTTCACCAGGATACCGCTGTGTTAATTTCCTCTATTAGCAAAGCACGGTTAATCAGGTTTTCTCTCCCCAGTGATGGCATGAGCAGAAGAGATGCGAGCAGGTGTCAAGCCTGTCTGTGTTGGTTACAACTCCAATCTGTCTCCCAACTTCACCAACACGGGATAATGGAGGACGAGTAGGCAGTCGATTCCGCCACGGCTATTGTGTCCAATCTGTTGCACTAAACACTTGGCAAACACACACACACACACACACACACACGCACAGCTCTACCCAGCCTCCCTCTCCGGTGTACACACTCTGTAACCTTCTCGAGCAGGCCTCATTAGTATCCGTCAATTGCGTTGCATTCCTGGATGTAATTATTTGTGTGTTTTATGCAATTACAGTCTTATGACAAAGATTAGTTTGAACGTTGGCAATCCCGAAGCTCATTCAAATTTAAAGTCAAGTTGTCTCGTCGGTGGTAAACGAAGGTTGGAGGAAATTACGTCTCTAAAAATATCTAAAACACGAGGTTAATATTTAATAATAGAGAGCCGAGATGATTCAGGGTAAGAGCTCCAAGGCAAAATTCCCCTTGTGATGAGGAGAAACATGTCCTGTTGATTTATGGATCATTAGCATAAATAAATAAATAAACTAACTAACTAATAGGCATTTCGGCATAACCCTTTGTACTGAGATGAAAAAGCAGTCACAACGGTTCTTTGAGGGTTCCCATAACTCTGTCCGGAGCTGTCTGCTGACTCTGAAAGCCGAGAGATAAGACTGCTTGAGACCAAAAGGGAAGAAAAATGTGGCGTCAAATCTAAAAGCATGTAGGTGCTTTCAAGTCGAAAAAGGTCTTTCTTTCCACTTTACGCCTAAAATACATCAACATCCGTTTCGCAGTTGTGCAAACTCACCAGATCTCTCGCAGAGAATAAAACTTGGTGAACTAAAAGGAAACGTGCCACAACCGGAAAGCCGATTTACTTCGAATATCGTGCAACACTTGAGCGACAAACTAACTTTCGTTTTTATATCATTAGGGTGAAATGCACAACAAAACCTTGAATATTTACAAAGAAGATTCGGTTGAAAATGTAGATTCGGCTGTCCTCAAAAGAATGAGCTTTTCTCACTGGGCATGTTAAAGTATTGCTTAAGATAATTTCATTAAAAGACACAGGCTGTTCACTCAGAAACCAATCATCCATTATGTAAGAAAATCTATCCATCACACAGTGTGCGCATATGCCCATTATCCAGACATCGATGGGGTGTTTTTCTTATTTTCATTTTTACCCATCAATTACGGCAAGATTTTAAGCATTGTTCCACTCCTCAATTAGCCGCAACACCTTTTCCTTTGATTGATCCATAATGAATGTAATGGTTTTAACAGACCACAGACAGATCACTTAGAGGAGCTTTGCTAATGGCACTGGCAGCTCCAGGGCTGGAGCGATGTCAGTTTCTCCAAGCCCCGGCTAATTAGACAGTGTGTCGCTCATTACCCAGGTAATAAGCCCTAACGCTAATGGGTATCAGGCAAGACCCCCAAACACTAGAAAAAGGTGGAGAGCGTGAAGAGGAACGAAGACGAGGCGGGTGTTAACAGGGAAAAGGGCGAGATGGAGAGAAAGAGACGGAGACCTGAAAACGTAAACAAAAAGAAATCGTCGGAGAAGTCTTCCTGACGGAGAATCGAACGGATCTTGGAGCACTAATGTATTTCAATGTCTAGCCTTTTAATACACTACATCAGTCCTATTGGTCAAGAGTAAACATGTCATTTTCGCTGGTAAGCAATGGCACAATGGTTGCTATGCAGTGAATGGAGGGCTGTTTGGCGGTGGGGTGGGGGGCTGTTGGAAGGATGGAGGAGAAGGCAGAGCTGGCATTAGAGAGACGGTGCAATGGTTTCCTTGTTAACCACTTTCCCACTTAGGCCTTGTTAGCACCAGAGCTCTCAGCTGGGCCTATTATTGGCGAGGGATGCTGTGCTTGACTTTCTGAGAAACACACGGGAGCTCAGTGAGCCATGGCAGCTTTCACAACACTTACTAGTGTATGCCAGTCGCCTTTAATGTCAAATAAGTGCACTCCAGTCTAAAGACAGTAAACTTTCCAGTTTATCAAATGTCCCTACTATGAAACTACTATTTTTTTGGCTAAAACCTATAAATATTAGCAGTGTGTATGGAGGAGGATCAAATGGTGAGATGAACACTCAAAGATAAACACGCCTTACCTTGCGTAGTAGGCCACCAAGCTTCATCAGGTTCATGCCAAAATGGCTCTCCACGACTACAATCCTGAAAAATGGAATGTTTAGAAATCAGAAATTGTTGTTATCAGTTTAAAGCATCATCCATCCACATCAGTATAAATATTTTTTTTAAAAGTTGGTTCTCTGAACGAAGTACGTGTACAGTACATCTGATGGTTTTATTTGTCCAGTTTGCAAAAGTATGCATGTTCAATTATAAACTTGAACTGATTATAATTTCATATCAGATTCCACAGCATTTGTGCGCTGTATCAGAAGAATGTTGGTTTCTATGATCAAATTTAGACCCCTCCTTTGTATTTGCTGAACTATTGTGTGGTTATGCTGCAAGTTATGAAATCTGACACCTGTAACACGATCACTATTTATTTGTGTAGCTTGAATAAGTCATATTCGAGTCAATAATCACCAGTCTTTAAAAGTGTGATCTCAAATGTCCTGGTAAACACACACAAAAAATGGCTTTTCAACTAAGAACGGCTCTGATGCCCCCCCATCTCATCTCCTCATGGGGTCATGGCTCACACCTCGCCTAATAACCTTAATCTTATTACACACACAGGCAGAAAAAGTTAGTCTCTTGCACAAAAGGATTTTCAGCATGAGACTAATGCGGCTTATACATTCATTACGGCAGCCGGCTAAATGAAAAATAACAGCGAGATAGCCTTGCTAAAGTCCTAACAGACTATGATCCTTATAAATCTTTTTTTTTCCCCCAAAGTCCCATGAATATAACAATTAATTGCATATATTGAATGCACTAGCTGTACATCATGGCCAGTCCACATGACTACAATTGGCTGATTTTATTCGTCGCTTATGTTACTTAATAATGTGTGATCAAACTATTATACAGCCATAAATTAAGACAGCTCTTTTTTTTTTAAACAACAGTCCACTAAAGAAAAAAAACACGTGCACAGAAACTCCCAGTGAAGGCATCAGTGGCTGGAATACAGTGGAATTGTGACTTGCAGTGTGTGTGAAATGGCTATTTAACATGCCCATGAGCTGAGCAGCGGGGTCTGAAGACTGTGTAATCTCATTTAACCCTCACTACGCAACACTAATTAGAGCTGACACGCTAACAACACGCACCAAAAAGCCTCTCAGCGAAAGTCAACACCAGCCAATGACCCAGCACGCTTCCCCCTTGCTCTGCCCCAAACCCCTGCTCCCCTTGGGGAGGAGACAGGATTTTAGCCTAAGGATTGCTGGAGCAGTCCGTCCCAAAGCAGATCCCTCCCTGGAGGCAAATTAAAGCTCTTCTCCCCCTCTTTTTTTGTGAGAAAGGGTCAATGTGGCACCCCAGCATTTTTCGAGTGTGTGAATGCGTGCTTGCGTCTGTGCGCAACAGTCCGGTGGGCACTTCCTCCCTCCTCATTTGGCTCCCAACATTAGAAATGAGGTCATCATTGTTAAGGAGGTCTGAGTGGATCAAAGCCCCCAACCTACACCTGCCCTTTTCTTCCCTCTTCGCTCACACTCCTTTCTCTCGCTTCTCATTTATGTCTAAGTTTTCTATTGACTGGTAGATTCTAAGAAGCCCCCTGATGCCTGGAGTCAGCTGCTGCTCTAAAAGGCCCCCAGTAAAATTTGCTTACAGCAATGTTTTCTGATAACTGGTTGTGGAATAAATTGCAAAAAAAAGGGGAAAAGCCACCCACTAATTCACTTATACTCGATTACCCACTCTGGGTTTTTAAAATGCATTTTTTTTCGAAACGAGACAGCCATTCACGGAAGTGATGAGATGGGCCGTGCTGCAGATAAGGCCTCTAATCAGCATATTTAACTTGCAGTGCATTTTAAAATCACGAGGCTTTGGAACGACAGAAATGCACATTCAATATCAGCCAACACTGATGGACAATAACACACTATTTTGATGCAAATCAAGAAAGCCATTAATGTTTAAATTTATTTGAGTCCTATCCAGTAAAAGAACACATTTATTCCAAGCAAACCCAGATAATTACTTTGTGGCATAATGCACATTACATTAATTCGGAAAAATATTGTTTATTATGTTTAGTTTTATTGTGTTATGATAATGCAATTTGTGAGCTTAAACATTCAGACAATTACACAAGATGTTAATGACATCAGTAAAACAAATAATATTATTATTAATAATAATTAATAAAAAAACTCCTCAAAATGTAATTTGCAGTGGCTGTGACAAGACTTGTTTATTTCTTCCTTCAGTTCCTTGAGACGCTTTATATTTAGTTGTGACCAGGATGAAATTACTCTCCCATTACTGCATCCACTATACACCTCTGTGTCATAAGAACATCCATTATTACAGTGCAGGAAGCAAGTACAAAGACCCAATCCTTTAGACGGCTTTCATAACTAATACGTCTATAAAGACAACAGTCGATGAGTACGGGGCTTCTAATTGAATTAAAACAACTCAAACAGACAAAATGGCTCTAACCTTTTGAGGTTTGTTTGAAAGAGAGACACAAAGATGAAACAGGATGGTTTTTATTTTTAAAAACTTTATCTAAATAAATGAAAAAAAAACAGATATTTCCTCAAATTAATTGCGTAAAAAAGAAACTAAATGTAGCATTTGTACAATCAGTGAAAGACTTTAGCTTGATCACTGAATGTTTTTTGTGTTACTTTGTTGCTCGTTTCTGCCATGTTGAGCACATTAGCAAGCTGTGAGCTTGTTTAAAATGTTTAGAAATTAAGAGTTGAGTTACTAAACTGCATTTCATATGACAAGAACTACTCTACAATGAAATTATAGTAAAAAAAAAAAAACTTATTAGTATAGAAATTCTAAAAAAAAAAAAAAAAAAAAAAAAAACCTTGTCATACAAGTCTTTTAAAAAAAAATATTTAAATCTAAGGGAAGCTAGCTCAAGAATGACAAAAAAATTAATAAAACTAAGTTCAAATGTTTTATTTCAAATCCATTTCAAAAATTCATTCCAGATCGAACCTACGGCTACCAAAAACATTACGTACAGTTCATTGCCAATAATTTAAGAATACCTAATGAATAGCTCAGTTATTGCCTTTTCCAGCATGGCCCGCCGACCACACCACCGCACATGCACAACTATTACACCACCACAAAAGATTCAGTACTAGGTCATTTGACAACAAATGACAGCCGAGAGGATAGCCCAGAATAGTTTGGCTGCATCAGCAATCCACCATGGGCTCATATTGCCCATTTCCCTTCCACCTACTGACACAATGGAGCAGCCAGAAGCCTCCGGAGAGAGACAGAGCAATGGTGATGCAGAATGAGTGAGAAAGAAGTCTGAATACAAACATACAATCCGGTCTCCTCCAGTCCAGAATGCTTGTGGAGCAAACGTGCGCTCCACAACAACACGGTGGTCTTCATTATTCAGACAAACAGGAACTTCCCTCACACGCAGATTCTATATCATCCCACAATTATGAAAAGAAGAGAGCAGTTTAATTAGCTTCTCTGCCTGAACTCCTAACAAGGATTTAATTAAACAAGGAGGTTGGTGTAATTAGCTGAAGATAGTCTCCCGAAGCCAACACAACCCATTTTGTTCACAATGTACTTGGCCTCGAAACGCCTCCTCTCAGATATATTTAAGCACATTTCTCCAAACGCATCTTCCATTCCAGATTTTTCTTCTCCTCTGCTACCAACTTAGGAAATATATCTATGGATACATACATTTATATTGACTGTCAATAATCCTGCGTAAAGTGCTTTCGCTTGTAGACTTTACACTATAGTATCACTCACAAACTCCTGCGTGTACACACACACACACAGGTAGACAGACAGACAGACAGACACAGACACAGACACACACACACTGCCCCTGGTGACAGCGTAATGGATAGGATCTCTGTGGAGGCGACTGTCAAACCCGACCACCCTAATCAGAGCGTCGGAGAGGAAGATAAAGGAGAAAATAATGAGTGTCGGGTCGGGCTTTTCAAAGAGCAACAAAAGAGTCCAGGATCAGATAGACCAACACAATGTTGAGTGCAGGAGGGAAAGGAAGGAAAGAGAAGAGCAAAAAAGGAAGAATATTTAAGAAGAGAGGAGAGGAAGTGCTTTATACATATTGAAATTTGAATATATTTTCATAAAATGCTCATATTTTTGATTATTCGATCATGTGTGTTTGAGTATTAAGCATATTTTATAAGTACACATTTTATTCTGGCTTATAATACATATAAAATATTTTTAAGCAATATTTAAAGGTAACAGGTGAACGTGCACGACAACTAATTCAAAATCCTTATTGAATTTCATACCAACAAAACCACTCACAGTTGAATCTTACAAAACACTAATGTTATGAAGATAAGGCGGGTTAAACAAGAGCAATTAATTAGATGGAAAATTATAATGGGCCAATTCATATCCAAAAATAAATGGCACTTTAAAACGTTGGTGTCCATTTATAAATGAATCAAAACTATAATGAAAACATTGGTTGTCAAATATCCCCATTCACCTGCCTTATCCCTGCACATCCTCCTCTCTTCCGCAGCCCTGTGAAGCCCAATTATCAGTCTCACGCTAATTATTGCAGCCTCATTTAGCTGAATAACAACAATCATTAGAAAAGCCCCAAACGGAGCAATAAACAACCGCAAACTCCACAAAATAACACCATCATTCTCAACTGTTGTGACAACCTGTGAACAAGGCACCACAATGGTATAATGTGAAAATCAGTCCTGAGATATTAACAGTCTCTGGGATTAAAAGCCAACAAACAGTCAATTAAATTACCACAATGGTCTTAATTAAACAAGTGCAACTAATTCACACCAATGTTGCCAAATTATTATGGCAGCTGAAAACATTGGATTGCTTGATCGTGGAAGAAATATAAATGAATGTATTAAATGCACCAAATTAGCTCAATGAGAAGAGCACCAAAGTTCATGGGTTAGATTCCATTTAAAACCCAGGTTTGGGCAAAATTTGGACAAATCATGTAATGTAAATCCATAATGTAAAACTATAACTTGGGCAAATGCATTTTATAAAGTTGAAACTGTTGCGAATGACTGGATGAAATGAGTGAGTGGTGGCCATCAGCCGTGTGAACTCCAGATGAACAGCGGAGCTCCACTGTAAGTTGAGCTGACGGAAAATAGCCCCTAATTAAAGACATGACAGCCAGTACTATCATATTCAGCCACCTGCTTAATAATACAAAAAAATTAAAGGGAATATATACTGCCCCTTCCCTTCTGCCATTCATATTTAATAACCTGATCACCTCCCTTGGGATCCTTCGTTCTGGCGGATGGACTGCTTGTACGTGTTATGTGTATCAGGAGAGGTCAAGCTGCCGTTGAATGCATTATCTTTTTAAATAATTTTGAGCAATAGTAGCAAATACTAATGTAAAAAAGCAGGGCAACTGTGAACCAAACCAAGACTGAAAAGGAAAGAAGCTATTAAATTAGAATGCTGCAGACATGCAAACTCCTTGGAAATTTCTCCTCTGACAGAGATGGGTCATTATCTGATAGATTTCAGAGTCTGTTCCCACGTTATTGTTCAGACAGTAACCACCCTAAAACAGCCTGGGAATGGGACACTCAACACCACTTCTGTCCTCCATGAGAAAAGATTGAGGAACTCAAGACAATAAATCAGCCTGAATCTCAGACACAAACAGCCTTTCACTGAGAAAACAAATCCAAATCATTATCGTCTTAACCATAAAGTGGATTAATAAACACACACACAGAGACAGTCATAATATGAACACAAATCATATTAGTCAAACATTTTGCTTCATAGTCATTTAAGCTCAGATACTCACTGAATTAATCAAAATTGGTATAAAATACAAAGCAAGAGTGACAGCTGACATATCTGCATTTACTGGCCATAATTCATGTTTGCAAAGAAAGCACTGTTATAGTTCAAGACGTGTCATAAGAATAGCTCAGACAACACAATCATCACGGTTGAGCTGATTCTAAAAACCCCCAAATCCCATCAGATCATTAGTACACCTCAACCATGCCCAAAAAGTTGAAGAAAAATCCATAGCTATGTAATGTTGCCTTTATCTAAGCCAACTTTGTCAATAGAGAGCACCGCAGACACAGCAGATTTGTGAACATGTGGGCAACAGTGCCGATACCTGATCAGATCAGCGGCAAAAGGTGACACTTAATCCTGACGTCAGGCTGTTGACCCTTAGCATTCACCTTACTAATTCAACATAAATAGTTAATGCATGGCGGTACACTCACTTTATGTAACCAAACTTGACGAATAAGCGAGGAGAACCACTCACGTAAAGAAGAGGGCATTTGGGGCATTTATCACCTCCCCCATTACGTTTAACGTCTGTGGTAAAGTCATAATTCACAGTTCTGTTCAACACTTGTTAAGAGATTTAACCCCTAACCCCATTAGAACTTGGCCCCGCTGACCAGTACATCATTCAGTAGTACGACGGAAGCTAATATCAGAGGGGAAACAGACACTGGCCAGACTAATCTCACTCTGGTTGACCCCTGAACTTTTTTATGAGTGTGGAATTCTGGCCCTTGCTCTGATGACTAATTGATTGGTGTTAATCTGCAGCTGAATGAAATATTCAGGTGATTCAGGGAAAGGCAGACAAGGTTTGATGGGTCATGTGACCTCGGAGGTCATGTGATAGGTCTGCGTGAGAGAACTCATTAGCTGGCCTGATGAGCAGCGGGCTGGTCGTTAACCTTGCGCAGGATTGGTTTCATGTCAAAAATGGCCTGGTCACCAACCCTAGTGGAGGGGGAAAGAATAATACATCTTTTTTTTTTATTCTCTCAATGAGCTCTGCTGAGGTAAAGGCATGCCGCGGGCATTGTGTCCAATTGGGTTGGTTGCAAAGTTAAATACATCCTTTTGAAAACAATTGAAAAATTTTCTTTGTCTCCTCGGGCCCATCTTAAAATTACATGGCCTCTGTCCATGCCAACACTCAAACGTGTGCACACACACACGCCTCCCTTCATCATTACATCTGCGGAAATGGCCCGGCGCTCTGCAGCACACGTAAAAGTGCACTCCAGTCTTTCAAAAACACCTTCACTTTGCTCTCAGCGGCAAAGCCTTTGAACTGCTCCTTTCAAAAATGCTGCCCTTGTAGCCATGAATAATATTTGCCAGGTGTTAGAGAGAGAGGGAGTGAGCGAGCGTGTGTGTGTGTGAGAGAGAGAGAAAGCAAGAGAGAGCAACGGTCTGAGGTTCTGGTGCTTGAGGGAGCAATAGACCTGCTTATTAGTTGTCGCTCAGTGGTCTCTTGTCACACACACACACACACACGCACACACAGTTATTCAATCACAAAATATTCAGAGCACACACAAACATGATGAAAGGCCTGTTTTTTCCATATACCTTTAATTTTGGGTTTAAAGGGGAAGGTGGAGTGCTGGTGATTTAGCGCGGACGAGTTCGTATGAAAAAGTGTGAACACGCTTGTATGTATTAGTATGTATTAGATTAGCACAGCCAAAAGCAAATAAAATATGCATACACTTTTCATTTCACCGTAGAACTTTAACTGTACAAAAATAAAGTATACCTCCCCCAAACACGCAAAATTAAAAAAAAAAAAGGTAAATATGCACTCATAAAATAACTATATTCCATTTGCAATAGAACAAATAAGTTAATCGAGTCGGGAAGACTAGTAAAACCGAATCATTTAGTTTTAGCTGGCTTGCTTTTGTAGACTTCCCTAGAATACATTCAATTTATATGGCCACTCTGAACCACAAAAAAAAACAGGTTAGCACAGTAAACACATAAAACAAAGACTGGACTTCTGCGGGAACAATGACAAAAAAAGCAATGAAGGAAAGACAAAAGAAAATGGTGAGATTTGTGGCAGGCTACAGTTTTAGCGTACCAAGTCCATCACCCCCTACTTTGCCCATCCATTGTATGTCTGAGCTGTATTGAAACCCACCTCTCCTCTCATACTAGCTCAAGGTGGCTCTCATGAGCTAAAGACTAATTGAGAGTTCTGGCGGTTTGAATGTGAATTCTGAGAGCGATGATTGAATGGTGTCTGTCCTTGGGTTCAGCCTCATGAAGAGCGAGCGAAGGGCTGTGGAAGGCCACGTCTCCACATGTCCTCAGGTTGACGGTTTCAACCCACACACTCTCTCAGTTCTGTGGCCTTGACTAAACTTCTATTATATGGCGGCATGACCCCATAATGAGTTCGGTGCCCTGGCCTTGGATGGAATATGCACCAATGCACCATTATGTGCTGGAAGATAGTCTCTGATGGACTGAGAAAGCCACAGCATTAGTCTGCTCACTGTACCACAGGTCCATCCAGAGTTGTGTTCTTCACAACAATCTGTAAACTATACGCCATGAGCCCAGAAAGCTAAGGGCCGTGTCAGCAAGGTTACTCGACGTCCAGTCGACCAACCGCCATCGTAACTCCACAGGAGAACATCTTTGTTTTTGAGTCCCGAGGAGCCAACTTGCATCCGACGAACACACAATCGCGCAACACGACTGCTGCTATGCATTTGAACGAAGCCCTGGAGTTGTTCTACAGGTCAGTGGCGCAGTTCTAAATGCTGGGTGCACAAATCTCCCAGCCATTGTTACCTACACAAAAAGACGCTGTGCTGAGCTGTGCCACGGAGAAGCTTGAGGTAATTTAATCCATTGTGAATACCGATAATGACAATGTTTATTTCAGATGGAGACATCAGTATTGACTGTAACAGTACAAAATTGCCATGCACCGCAGGCCACGGCAAATAGAGCTGCCATCCAGCTATGCAGAAGAGCGTAGTATGTAGACGTCGACTACTGCTTATAGTAGTCTTTATGATTGACAACAACTCTCTAGCAACACAGGAGAAGGTATTTCATCTGTGCATTTTATCAGTGCATACATATGAGCAGAAACCTAATGCGACTTGGATTAAAACAAATTCATGAAATAACTCCCGGCACTATCGCCACTTCCGTGGTGGAAGTGCATAACACTGAAAAGAGTTAAACGAATAAAAATATGGCCGTTTTCTTACATTGGCTGTATGATATATAAAAAGCATTATTCTATCGCACTGAAGACGGAGGCAGAAAATTATCCAACTGACTGGGGTGAGCACTTGATCTCATGCAGCAAATGTTACACACACACAGTTGCGCACAAAAAAATAAACCATACCGTTAATGGAGGAACTATGAGCATGAGAGCTTTAAATGGGTCCTCAACAACCTCGATTTAAGATGAGAAGAGAAAGCGACAAAAATGTGCTGGAGGACATGTTATTGTTTTTCCCCCCTTACACTTAGACGCACTTTAATACCTCCCAATTTTACCATCCCATTACGCGCATGCCCCCCACCCCGAGAGATGCACCTGAATGGGAAGAGCATTTTCTTTAGATTTGCATCTGCTGTTAGGCACTCACTGCAACCGGCGCTCTGAAAGCTCTCTGAATAGAAGCTCTTCACCAAGCTGCACACCTTGTTCTGCAAGGCTAATTAAGGCCCAACAATTAGCCAGGCAAGAATCAGGACCGTTGTTTCCTCACTGACATTTGTAACTGATAAAGTCGAAGAGAAAGGCCGTGTCATGCTGATGTGGATGAACAAATCATCTCATTTGAAATGCGACAGCTGAAATCTTCCTCGCCTCCCAGCTTTTTCAGACGGAGCTGAACTTTGGCTGTGAGCTCCGAGCCCTCAACGTGGCACCTAATAAGCATAAAATCAGATAAGACAGGGAGCAGGAGGAAACAAGTGAGGGCGTTGAGCTAGAACATAACAGGACAGATGTCTTACTCGGCTGCTTCAAAGAGAAGCTAAAAAGAACAGGGCCGCTAATGTGATTTATATAGAATGCGTTCAGGTTAAAGGTTCCCGTTAGACTGCTGGTCAGTAGCAAAACGGATGACAACTGTGAAACTAACCATGACAGATGGGAATTAAATTGACTGACTGAACTAACACACACAACCATGTCAAGAGTCGTTTCCTTTGGTCACACACACACACACACACACACACACACACACACACACACACACACACACACACATCTCAATCCCTGACAGTAGCAACGTTAATTCAGACTGATTTGTTTTTGATCACACACTCACGATACAATCAATCTCAAAAAGTGACAATAATTTTTTATGTGCTTTGAAAATGCGAAAATAAATGTGAAGTTAAGCTCAAATTATACACTTCAACAGCCTCTAGTCAAATGCAAGCAACACAAGTGCTCAATGAGAAATAAATTCAATATCTGCCTTTCAAGCCAACAGTCTAGTTCTGTAAGACTATAATCAGAAAGCCATCATTCAGCATGAAAGCAACACAACAAGGTCAAATCCCCAATTAAGGTTGTGATAGAAACTCTATCTTAGATAGATAAACCAATAAAAGCAGCAGGTATGGTTCACCAAAAAAAAACAGATTAAAAAGATAGAAACAAACAAGCATATTTTCAGTCATAATGCAATGAAAAAGAAAAATCAATTATCACTAAAAATGGAAAATGCTGATCCATGTCAAAAGGTCATGGAAAAACCTATTGTAAACCAGCAGGCTCCGTTTAAAATAAAACAAAACAAGACTGTGTTGATCAAGTGAAGACATATACGTACCTTGAAAATCACTTAAAAGACTGACTTAAATGATAAGAAAAAAGGGACAGTTCAAATTGTTTCGTAGTTTCTAAATATAAAATAGCCTCAGAATTACTGTTAAAAATAACACCGACATTTGTTTTGGATTTATCCAGCGAAATGTCTAATCGAAAAAAAAAAAAAACTAGCTTGAAAAAGACGAGAATTATGGAGAAGGCTTATGGATTAAATGAAATTAGAAAAAAAATTAAGGATTTAGATAGACCAGGGAATATTTAGGGTGTGAGTGATGAGAAAGAGAGAAAGAGAGAGAGAGAGAGAGAGAGAGAGAGAGAGTCAAAGGGGGAGGGAAGGACCCCATAAAGGGAATCAGGACTTGAGTCTCGAGCTTTTATGCTATCATCCTTAGTTAAATTGAAGAAGAAATTAGCTGAGGAATTAGCGGAGCAATTACCACTTTAAATTGGACTAATTCCTCTGGTCTTGTCACAGCTGTATTCCAAAATATGTGGGTTTTTTTCCCCATCTAGCACACTGTTATTAATTTTTCTAATTTGAATCTTTGCCTTTTCACAATCTGACACCTGGGGCTGCTGATGGGGCGTATCTGTCTGCGCTATTTAAAACGTGTACCCCTCCTCATCCCCTTTTCAGCCTCCTACTCTTTCACGAACATACTGTATGTACATGCAACTCATTACACAATTTCCCTGCACCTTAATCTTTCTTTTAGATTCAACGTCTGCGTCAATTTATTTCATGCAGGTGTTCCTTCAGCACAAACTCGCCATCAAAACGGAAAGTATACATTACTGATCATCATGTACATTCACAGCTTTCAAAAGTATTTAAAGAGGTTAACAGGAATGTATTACATTAACAGTCAAGCTTTTCCTTCGGAATTTTAAAGTGCTCTTCATGCATCCAAATTGGGATTAACCTCAGGCATATTTATTGACTGGCGATCCGTTTCCCGCTTCCCCAGGTGCAGACTCTGATGCTCTGTCTGGGGAGCAGGTTTATAGGATTAGAGCTTACCGCTTATTCTATGTGCCGGAGAAGTGAAAGCAGTCACCTTTGCCTCTTGTTGGTTCGCAGAGTGTAACTAAAACAATCAATTTGATTAAGAGTATTTTGGCAAAAGGGGCATCTGTCACTGCTGTGATTCCAACTGACAAGACTGTGATCCTTGATGCATTGTAACCCAAATCATTGATCCGGACAGAGGATTTAGAGTCATAATTACCCCCTGATTGGAATAACATCCAGTCAATAGCCAATAATAGACTTTGCTCATCAATATTTCCACCAGAGTTAACTGTACTGTTCTTCGAGATAACAAGAGACTTAATTAAGCCGATTCATCTATACTTGCATTGCTTTCATCGTTAAGACTATCAGATCTAAGGCTTAAAGAGAAACTCTGAAGAGTATTGGATAATGCTATTGGTTTCACTGAATATTTATTTAGCAAGATTCAAAATTGTTTTTTGCGCGTATGTCTGAGGTTTCACTATCATGTGTATTTTTCTGGCAACAACAGATAATGTAATAATAATGTAAGAATAATGGGGATGATTTAAGTAAAACGATACTTTGACACAGATCCCTTATGTTTACAATCATTTCAAATTGCATCAAGCCATTTACTGAAATCAGGTCAGATAATCTGCTCTCAGTTACAAAAACCTATGAGTGGCTGAAATTGGTCTACAGACAAATATTGTCTTGTCATTTATCTTTCATAATTTGCAGCATTTACCAACTTTTTTAAGAGATAACGCATTTGAGGAAGACTAGGGAAAATTCAAACCAAACTAAATTATATTTTGTGTTTTCAAAATGGCCAAAAAGATTACTAGCACAAAACAAACTGCTAGTAAACATGCTTTCTTAAGACAAGACAATGTTTTAATAGAAACTTGTTCTACAAGACACAATAGTTCTTAATTGGTGTGCAATAAACCATTTTGTAAATGTTAATGAAGAAATAATAACTGTATTAATTAATATTCATAGTAATGTCTGATTTATTTTACAAAAAGTGAAGTGTTTTTGCGGCATTGTGTTTGCATCTAGTGCAAGAAAGTGAGATGATTTAGAGCAGGGGTGACCAACCTGTGGCTTTTGAGCCTCATGCGGCTCTTTAACTAGTTTCATGCGGCTCTTCAGGAGCTTTCACGTGACATGTGAGTAACATGCACACGATGTTAACTGTTGAAAAATAACTAATATTATCATGTTGGTGTAGTTATTTTCATTAAATCTGGTCTGAGCAGAGGTCTGTGTGTGCGTGCGTGCATATAAGAATAAGGAATGGGATGATGTTTATGTGTGCCTGTGTGTATGATGTGGCTCTTTGCAGTAACACAGAAAAAAAAGTGGCTCTTAGTCTCTGACTAGTTGGCCACCCCTGATATAGAGCATCGCTTCTTCTGCATAGTTTGGCATTTTGTACTGATATATGCTGTACGTATACTATACCAGTCATATCAGCAATTCAGGAAAAACGATTTAGCCGTGACAGTCTAGCTAGTTAATATAATTGTTGAAAGTTGATAGACATAATGATCTTTCCATACACCAACAAAAAAAAAATTCTTAACTTTAAATATGTTTCAACTAATGTCAAGGTCTTCATCTGAAAAAAAAAGTATTTTACTTAATTTTTAGGTGCATCATTACAGGCTGTGAAACCAAATTAATGTAAATCTGCATGTATGTGCAAGTCTGCGACCATGTTCTAAATGATTTACATTTTTGTAAAAATTAAAAACTGTATATAAGATAATTAACGCAATGTAAACAACTACAGTAATGCATATAATCAGAATAACTATGATAGAGAATTATAAGGATGTGTTAGATCTCCATATATGTGTTCATTTAAAGAGAAGGGTTTAATCCAATTTGTATCCACTAATGTGTTAAAAAAGTTAATTGCAATAAAGATGCTTACTTGACATTCTAGGTCATAGATGGAGCTCTTATATTAATCAAGTCATGGGCTGATAGGCTCGTTGAACCAGAAAAGACATTTAGAGTTGCTAAAATTGCTAATTAATTTCACTTTCTGAACAAAAAGGTTTGCAACGACTAGAAGAGTTCTAATACTTTATTGCTTTAATTAATATTTACTTCAAAGTATTTCATTTGAAGTGAATATGACGTTTTCATTCAAATGTCTTTCAGTGCCCATTAACACAACTTTGATTACATGTGAAATCATGCCGTTTAAACTCAACTTTTAATAAGTGTAAAAACCTGAATCTAAAAAACTATAATATAATAAAATAACATCAATTACTGACATTTTAAACCTGTGTTGATTATATTTATTTTCCCTGGTTCAGCACCGGGAGAAAACATTGGATGAAAAGATGAGGTGTCGTAATGAATCCATATTTTTTTAAATGTGATTACTTTACAGTCATTTGGCAGATGCTTTTAAAGCGACAAGGAGCTCATTTTGTTACAAAATGATACCGCAAAATGTTTAATATTGATATTTTACATTCATTTTTAACAAAAAAATTTTTTTGTTAAACATAAATTCATGTTTTAAAACCTTTTACCGCTTCACAGGCAACTTAAAGAATGACCAAATCATTATTCCTTTAACTATGAAAAAGGTAACATTGAAATGACGATTATCAACTAATTGTTTAATATTTAAGTATATATTTAGTACTTAAACCTATAAAAACCATGCAACAGAGAAATCTTTTTTCTGAAAATCTGATTAAATAGTAGCATCACTGTTAAGCTCCTGTGTGAAAATCTCTAGAGCTAAACTGATAAACAAAAGTCTATCAGAGATACCTCAGGAAAATGTGGAATTTTATTTGCAGTTTAGCCTGAGGAGCTCTCTTCAATGTGTCAAACCATGAGTTTTGTTTGTATGTGCATTTGCGTGCTAGACCCCTCGTGTCAGATGTAGTGTATGTGAGAAAAGGTGTGATGGTGCGGAAGAGCGAGCTGAGAAGACTTGCTGTCAAATGAAGGATGAGAGGGGCGTGAAACATTGTGCTGTCCTTCTGACCTTTAACCCTGGTTGAGACGGAGTTTGAAGTGCAGGAAATAGAAATAACCCCTGACATGCGCAAGCAAACAAATGCAAAAACGGGATGAATTTGTCATTTATAAATAAACGACGCAACAAAAAAAAAATGTAAATCTCTCTGATGTAAGGATCCTCAGAGCAAAATCTTCTGTAGCTCAGCAAGCTTATCAATTACAGAGAAGCATCTTATCCAGCACAAATGTACTCAGAGCTATGATCAAACAGACTATCACACAACAAAAGAAAATAAAAGATGGATTACTTTTCGCCAGATTTTCCTAATTCCCTGTCAGCTTTCACTAAAGGTCCCGCAATGCTAATCTCTACAGAAGGAAAATGTCAGTTCTGTATCCTCTTTATCTGGAATTACACAGATATACTAGAAAAAAAAACTTCCCATCAGATAGGAGTCAGTCTGCCTCTTCCATAAGGGAAAAAGTCACAGCTGCCTGCCTCTATATCTAAGAAGAAGATAGCGCCATGACTGGACAACTGGCAATCAAAATGGTCCCGGGCTCATTACAACGTATTACAGAATCCTTTTTTCCTGCACTCTTTTCCTTTTTTTCCTACTTCTTCTTCACTAATTCCAAATCCATCTGTCAGAGAAAATACCCTTGTCAGATAGCGCAAAGTTGCGAGACGTATCATCAGATCGCTGTCCTGATTCAGGACAGTCTCATTCAGCTCCCCACCATGTGTTTAGAACGGTATAAAAAAATGATGATGGTGCAACAAACTGATACGAACACCCAAACCGAGAGCTCTTTAGTTTTGAGATGCAGCAAGGTTGTTCTTTTTTTTTTCAGAGCTGTTCTTTCTTTATCATCGTCACATCTTAATTTATAACCGAGGCATCATTATCACGTCTGTCAGCCTTGTTTAACCTCTCCTGATCTCCCATGATTCCCTGCTGGCTGACAGACATGATTGCTTGCCTTCTGTCCGCCTGCTGATAGGAGCTGAGTGATTAGCCCGCCTTCTACAGCTAGACAATGATGCATTGGAGTCAGCAGTCTGGACTACATATTAATGAGAGGGGTTGTGAGACTTTGATAAGACTGGGCAATGATACACTTTGGGAAATTGGGGGTGGGTGGTGTGTGGGGGGTGATGGTATGATGTTTTCAACAGCATTTAACAACTAACTCCAGGCAACAAATGCATCAATGTTGAGAACGTAAAATTGTATGAAAATGTAGTTTATAATAAGCATATAATAAGCCGTTTTGTCATTGGTTCAATTTATGCCAACTGCTTTGGCAAGCAATAATAAAAATGTAGAGTAATAAATTGTTTTTTTTAAGTCAAGTAAATTGAGTGGCTAATTATTTGATTGTGCAAAAAATTATAGGAATATAGTACCAAATTAATGGCACCAAGATATGTACGGTAAGACTTATTAAACAGCCACACACATAACAGTAATCCTTTAGGGCAAGCTATCTTGTTTTTAAGGAACGTCAGAAAAAACAATTTACTTTACTTGTCTACACATAAAGGCAATAAAACTGTTATATTTCAAAACAGAAATCAACTAAAGGGACCGTTCTTGATAGACAAGCTCTTGCTCTCTTCAAAAAGCTCTATTAAGCACAAGAGTAAAATAACAATAAGAGTGCATTTTTTTTTCTGGCCACCCAGGGCAGACTCCCTTCTCCCATCTCCTCAGAGCAACTAATGGCTACTTGATCCTAAATGCTCAGCTCAAACAACTCAGCCTCTGAATATGTGTTTTCTGAAAGACTGATAAAAAGGGGAAAGAAAAAGCAGGGAGAATAGTTGGCAGAACGAGAAAGAGATATTCTCCAAACAATTCTGTCAAATGTCAAATCAGCGAAGAGCTAAAGAGGGAGATGAGCGGCCTGAGCCATTTCAACAAGACTGGATTTCAAAGTTGGGGCGTTAGAAGTTCAATTCAATTTCTACAATCATTTGATGTCAAAACACTTCCTCAAGACTTCGAATTATTCAGGTTTCTATTAAAATTATCGTCTTTTAATTTGCATTATTAACCTTAAATAAGTCATTTTATTAAAAATAATAATAATAATAATAAAAAATGTTTATGTAAATATAGGCTATGTTATTTTTTTTTTTTAAATAAAACATCACAAAATGTGAATACAGTATTTAACATACATTTGAAAAAAAAAAAAAAAAAAGTCAATTTGTACAATGATCTTAACCAATGAAGCTGCTTCTCTGTTGGTGTTATTGTTGTTGTTTTTGTTGTTATGACCAAGAGGTGTAAAAGGACACCCCACCTATAGAGGCCTAACAAGCCCCTTTATCCCTCTGTTCCCTCGTTGGGGCTGCATGCCAGTAATTCCCCCCTTACATTTGAGTGGGCTCCAGTTAAACTCAGTCACTAATGGGTTTTTTTTCCCAGATAAGAAATTACCAGTGCGGGTCGTTCCTTTGTCTCTCCCTAGGAGCTCAAACGCTGTCGCCTCGGAAAAGGCCTCGGTTACCAGAGAAACGGAGTGTGTGCTATCCGGGTCTCCATGGTAAAGAACAGAGCATTTTGTCACAGACCTCTTTTCAAACCCTGAGCAGGCTTTAACAGTTTGGCCACAATCAGGCAGAAATGTAGGCCTGTGCCATTATTTGTTATAGGATAACCTACCATATGGGTTCAGAACCACAAGTTCCCAGACATGAAACCCTGCTATATATACACCTTCATAATATGTGAATAAAAATTTATTTACGTGACAATTCAAAGTAACTGATTTTAAAAAGGCATTACAATTTTTGCATATATGGGTGTGTATGTGTGTATTAATTATAATTTCAAATTCACACTTAAGTTATTGAGTGCATGAATTTCCACAAGCAAAACTGTCATTTGAATTCAAAAGAATGTAGAACAAATTACTTGGCCTATTAATAGGTAATGGGTCGTTTTTCAGTTATTAGAGTAAATTGTAAATAAAAACCTGTACTTTACATTTTTAGCTTTAAAATGTTATGGAAAATGGGAGTTGTTTTAAACAGTTATATCATACATTTAACATTCTTCGCCTTCTCTTTCCCTCTGCAAGCTTTTGAATTAAAACCTGAACTTATTCAATGCTATGTCTGTGGCATTGGCACTTATCAGAGAAGCTTTAGCATTTATCACCAGACAATATTTAATAGTTTAAATTTCTGCATATAGTAACAACATAAATTAACTACTCAAAAACAATGCATTGTTTTTTTTCTCGTTTCTCTTCAAACCAAAACGGTTCCATTTTTAGACGTTAAAAAAGTTTGTAATGTCAAAAATGACGCTGCTTGTAAAAATTGTGTTTGTATTACAATTTTAGCCGCCATTTTGGTGAGTGTTAGATTGTATGATATTTAATGGATTTAACTGAAACCTGCGGGCAATGACTGGAATCTATTTTAGAAATAGAGAATTAGTAAATCAATTACGAGTTCGAAACAATTACATGCATGTTATTCTGAGGGAAGCTCGCGGCTTTGGTTTATCGAACCTTCCCAGTCTTCAGTTTCGTATTTTTTAAGTATTTCCTCCGAAATACACACAAGCTCTCACTCTCCATTTCTCACTTGAAAGGAGATGAGATGTGAATGAATTGAGCTGGAGAGGCAGAAAAGGAAAGGGGGAAACTGTGAGAGGCAGGAGCTTTTCTTTGAGAGAAAACACGGCCGCCGGTAGCCTCCATTTCACTTCAATCACATCGAGGGAAACAGGGAAATTACAGCGCACACAAAGACACTGGCGGCGTAATTTCAGGATAGACAAACCCTGCAATAAAATTACCTAAATTACCCGCGTGTAGTGAAAGTGCTGCTCTCCGCTAATCTTCCAGTGTGTCAGCAACGGAGGTTCTGTTAGGAGTGTCCCGCCGCGGGCACGAGCCCTAATCCCGGGGTTCCGCGGGCGCCTGTGATTACTACCGCCGCAGTCAGCAATCAGCCTTCCAGACGCTTCCACCAACACTCCACACGCACATTTAATAACGGGATATTGGAGTATTCGGCTACTTTCTCAGGGGACAGTAATACTTTAACTATTGTGACCGGAAAATCTGATATTAACTGATTGTCTTTCATTTAAAATTACAAACACACCAAGTGGAAAATTGTTGAATAGGAAATGTTAGGTGCGCTTATAAATTACATTTGACAACTACCAAGTACTGTATGTTAATATAGAAAGCGAGAAAATAAGTAATTCACATCTCATTCATAATCTCTGTATTAACATTTTAGAGTAAAATTAACTAGACAAATAAGTAATTGTAAGTAAATAAGCAATACGTTTTTAATATATTTTTACTGTTCTAATATGAGCTAATTACCATATTGGACATTATTATTCTCTAGGAAAATTGTGTGAATTTGTATTTTAAAATTTAGGGGATGATTAGAAATGCTGCTCATTAGTTAAACTCTTCAAAATTTGGTGCTGGAGATATTCTCTTTTTTTAAATAAATAAAACAAAAATTATTATATTTAATATAGGCTGAAATTACCAAGTTATCAAAAAATCATAATGGGAGAAACACAAACGTTTTTTTTAAACCTCACAAAGCGTTTTATTACTAAAATACATGGAAAATGTAACCTTTATGCTCAATTTTAAACTTTATATTAACTTGTTGGGAAGAACTCTTCTGCCCACTATCTGCAATCTCATAGAATTATCACAATGAAATAAAAAAGCAACAGACACTGATTCCATGAAGTGTTTTACAACTGAATAACTTAATAATCATAATCAGCTTTACCTATCATATGACAGGTATGGATATAAACGGGGATATGAACCAGGTATGCACCTATTATATAAACTGTTTGACCTGACATTAATAGTTCCATCAAATTATTTAAAGTAGATTCCTGAAATCACCGAAATGTGTAAACTAAAAAGTCCATGTGTTTAAAGCTGCATCGACAATCGTAACACTGCATCATATTTCGTGTAGCAACGGGTGAAAACTGCTACCGTGACCGTTCATGGTAACAAAGTCATTTATAGTACGGTTAGTGTGTTGTGTGGTTTTAGTTGGGTGTGACAAAAAGGGTGAGTAATTGGATTGTGTGTGTGTGTGTGTGTGTGCGTGTGTGTGTGTGTGTGTGTGTGTGTGTGTGTGTGTGTAGTGTTCATGCTCAAGGCCTCGCTGGCTGGCTGCAGACTGGATGCATTTGTTGGGGAAGATACGGAGGAGCTGCTCTAAGAGAGCTAATCACCAGAAAGGGGAGAGACCATGACACACACTGTGATTGACACACAATGGCTGTGGATTCTCTCGCTCTGCACTGCTCCACTCATCTCCTCTCGCTCTTTCAAGAAAAGAGAGAATGAAGAGACAGGGGAGGAAGGAGGGGGTGTGAAGGATGGAAGGGTGTAAGGAGGGGAAGGAAGCAAGGAGGGATAGAAAGGTGAAATCAGTGCATCAAACCTGTAACTTAACCTAGGTTAAAAAAAAACACTGTCCCACTGTAGGTAAAGACAAACTCATCTGCGGGAATGAATACACATGCACAAATACACAAACAAACACACACATAAACATACTCAGAGAGAGAGTCATAAATACCGCAAAGGCCAGGATTTGAGAGGATTATTTCCCATCAGCCGTTTAAACAGGCCCTTACACCAGCCTACTGATAGGATTGTGCTCTGATACTGTGGTGGACAGATAATGCTCACAGTTTGACACACATGATGCTTGTCGGACAATATTATATATTTTATATATTTATAAATATAATGTGTGTATATACTGTATATATACATACTGTACATATGTTCTGTGTATTTATATATTCATACTGAAAACAGATATACATTTTTACACACACTCACAAATATACATACAGTACATATCTACACATACATATGCTAAATTAGTAGTTGCAAATGTATTATTTATTAAGTATTATTACAGTTATTAATTAGGAAATTATTGTACTTCTTATTTTTCTTCTCTCTCCCTTCATCAGAGAGTTTTGTTTTCCTAGTTACTGTCGAGTCGCTTGGTCACAGGACATAGCTATAGTCAATATAATGCAATAATGACCTTATGCCATAAAGCTGCGTTGAAATACACTGTGACTGTGGAAAAACTTGTTATAAATCAA
Organism: Paedocypris micromegethes; assembly: GCA_028031935.1. Lineage (NCBI taxonomy): Eukaryota > Metazoa > Chordata > Actinopteri > Cypriniformes > Paedocypris > Paedocypris micromegethes. The sequence continues at coordinate 26,431,741 of CM051494.1, forward strand.
TTTAATTTCATATTTTTACATGCTTGAAATGCCTTAATTCAAAAGTGTTAAAGAAAAAAAAAGAAAAATGTGGCCTTAAAGTTTTAATTCAAGCTCAGAAACTCGTGTGACTGTTTTAAATCCTTCTAAAAGATTCTGACCGAACACTTCCCGAAAATGGACAGAACACCTCTCATCTGAGAGCAGTTTAGAAGTGTCCCTCACTCTATCATTTTTCCGTCCACCTAGTGCGTGTGTTTACATCAGGAGGATCACAGACACACAGGAAATGATTGGATAATGATACAGAAAAGGGGAAAAACACCTTTAGATCTTCTCATCTTCGTTGCATTGTATAGGAGTGAGGGAGGCAAGAGTCAATCTGACGAAGATTATAGAGGACTTGAACAGGTTCCTGTTGTCGTGCCCCATTTCAGTAATGTACTCTAATGTAGGCTCCAAATAAGTGACTCTCTGAAAGGTGTATCACCCCATGTGATTCAAATTACTGAGTGCAGTGATGAAGGCTGGAGTCAAACAAAGACTTCAGTGCTCCAGAAACATAGCCACCAGGTCTAGCTGATACTAAATATTACAATATTTAAAAAAATGCAATATATGTTCCCGTTTTTTCTATCATATACAATTTACACATTTACAATTCATTATACTTTTCTGTTTCATTTTGATGGTTTATTACATTGTGTTTGTTATTTTTGTTAATGTTTTTCCCCTCTCTTTTAGTAGCAGCAATGGTAGCGCAAGTGCTCTAACGTGATTTTTAAATGCAATTCTAGTTACAAATAAATCTCTGTCCCCACCTCTTACATTCAACCTCTCTCTTTCTCTCTCTCACTCAGTGTGTGTATGTGCATCTCTCTGTGTGTGTGTGCATCAAAGCAATGACCGTTTATCAATTTTTATCAATTTAGAGCAAACAATATTTTTATTTCTAAAAAATATTTTTTTCTAAAGTTTCAATTTTACAAATTAAAATAAAAGAAGATACTTTCTATAAGCACAACATATTTGTTACTTATAAACGTCAATTGATTTGGTGTTATGTTCCAGTGATTAAAATCTTTTTGCTTTGGAATAGAGCAAGATTGATTTTCCGAGTTTGACATCTTCACACATATATAAAAGGGGTTAAGTCCGGTTATAGCATTAAAACTTTTGAGGATTACCTGTGAGTTTAGGCAACATGGCTAATATATTATTGTGGAGTTGCAGAGCTCCCCCTATTGATCAGCCCCCATAATACATCAAGCACATCAAATAGTATTAAGACGTATGACTGGTTGCAAGACCTTCCTTATCAGTAAGTGATCATGGTCCTATATTAACAAAGATAATCATTTCTAAAAGTCAGAAAAAATACAGATTTCCTCCTTTACTGGTAGACAGGTGAACTTGAAGTACTTTTCAGTCAGCAAAGCAAAACTTATGCCATAGTAAATACAGATGTCAATCTATTTTTTAAGACACCCTGTCTCTTTTTCCATCTGTCTTCCTTCACTCTCGGTGTGTCTCTTTTTTCGTTGCAAGCTAATTAACCTGGTTGCTCTGTAGTAATGAGTTCTCTCTGGTGGCAGGAGGACTCTGAAAGGGGAGGCGCAGGCTAGCGATCCTCTCTGGCCGTATCATCAGGACATTGTCAGGCCAAACAATGGCCTTATCTGCCTGCTTTTCGCCACCAGACCCCCCACCCCATCCACCTTCCCGATTAACAGCAAAGAACCGAAGAGATGGAGAAAAGGGCATGTCCTTGCACAGGCCCAATAAATGTCAGGGAAAAGGCCAGGGGAGCAGCCATACCCTCTATACATTAGAATCTAGAACAAAGAACACAGGTCAGGACTAAGGTGGGCAGAAAGAGGGATAAAACATGCCTTTAGATATTCTTTAGCTGTTACAAAAGACCATGACATTTGTTTTAGCACTATTAAGACAATTTTATACTAATTAATTAGCTTGACACTTGCAGGCATTGCACAGGAGCTTTTTATTTTATCATTAGTCAATACTTTGACCTTGAACACTCTATTATGGACTAAAACAAGTCTAGGTATATTCGTATAATCCAACTCATGGAGTTTGTATGTAAGTTTGCAATGTAAGATTGTTATAAAATCTATAACATTTAGTCAATGTTATTTTAAAAGTGTTTCAGTATTATACAAATATTTACACAATGTAATAGAATTTATAAAATTACCATGTACAAAATGACAAAAAATATATGCTTTTCTGGAAGTAGGCATTATGAAGGACAAAATTGCATATCATAACAAATAGGTATGGAAAGAAACTTCAATGAAAAGAATACGCAGAAGAAAAAAGTTACAACCCATTTGATCCCAAATGAACCAGAACTCAGGGACGCAGAGAGAATAATTTCTGAAATTCTACTTTCCGGATTCTAGCCTTTTGTAATACAAACTTGAAATCAATTTGCAAAATACTAGATTTCTGCAGTGACTTGGGGCAACAAGTGTCTTACTTTAATTTCCCCCATTCAAATGTTTCTGACAGAGACTGAAAAATTGTGGGGTCTAGGGATTCACACCTCACCTCATTTCCTTCACTAATTTCTTGAGTGACCCTAAGTGCTGTGAACAAGTTTGGGAAATGGAAAAGGAAGTGAGGAGGGAAATAGCTGAAGATGTTACGAGAGAGAAGGATGAGGGGATTTGATTTAAAATAAACCAACGCAGATTTAAGCAGGACGCCATGGAACAAAAAGAAGTTGTTTGGAGGTTTGAGACTCGTGCAAAAGCTTTTTGATGAATTGATTTTAATTTGGTGAGCGAATTATGCAGTGGGGCCACCCACAGAATTAGAATCCAAACAAAGATGCCTCTGTTGGGGTCTCCTGCTCCCACGGAACCCGAAGAATGGCCAGAGGTCCACGAGAAACCTGCAAACCCCATTTATCCATTCACACACACATACATGCATTTATAGACACACATTACACAGAGCTAATTAATTCAGAGATTACTGAACCAATTACAACCACACTCCAACTAATTAGAAATTATTTAAAGCATTTTCCAATTAGGCTTTACACACTCATTAAAAAAAAGACCACTATGGATCAGGACCAGCTTATGAAGGAACTAGAGTGAAGTGTGTGTAACTCTGAATCTTTCAAAGGACATTAGGCCTATTTGCAACATCCTTAAACTGTCAAAATCAACATTACCTGTTATTAGAGTTATGAACACAAACGCTTTCGACGTAAGACAATTGTCAATCCCCGAAGCACTTGGAGTGCACTGCTTAATAAATCTGACACCGTGACAGGCATGTCAATACACACACAACAATTCCAGACAAATCCTCTGTTTTTCTATCAAATAAATTCCTGTCATAAAACAATACTCTCTATGTCTCTCTCCACCCACCACACTGTCGCTTCCACCTTTCTCTTTCTTTCACACGCTCGCTTATAACCACTCTCTCTCCCTCTCTTCACCTATTGGAGATTGAGTTTGTCTCTGAGGGATTGCTGTTCAGCGGTTGTCAGGCTAAATTGAAAAGATGATCCACAGAGCCATGGGGTAAACACAGGAGCCTTTTGATCTGAAGAGTCCACAGTTAAATAAATAGCGAAGGGAGCGCTCCGTGCCACACAGCCCCTCCGGGCTTCATTAGTCTCCAATTACAGGTTCATTCATCTGTGAAATGCAGAAATGCAACAGCTATATAAACCGCTTATGGAGTCGCAATTTGCTCACCATCCACAACACTGATTTTATCAGGTTCTAATATGGCACACTATTTATCATTACATAATGTTGGAGAGCTTGTCTACAGCAATTTTGTTAATTAACTCCAGGTCTAACTGTAGTTCTGTCTGTGTTTTAGAGCTCGGGGGTTTTGTTGCAGATGTCTGACGCACACATACACGCTCAATAAATGGAATGGGATATGCAGGGGTTTGATACAATTTAGCTATTATAAATGACAAAATGTGGAATAGCGTATGCTAATGGAGAGGGAAAATGGATAGGCAAAAAATGTTAGTTGAATGAAGAACTAAAACTATGGGGGAAGGGACTGCACGTGACAGAAACGACCTTCTTTCTTACTCTGACAAACATAAGTGGCATTTTGATTATTGAGCTCGGAAAAATACACAAACACACACACAAAGTGCATCCCTTCGGACTCAGGCACAATGGCTCCGTGAAAGTCATCATCCCCCACCCCTTATAGCGTCCCGCCGCCTCCCCTCTGGAGTCTGTTTCATCATTTTAATTAATTTCTAATCAGGCGACAGTAAACTAATCAAGGTCTGCATAAAAACGGGCGGCTGTTTTTGACAGAGGAGCCACCACTGTGTCTTGACTCTGGCTGCATACTGAATACAGCAGACATTTCTCACTTCTCCACGTCTCCAAGTCTCACAAAAGAACAAATCACATTTGAAAACGTGCCAACCAAAAATACATCACAGCAAAATGTTAAAGGAATGCAGCGTCTGCAGTGTCTTTGCTTCACTTTTGGTACGGCATTTTAGACCACATTAAACAAATTAATATGGCTAACAGCTTGTTTTAAAATTTCTATGAATGCTGCATTTGTTAACATTATTTTATTCACTTATTTTGGAACTTTAATATTTTTGTGAGGTTTGAGAGACATTTAATGATTTGCAAAAAAGTCTTAATTTTGTTCACTTCAAAATGTATCATTTTACTCTAACTTTCTGAATAAACAGAAAATATTTAATAGTTATATAAATATTGCATATAAATATTTAAAACACAAAATTTCACAGATAATATTTTGTACATATTTGGCTTTATAATTTCAATATATTTTATCATAAATAGATCTTAAATATATCAATTATATTTTATATATATAAATAAATCTCAAACTTGGGTTTGAAAGGATCAAAGCAACATAACAAGCTGAAAAACACTTTCGAACCAGAGTGGATTAAATCATGTATATCATATATTAAATCATATATCAATCATGCAATTTTTTATTACTTTGATATTTTAACACAAATTTGTTTGTCTAAACGAATAAAAAAAAAAATCATTGCAATCTTCTCCCGGTTTACAAAATGTAGCATATTAAAGCAAACTTTAAAAAAGACCTGATTATATGCCAGGAAAATGAACAACATGACAAGCGGAGAGGACCCACTTGCTAACAGCCAACCACGGGGAGAGTGGATTAAACATGGAAATCTCTAATCTCTCTCAGGCCTGAAGGATTATTCTGCTCTCTCTTGGTGTGAGCGGACATATTTACCAATGGTGAGTATATTTAGACTCTAAATTCCCCTGCTGCTTTTTCTACCCACTGGCTGGCACAGGAGAAGCAAGGGAAGGACGCCAAGCATGGGATATGAGAGAGAGAGAGAGAGAGAGAGAGAGAGAGAGAGATGGAGAGAGCTCCCCCTCAAGCAGGGGATTAGGCCTCTCATCTCCCAGTGCATCATCCACTCCCTCCATTGATGGTGTTTTATGATATCCAGCAGCACAGAGGGATGATCCCATTTCACACCAATGATCGGTCCGACCAATACACAACCACAGCAACCATATTACACAATTACAGTTCACTGAATGCCAATACCGCACAACTCCATGCCAATGAATTTTGCAGGACTGACCCATTATCCAATAAACAACCCCTCCGGTCAACAATTACAGCTGCTTATGAAGTAGAAAGCAAAGGTCAGAAATACTCTTACATTATGGACACTTCTCATCTCTTAAAGTGAGGTACAGCAAAATACGTCAGCCGCAGTGTCTGTGAGTCAACTACACTGTTTGCGGAAACAAAGTAATAAGTAGTGACAAAAAAAACACAACGTGTATATTAATTCATATACTATATAAATGCATGTTTGCAAGTGTGTCTAAACAGAAGATCGCATAGCATTTATGTAAATATATACACCCTGAAACATCTATTAGATGGGCATGGGCTTGTATTTTTTAACCCTTCTGCCATGGTGGCCTTCTACTAGAAGGTGGTGCTGTATTTTTCGACTAACTGATTGTCAGACGCTCGCTCGAGGGAGAGAGTGAATGTAAAACAGTTTGACTGTTACTGCGTGTGCACAGTATGTTTGTCCTTGTCAAAAGACTGGGTTTGTGGGTCACACGTATATATTATCTGTATAAAAGTGGCTTTCTAATAAAGGAGGCCTTATAATTGAGGGTGGCTTCTTATAGAGGTGGCCTTCTCATTTTCAACACATCTGTCAAAGTGGCCATCTATTAGAGTTTTTAGTGTATATGTATTATACTATATATATATATATATATATATATATATATATATATATATATATATATGTACTAATAAAATAATTCCCTATTTTGCTTTAAAATGTGAAAATAAAGTCCCTTGCTTGCTTAAAAAAAAAGACACTGATCAATCACGACACTCACAGCGGTAACCAGTATACCTGGGGAATTGTAAGTAAACCAGAAGGAGAAGCTCCTCTGTCTCCTCTAACAGGTGTAACTTTACCTCAGCTTCTCTCGTTGTCTCCATGCTAATCACTCCTAGATAAACCTTAAGGTGACTGTTGACCTTACACATGAACTTGATAGACATCGCCTCACAGATTTGCCACAGATGAAAGGATGGTGAGTGACGGAGGTGTCGGAGATGTATGAGCACAAGGTTCTAGGGTGAAGCGTGATGAGCTGTAATGATCGTGATTTCCTATTCATTACAGACTCAGTCATCCACGTTGTGTTTGCACTGCTCAGAACACTGAAGTAGAGTGAATCATTATATAATAAAACATCAACAAGGAAACTTTAGCAGCTAAGTTCAACAGCATTTTGAATTCTGCAGTCTGTCTACGTATACATTCAACACAGTTTAAGCATCAAAATGAAAAAAAAAATAAATAACAATAATAATAATAAATACATACAATGTAACATATGTAGCCACTTACACTGCAAAATAATTAGCTTTATGATTTACATAATGATGAACAAAATAATTGGCTTTGAAATAAAAAATGTAATCTAAATTATGAAAGAAAAAAAAAAACATCAGAAGGGAATCACCTGTATAAATTCTGCCATTTTATACTTCTTTGCTTGAAAAAGATGAATTATTGTAATCACTGTAAGAAAAACAAACCACCAGGGGGAAGAAAACTGATCGTTGCTGATAGATATATTGGTTGTAAGTGATGAAAGTTAAAGAACAGAGTGGGGCATCTTGTAACCAGCATGCGGGGGCTGAGAAGCCTCCAGCACGTAAGGAGGAGGAGGGAGATTGAAAGACAGGAATATGGGAAACAGACCAAGGAAATCCTGTTCTTAAGATTGGCAAGCGTAGAATTGGCATTGAAGTCTAAAAAAAATTGAAATAAGGGGATTTGGGATCTTACCAAAACACTAAACCTAGGAGGACCAGTATTTGTTAAACTGTTCCTTTTTTTCCCTTTCAAGTCATTTCGGTTTTGCTCTGAGAAGAGCCTGTAGGGCCACGTATGTGCTCTACGGAGGTGAGCCAGCATCAAAGTGGGTTCAGAGGATGGTGCAAAGAGCCACAGGAAACAGCAGTCAAACGATTTTACAGTCTGAGTCCTAAGAAAGAATGTCTCAAAGAACAGTCATGCGTCTATTCAGAATCAAACAGCCTTAATTATTTTTCATATTCACAGTAACAGTCCTAACAATACTACTACCACTAAATATATCATTTCCTCAGGCAAAGATTACATGTTGCTTTAGCTAAGGTATTGAATTACCTAACAAAAGCATGTGATACAGAACGAGAAACAGCTTCTTATACATTCAACAAGCAAAAAAAATTAATTAAGAATTTGAGGAAAGAGTCTTTAATGGCTGAGTCATTATTGAATCCTACCATAACATAATTTCAGTGCGTTGCATCATTAAATTGTTGTTCTGCTGGCAGGTCGCAATATCTATTTGGGATGCTACGTAAGTGTTTAAACGTTAACAATAAGATATTAAGTTAAAAACAATTAGAAATAAATTGTAAAAACACACAAAAAAGATGCTCTGATCATTTGACTTTTCATGAACTTGAAAAAGTCATAAATTAAAAATGGTTAAACTCATTTAAAAAGCAATTGCTTTTGTGAACAGCTCCGCATAAACGTGTCTATTTTTTCTATGCAACCAATTAACAACCAAACCAAAGAAAAAAAATCAATTTCGTTATTTCACATTTCACATTTTCTAATTCGGAGAGAGCATTGTGTTAATATCGTTTTTGAGATATTCTTTCCATTATTTTGGTCGCAGTCAGCTGCAAAAAAAATCTTAATCAGTCTCGCAGCCATTAAACATCCATCTACTGTCACGATACTCGAATTAAGCGTGTCATTATTACACGAAAATTTCAATTAGACTTGCAGAACAAATATATACGTGTGTCTCTGTGTGTGTGTGTGTGTGTGTGTGTGTGTGTGTGTGTGTGTGTGTGTGTAAAACTACAGCACCATTATACATTTAACTTTGGGATTATTCTCACATTTTACCAAAATTTATTCTTTATTGACAGTTGCAGAAAAAGACGTGTAAGACAAACAAAGAAGAACAATCACTTTACCTACTCTCTTTGTGGAAACAAACACAAGGTGCATGATACTAATTGTCGATACATCATCAACAAGCTTATTTGTTGATAATGACACTAAAACAACACTAAAAAACCTAAAACAAGCAAATAGGACAGGTTATAAGGATTAAGGTGTTTCCGATCGTTCCCTGTTTGTCCCCGGTCTGCCTTTTAAGGTGAAGGCCTCAAAAGGTTGACATGCCTCTCCAGTGATGCAGCAGGACGGAGAGATATCACAGCTCTAAGCCACCTGTCAATCTTCCATCTCTCTCCCTGAGGACCCCCCACCCACCACAGCCAAATTGCAGCTGGGTGTGTGTGTGCGAGTGTGTTGGGGGGCTCGAGGGACCGCGCACAAAAGAGCGGAGAGCTGACCAGCGCTCAGGTGAAATTGAATTGGAAATCTTCCATGGCTCGTTAGCATAAGAAAAGAGCGTGTGGCTTTAGACAAAGACTCCTCTTCTCATGCAGAAAATCAATCTCTCTTGGGGCCCAGCTATTGTTCATCTCCGCAGTACAGGTGTCCCTTCAATGGTCCTTAATCAAAAGTGTCAAAACAAAGTTAGGAGTTATCTTCCCGCCGCTGTCTGTCGGACTGCGCGCGCATGCCCATGCACATGCACACGGATGCCGCTTGGCTTACAGGATGTGGATAAATGTGGATAAATGGAGCCATTCAAGGCATGTATCACAAAGTTGTATACATCTATTGATCTCCATCTAGCCATGGAATCCAATGTTAGACGCACAATAATTGGTTTACAGGAGAGAGACAAACAAAAGTGTCCTTCTACTCAATAAACGTCCCTCGGAAAGCTTTGGCACAACATCACTTGAGCGATGAACCTTCCACGAGGGCCATGCGTGTGTGTGTGAAGAGGCAGACAATTGAAGAATGGCCCAAAGTGGGATAAGGAAAAGTGATCCTCAGGTTACTCCGGTGTGAGCCTAGATTAAATAAATCTGAGCGAAATGAAATTAAACTCACAATCTCCTACAGGTCACACGCCACTCTGTCCCCATCACTGCAAGATGGAGATAAAGTCCACGCCAAAGGAAGATATTTCCAAACATTTAGGAGGTTGATTGTAGCCTGTTTTTTGAATGAATGAAAACAATTTCAACTTTAATCAATGCGTCTTCTTGTCTTGAGCATCTCCAGTTAAATCTGATCTCCCCTGAGCCCACCTTTCTAAAACTCATCCCCTCTTGTCCGCTCCCCACGGGCCTCCCCCAAGCAAACACTGGGTTGATTAAAAATCACTTAATAGAAGAGGAAAAATAAAGCTGTCTCATCAGCTTGACGGCTCCACAGAGACTCATGGGACATTAGTCCTAAATAAAACAGCCCTATAACAGAATCTAGCGCATATGGCTCATTTAAGAGGATCACACGACTACATCTCCTCAGCTCATGGAGTTTCGCTCACAGCTTTTCCGTTTTCTGTACTTGGATCAGTGAAGTAATTCATAAAAAACTCTTCAAACGATCATTTAAATGTACTGGATTTGGAACAAGTGTGTCAGCCGGTGATGGCGTAAACAGTTGGAGTCACACAGGTGCGGATGACAGAAGAAGCGCCATGTCATTCAGTCCGTCACTAACAGATGCCAGATTCTCAAATATTCGGGAACAAGCAGTGTGTGTGGGTGTGTGTCTGTCTGTGTGTGTGTCCATGCAACACCAAATAAATAAATAAATACATTGTGCAATTGTGTGTTTGTGTGAGTGAGTGTACCTGCAACACAAAACAAACAAATAAATAAATAAAGTGTACATGCTTTATATCAATTTTCCACATTGCTTCTTCCACTTCTGGATCACAATCTAAACTTCTCTGTGTCTGAAGGCAGATTACAGACCTAATAAAAAGAGGCTTCCCTAATTTAACGTGCAGTGCATATGTATACACACTATAGAAAACAAGTTCGACCGATTTAGAAACTTAGATTCAGTGCATTGATTTTGCTTACCTTGTAAACTAAAATGTATGGTAGTTTCATCTCAAGTAAAGAAAATAAGTGTATTTGGAAGTTGTTTTGAAGTTTGAAGTTTGAAATTGTAAATACAGTCGAAGCAACAATGGGGGGGGGTGACCTTTGCTCCCTAGATAGGGGGACGATGTCTTCGTTAGTGTGTGATTATACCTGTATACAAGATGTAAATATAGAATAATAAATAGGTTTAACAATTACAAGGGCAAACACAATTTCTGTTTTCCTGCACCCCCCACACCCCCAAAACACTCTGCGATTGGTTGCCCAGAAATGGTAAAGTCTTATCGTTGCATGCTCGTTGTTTCACATGTGCCATTATTGTTCTCGCCTTTGAAGGAGAGAAAAAAAAAAACAGCACCACAAAAAAAATCCGTTTTCCGACAGAAAAAGAAAAATGTAATATGACCATATATACTTACCGAGCATAGACGTGAGACTCAGGGGGACACTTGCCAAAAAAAAAGGATCAAGGGGGCATGACAAAAACACAGCCGCCAGTAATCCCTCTGGCAGCTATATTGGATCAAGCCTAATCTGTCTTAAGATGAAGAGTCTACAGTACCTCAGAAGGATTAGATCTAAAGAGCTTCTCTGTGTTACCTTCAACCTCTGACTCCAAAGCCTCAAGGGTGATGTCTCAGCCTTCTCCACGTGAAACTGACCCAGGTGTAATTGACACAGACAGTCGAACCACAAACTAGACGTTCAAGGCATGAAGACAACTTAAAATCAATTTTGAATTAAAAAACCACATATTATTTCCATTGCTTTAAGGCGTTTCTTACAAGTGCGTGTCATTTATAACCGTTTCTTCTGCCTCTCTAGCCATGTCCTTGCAAGGTTTAAAAAAATGACATTTAAATTAAGGAAATGGGCCACAAAAAGCATTGTACAAACTTCAAAGTTGGTCCACAAATCTCAGCAGAGTTTCTGATTCCGACAAGTCAAACCTTTTTAAACAGAGCTAATGCCAGACAGAAACTCATTTGCAAATGGGGCGCTTGAAGAGGGGGGTGAAATGTTTTTGACTCTGCTTGATTATTCCCTTGTCAGAATGACATTGGAAATGACAACTTCACTAGCTGAGACAGAGAGATGGACAGCTCTGACGGCACCACAACAGTCAACAGTCGATGAGTTCACCCTCTCCTTTAAAACCAATGTGACAGAGAAAACATGCAGCAATGTTGTTCCATTCACTGCGCGCACAATAGAAGAGGAACAATGGAGTGAAACCAACAAAGAAATACTGAAACCAACGGCAACAAAATTCTCCAAAAAAAAAAAAACTAATCTAACTGAGGACGCCAAGGTAAAACGCAACTACACGTCGCAACGAGGTTATGGCTCTTTCACACTTTCCCTTGCAGATGCCCAGCAATCCATAGCCTTAAATAACATCTATTAATAGTTTAATGACCCATACAACCTGTATTTCTCAGGTGCTCGGTTCAAATTCTGAGCCAGTGAAGGTGAAACACTTCCTCATGAGGCGAGGCGAGCTGAGATAGAGAGAGAGATACAAGCGTGCTATTGAAAAAGAAGGAGAAAGAGAAAGCAATCAGAGATGAGATGAGTGTGCACGGTGACAGGATCTCCCCAGGGTCAGGAAACAATGTCACCTCCCACACAAAAACACTCTCGGGGTCAGCAGAAAATACACCGGGATGGCAAACATGTTGTCTGACGGAAAATACAGCAGGATGGAGGGAGAAAGTGAGAGAGCGGACACGGATGTGTGGAGTTAATAACTGCAACTATGTTTGTGCCGCTTTTCCCACCAAGAAAAAAAACTGATATTATTTTACAATAGTCCAACTTGGAAAATCTCTGATCACACTTCACTAAGCGAACTGAGTGAAAGATGGACAACAAACATTTCAGAGATGGAGAAGGAGAAGGGCAGGTGTGCGGAAAGACAGATGACATAATGATGGAGTCCTGTAGGTTTGCACGAAAAACACTAAAAAAGGACAGAGGGAGTGATGGGAGACGGGCAGAAAACTGATTTCCATCACGATGAGAATGACTGGAAACGAGAGGCTCCTTTAGGGATTGTGACTAATTAAAGTGTCTTCTGGTGAAGGAAGCGAGATCAGACTGACAGGCAGCTGTTGGGAAATGCTCAGTGTCAGAGGAAACATCCCATTATGCGTCGCTTTCAGACCATTCTACCCGACCCCTAATTATAGTCTGGCCCAGTCAACGTCACTTACATTCCCAGTAATGTGCCAAGCCAACATCTACACACATATATTTATACACATAAACACTTATACTTATATACTTTATACATGCACTCTAAAATCAAACCCTTGTCACTCAGACTCCGGGAATTCAATTTTAAAAAGGGCCGCGGCTACACAAATACGTGGCACGCAAACACACTGTTGTTACGACACATTATGGCTCTTCATCTCTTTCTGCTGACCTCCTGTGCACAGCGAGTTCAAAAGGACCTGCACACAATCTCGCACAATCTAGAAATGCTGGAACTAGTGGGGAATTGGATCACCTCTGAGCTGACCGACCACGGTGACCTCCAGCTGCCCGTGCCCTCTGGTGTTTCAAGGTGTCCAATCCTGACCGCTCGTCATCCCCCGACTCCCTCCCCTGTCCAAATCTCCATAAGATCCCATCAAACACAAGCCAGCATAGATAAACCTTCTCAAGCGCCTTCCTACATGCTCAAATAGGCAGAAAACCTCTCGCCTCTCAAGGGTCACGAGCTGAAAAGTGCTACAAGTATTTTATTGTCTTCCATCCAAACCTAGGATGAGCACACACACACACACACACACACACATTCTCTTAGCATGCCGTCAACATCACCATATTCATATGCAAGTCAACACGCTGATCAATATGCATGAGAGGACTTTACCATCAAGACGCCGCCTGATGATTTGCGAAGCTCTCCCGTCCTTTGCCGTCCTGAGCGGAGGATATGTTTTGTCAGTCTCTGTAGAATCTGTTACAAACATATCAGACCGCACACATATGAACTTATGAATATTCAAAAGGCTTTACGAGGGGTGTTTTTCATATAGCATATAGATTTGCATAATGGTTTTAATTTCTATTTACCATTGCAGTGACAAGAAAACAACTTAATGCATTGAGTGTGTGCGTGCATATGTGTGCGTGTGTGTGTGTGTGTGTGTGTGTGTACTGTATATCAGTCTAAATGGTTAGTTTTAGAATGTCTTCTGTTTCACTATCCAGATGCAACAAAAATTGCATTTTGATTTGTTCTGTTTACGTGTTTTGTTTCTGTTGAAAAAAAATGTAATTTTAATTAATTATTGTGTGTGTGTGTTCTCTATGTCACTCAAACAATTAGTTTAAATTGTTGTATATGTCACTATCAGAATGCATTATTCTTTTCTGTTTGTTCTGCTTTTTTGGCTTTCATGTCTTCAGGAAAAAGCAGATTATAAATGCATTCATACATATGATAAGTATGTTAAAATCAGAAAGCCTTTAGTCGGGATGTTTAAAGAGGATGTCTGATGATGCATCCCATCATAGACTCCTTTGCCTTTCAAAGCCAGACAACTCTCTGCTCTTCTGCTAAAGCTCCCGCTGTGCTCATGTGACTTTCTTTAATAATCACAAAGAATGGTGTAATAAATCCACATAGGTGCCACGCAGAGAGATACAGTAACCCTGAGGGTCACGGCGCTAATATGTTTTCGCACTGCTCTACATATTCAACAAACCTCATAAAACGAAATAGAGATGGGAGATAAAGGGCCGAGCACAGCTAGTTCGGCATTCATCCCATCATTAATGCTAGCGCCTCTGAATGGCAGCTTCTGCTCAGAAAAGACGGAACCTCTCGAAAAATCTGGCAAAAACTAATTCCATTAAAAAAACAATTACAGAATTGAATCCGTGTCCCGCTCTGAGGTCACAACTGCCATTCACCTCTCCATGGTTACTGTTTGTCTGTGTGTTGAGGTAATTATGGGCTGTTTAGGCGAGACCCCGGTGTTTGTGTAGCAGGCCTCGGTCTCTGGATCTGCATGTTACCACGGCTACCCCTACGGCTTTGTCTCACCATGACCTGTATAATGAGTGTCACATTAGCAACACAACAAATCAAAACCCACAGCTGTCAGCCATATTGTGTCATCCTCTTTTAATTAATATGATAAGTAATGCTTATTAGACGAGTCTGCTTCTTTATCGCCTTTCAATTTGCGCAAATTTAGGCAAGGCTGGAAAAAAAAAACCCGGCCTTCAGGAGAAAGAGCGTCAATGCGAGCTGATGTTTTACACCCCGCAAACACACACATAACAAATTCAGCTGAACCGCGTCGGCATTAGAGCTCATTCAGAGCCTTCCCTCTCCACCAAAACTTCCCATTTCCTGTAGATTGGGAATTCTTTCTTCGACAGGAAAAGTCACCAGAGCTAATCGCGCCTCGTTTTTCTGGATGACATCCTGACGCCTTTGAGAAGACGGAAACGTAATCACTGGCCTGTGTCACCTCCACACTGACACCCGAACCTTTGCTTCTCCAAAGGCGTGGAGATCAAGCCCCAGCTGACAGCGGCACATGAGCTCATGAGAGACTGTGATTAAGCCAACGCTGTTAATCAAAGCAACATTCACTTGGTTTCCTGCACCACTGCTTGTTCTCAGCTTGGCTTTAATTGGCCCATTCTCTGCTAAATAAGATGAGTTTGCATCCCACTTCAGCAATTGGCAAAATCAATTGCATCACTGTGTGTGTCGCTCTTGCATACACACAACAAGTGCACATTAAACACACACACACACACACAC
>CM051494.1:26447131-26558918 GCA_028031935.1 Paedocypris micromegethes
CACACACACACACACACACATTTACAAGGTATATATCTTTGCGGAGTCACAGAAAGAGAAATTATCTAGTGGGAAGAGAAGGAGGAGGAAGAGACTGATTTGAAATTTGATTAATGTCAAGAATTAAGCGACAGTGAATACAGAAACGTTTCACACAAACAATGGGGAGAAAATAAGATCTAGGTAAGGACAAGAAGAAACTGAAATTAAGGCCTCCTTGAAATTAGATTTCATTTGGCCAAGGGTTAGATTCTGTTTCATTATGAAGTCATCTGTGAAATCTCCCCGTAGCGCACAGCTAAAGCACCACCTATGAACCAAAACCAGAACTGCACTCGCTTTTACTTTGCCTCCTCACACACTTTCTCTTCCTCTCCCACTTTCACTCGCCAACTTCCTGGAGTCTACTTCTCCAAACCAACCTAGAATAAATCGGCCACAATATTGACAAGTTCACCAATTAAATACATTTGACTTTCAGATAAATATCACCAAATAAACGAATCATAAAACAAAAGAGAATAAAAAATATGAAAAAATAATAAACAAAAATAAATACAAAATCCACAAATTGCTCCATCTCTGCAGCAGTACAAATGTGAGTGTCACTCAATTTAAAAGAACAGCACTTGTGTCGAAATAGACGCCATTACAGGCCTCTCCATTTAGGACCATTGACTCAAAGCATCCTCTCCGACAGGTTGTGTGTGGATGTGTGTATTGGCACTGACAGGTAAAGTGATGGAAGCACACACCTCCCCTCTCACTGTCAACAGCCCTCAGCGTTCAAGAGCGCGCTAAACACCATTACTGATAAAGCCAGAGTAAATATTAGTGCGGCGAGTATCAGGGTATGTGGGGTGCCCGCTGAAACAAAACACAAGCTGAATGTAAGGATCCTGTGAAGACCCCGGGCTTGTGTCCAGCTCTGCTTTCATTGGCAGATCAGGGTCAAACTCTGTTCTGGAGCTGCAAAGATTTGAAAAATCACAAGGAACAAAAAAAAAATCTGCTGCGAATGGATTGAGGGGAAAAAAAGCAAAGGCTGACTTCTAAGGTTTCATAAAGGGTATATAAGAAATCGGGTGTTCTGTAACTGTACATGGACTTTAACAGAAGTACAGCCTGCGGTCATCTTTAAGTTCCACAAGGTAAAATTTATAATGTAACAAATAAAATTAGTATTGTACTATTTATAGATGAGAGTGGGATGTGATATTTAATTTGCTTTAACACACACACACACACACACACACACACACACACACACACACACACACATATGCAGTGCAGAATATGTATATACTGTACATATATATGAGCTAACAGTATATGAATACTTATATATACTGTACTCTCAATAATAATAATAATAATCATGAGGAAACAAATCAGACAGTCAACAATCCTTGAAACATGCCTGATGATCTGATAAAACAATTCAGAATGTGTGCGTGCGTGCATGTGTGTGTGGGAATTATTATTTACACAAACGTGTAAGCTCTTATTAAAATCACAGTCCTTGAAAAATAATTACATATTTTTATAACTTCAACCAACAGCAAAGGCAAGTACCATTTACAAGTAAAAGACAAATGACCACTCGTGTCACACAAAAAAAATCCAGATTCATTTACAGATACAGCTAAACAAAGCAAACTGCACATTACTCATTCAAAATATTACTAATTCAAAATATACTTAAAAATACAATTGTAACACTCTTATAACAATATTTCAACAAGGACCTCTATCCCAGAAATATAGTATGCTGCTTCTAAATTATATTAAATCTATAAAAGGACAAAAACAAAAAAATGTTTACATTGAATAAAACATTTTACATCAGAATAAAAATAAAACCTAAAACTCGATACTACAACTGAATGAGAGCATGGAAAAACATAAATTTTTAAAGATTATTATTTATAAATCAACATTAATATAATCAACAATTATTATATTTTATATTTAAAATGTTATCTATTATGTTTAGTACAAAAAGAGCTTTTGTGACTTGCTTATTAAAAATATCTAGCTCCACTAAACAAAGAGTTCACACAACTCCAAGAAAAAAAAAAAAAAAACTGGCTAAATTGAACAAACTCAGACAAGTTACTGTGCTTTCAATCTCCAGCAGGGCTGTCCATACGTCCAATACTGACCAGCCCCGGGAAGAAGAAGAGGCAAATTAGGGAAGCCATTCACACAAACTGGCAAATAATCCTATCGCATCACATCTGAAAGTCAGCAGACCTCCACTAATTCTTTCCCTAAAAACCACGAGACAGACAAAAGGAGATAAATGTTATGGAGGTAATAGTCATGCATCATCTCTCCTACGTGCACGCGCAGTCAATAGAGCGGCGAGGTCTTGACGCTAATCACTAGTGTTAGATAAAACTGTGAGGGTTAATGGTCCATATGGCTCGGCGGCACATGAAGGATCAAGATAGCAGCCCGGCCTCTGTATCACTGCCCTCAACAAATCCATGGCTTGCTCTTTCAGTGTTGGAGGACAGAGGACTTGTTAGGCGGGGGCAATCGATTCAAACCCAGGACACTTTTTTTACAGCTCGACGTTCACAGCCGCCAAACTTATTGTAACGCGACTGTTTGAAAGAGCGTCAGCGTGGCCCTAAAGCTCTCGCCATTGTGCCGTTGTCACCTTCAGGCCAGATTTATAACGCTCTATTACAAAAGTGTGCACCGAAGAGGCATTCGATTAGCCTATCAAATTCTTTACGGCCCGAATGGGTTATCAGCGCTGAAGATAAGAGGATTTACAGTGCTCGTAATGAGGGCCCACAGAATGGTTTGTGCCCCCAACAACACACACAATGCCTAAAGATTCAATAAATATCACAAGTTGAACAACAAATTCAGCTTTGGTGACGGAAAAAATACTGTAGGTTGTTGCGGAAATCTTTATATCGTAGGAACACAGAAAGAGACACACACACACACACACACCAGGGCAGCTTTTACATTCACATTCATACAGCAAACCCCAACGTCTCAATTCTGAATGACAAATAGATTGTGACGACTAGAAAATAGCACTCAATTTCCTTTTCACTAATGCAGCCGATACACTGTCCCCTGGATCGATGGAGGTCCGCCGTGAGACGCTGACCATTACTGTGATTGAATCTCCACTTTGACGCTCTACTATGGCAGGGACTCTATTTTTTTTAAGTAAAGCACCTTTTATGCCGAGGAGATGGATTAATACACTCTCTTTGCTACCGATGGCGCTCGGCGAGTCGGATCTGTCTCCGCTAATGTGCATCACATGTAAAAACACACTTGCTGAGTAAAGCAGCGAGCTGACAGTCGGAGCCCGTGTCAATTCCCAAACTCAGAAGTGAAAGCCCACACAAACATTCATGCCAAAAAGCATCCGTGACCCTTGACCCTGGATTGAACACACACGCACACACACAAACATGAACACACTGAGTGGTTTGTAAATTGTTTAGGTTTTTTTGAATATTTAGCTAGAAAGGCTTGACATTTAGACATCTGTCCGTCATGTATCCAAACGTAGCGCCAGCGGCAGCAGTGAGCTTGGGTTGTCATGGATACGGCTGTAGGTAAAAGTGTGCAGCCTGCTGGGTCAGTCCTTTGACTGCCGCGGCCCGGAGCCCTCGTGCAGGTAACAGTCAGGGGCAGGTTCCCATGCCAACGCCCAGCTATTTGTGAAATGTAAAACCAGGTAACAAGAAACAGATGACATTTTTTCCTTTCACACGAGTCTATATCGCACGTTTTGTTTTCCCTGAAATACACGGTTACAGTCACTGAATAAGAGAAAAATATGTATATTGATTCTTTTCTACTGTATTTGAATAAGTTCTGCCTTCCTGTGAATGTGCAGAAAAAATTACGTAGATGTGTTTAAAATATTTAATTATTCGAAAATTGATCATAATTTAACATTTGTATTTTTCCATTTTTTTCCATTGATGTCTTTTAATTTTGTGCAGAGATTGAAAATAAATGTAGCACAAAAAACAAATCTTCATTTAAAAATAAAGGTGTGTGTGTGTGTGTGGGAGGGGGGGGGGCTGAATCCAGCACCTAGTAGAAGCACTGTAAGCATTCAAACATAATAATATTAATAATAATAATAATAATAATAATAATAATAAGTCATAAAGCATTATATTATTATTAATAATAATAATAATAATAATCAAAATACACATGATAATGCAAATGAATGAATAGATGGATGGATGGATGGATGGATGGATGGATGAACTTTATTGATCCCAAAGTGGGGAAATTAAATCACGAGAACAGCCACTTGTAACAATTAAATAAAAAAATATGAAATATATGTATATATATGATATAAATATATCATATTTTAAACATATAAAATATGATAATAATGTATTTTCGATAGTGTAGCTGTAAACGTTAATGTACGTAATAGTACTTTTACTATTACTGCTTTACAGAATCGTAGCGGTCTTGCGCGCCCTCTTGTGATTATCTATTGTTACTGCATATACAATTTTAAGAAGTTCAGGAACAGCAATTTGTCATCATTGTATCATTTATATAGTTATTAAATTTTACAATAACTAACATCTTTAAGATGTAATAATTAAGATCTTTAAGAAAGAAAACTATGTGATCGGCAGAATGACAGACTAATGACTTTCTGCTCAGATGAAGAAGGTTGAGGAGGGCAATTTCCAGCTGACATTTGGCTCGCTGTCTCTAACAATAAAGCAGTTACGGCAGTCAAACAAAAGTACGACTCGCTGTCACTGTGACGTGACATTTATCACTGCCGCTACTGATAAGCATTTCAGGCTCTGCTCTTCGATGATAAAAGAACGTCTTTTACATGCAGACAAACCGCTTGATTTAAAAAAAAAAAAAAAAAGATCTTAGTAAAGTTATAACACATTGAACAGTTTAGTTGCATTTAGTTGCGTGTTTATGCCTCATAAATAACAAACTCAGAAACATACTATCAGGAAAAACAAAAGATACATAAAATAAACAATTCTATTTACGATATAGTCAAGCATAGATTTGGTTAGGTATTGACAAAAGATTTACAAGATTTTAACACACATCTTCACGATATATACAATACGACTTCGGCAAAGATCAAAAATATATTCAAACTGAATTACCACTTCCGTCATCCTCACAAACAGGTGTTCTTCAGGTCTTCGCTTTGGTCCTTACATTTTGACAGTGCAATGCTGCCACCTGGCGGTAAATTACTGAGCTTTCTCAATCCAAATATGGTCATTGCAAATCCGAACAAAACATGACCAGATTTGGACGAAATAACAACTTGACTGGTAGGTTGCTTGGTTGACAGGAGTATAATATCTTTTTTTAATATATATTTTTAAATATTCCATGCAAGTAAAATAATTTCGAGTCATGTGATATGTATCCTAAAAAAACCTGTAAAATTCCACCTGATTTTACAGGTAAATTAAAACTACTTTAAAAAGTATAGACAATTAACATTTATAACAAATATCTATATCCGATATCAGATATGTTAAGCCGTTCAGACTGTATAGAGTAACTAAATATAAAACTGCAATCAAGTGAATTCGTATTGGAAGCCATTTAAACAATTACTAAAAAAACGGAAAACTTTTAACACGCAAATAAACGTGAACACAACACACTTCCATCGACCGGAACACTCACGTAGACATGTTGACAGCTGGAGTAAAATCCCACCAGAACTGCGGGAAACAGTTCTCTGAAAGACCACCAGTTGCATGATATTCTCAGGTTTTCGGCATAACGTCATTATATTTTCAGATGTGCAAAAGGTCGTCTTGACGTGGACATTACTGTGAAACTATTGAAAATTAAAAAAAAAACCCACTCTCGATTTGTAAAGAATAAGAAAAAAATCAAGCTTGTCGGAAAGAAGTTGTCAGCATAAAAAGTGTTGGACTTCAACAAGTTAAGTTCATGGTTGCTCCAGTAAGACAATAAAAACAGAACTTTGACTTCCAGGTCTAAAAATCCATCGCAAAAGAGAAGACTCTTCAAGCCAGATGTTCTTCTTTCCACATTTGACAGTGTGAGAGTCACAGTGGCCAAGCGGATGTTCTCGCATCACAGCATCTTTACACCCTCCTACTTGGAACGATCCACTGCTTTTCCCAGGAGAGAAGATCCAGGAAGTTTGCCAGCTGCTCCAGAAGTTCAGAAGAGGCCAAAATCGTAATGATGACATGAACGAAAAGTCGAAAAATAAAAGCCATCCAGGGCCTTTGGAGAAATTCCGAAGAAGAAACGGAGCCTGCACAAGCATGTCAGTGGCTGGAGCTGGAAAGAGCGAGAGGTTACCAAAGCCACCCACTGCTCCGACTGCAAGTGAAGAGTCCAAGAGCGATCCTTCCCTTCCCTCCCCTCGTTCAGAGCCAGAGTTCTGTTCTGCCTTCTAGCCTTTCCACCGCATGAATATATTACTATCCCCACAATGACGCCGCTTATTGTTTATGAATTACTGGGCTGCCTGACAACAAAGGCTATTTTCATAAGAAAACTCTAATTCATTTCAGTTCCTATTTGATTAGAGGCAGAAGAAAAGAAGCCCTTCGGTCATAGCCCCCAGAGGACTGTTTTTATTCAGTCCGTATGAATAGGGCTTTATTGCTCTTCTTTTCAGAAGCTGACGGGGAAAAGCTTTTAGAGTTAAACATTGACGAAAAATTATTGGGCGGCTGTTTTTGTGCAATAACAAACCCCTTCAAAAGGACACTGAGCTCTTATCCTTCCACCACTCACTCACTCTTTTCTCCTTCTTTTTTGGCAAATTGTAAAGCCTGAAAATTAATGACAGACAGTAGCAAAAGAGGGAGAGCGAGCGAAAGAGAGAGACCAGCTCAGCCACAATGCATGTCAAATCTAAATGATCACAGGCTGGTGAATAGACACGGGGAGCGAGAGAAAGAAAAAGACAAGCCGGTGTGTGTCTGTGTGTGTATAGGCCGGTCAGAAGCTAATTGATTCGATGTGCGGAGGGTCCCGGACCCCCTTTTGCATGTCAGCGGCAGGTAATGAGCTTTTTAAGCCTTGGTTGCCACAAAGAGGCTATCAGCACAAAGCCCAAACCTCAAAGTCAAACTTTTAACTGTTCAATGTCGCAGGAGACTGAACGTCAATGCGTGATTTAGTTCACGGCGATTGCTTGTTTCATCCCTGAGAAGTGCCAGATTGTCTGCATGAAAAACCTCAAAACAACACTGAAAGAGACACTCGTTCTATAAATTCAATACGCTGTAAAGAGAGAACAGAACAGCTGAGAACAAAAATGAAAAGGCCAACCTGGCATTTATCTTCAGGTTTTATCTATACACTAAAGGATAAACCTGGATAAATCAGGGCTTCCTTTTATCAGAAAGGCATTATGCGCCTTTGTATTTATGCAGGAATATTTAGCAGGAGACAAAAGGTGACTTTCTCCTTATTCATCTGCGAACAAGGCAATGTTGGCATTCTGAAAAGCCTGACATTTGAGCTTTTTGCCAACACCAGCAAAATTATATCCTTTCCATTGTAAATCAATGAAGTAGAATCATCGCCCACAAAGGAGCTAGATTGCCTTGTCACTGTAACCGAGCTCGGCTCACACAACCTTCAGCCCAAACTGTCGCCCGTCCTCTTCTTCGACTAGAGAAACTTTAGGCTCGAGGAGGACGGTACCTTGTAAAGAAAAAAGAACGTCAGTGTTTGTCATAATGGCCACTATAGGGATCGTATTGAAATTATGCTCTGCATTTAACCATCCAGTGAAGTTACACACACAAACCCGGAGCAGTGGGCAGCCTTGAGCCCGGTGTCTGGGGGTCAACTCTTGTCTACTCAGTTCTGAAATCCACTAGACCGGTATTCGAACCAGCAACACCTCGGAGGCAGATTCAACGATCTAATTCCCTTTTGTTGATAACAAGAGGCTGTATATATATATATATATATATATATATATATATATATATATATATATATATATATATATATATATATCCTGACGTGAAGTGGTTTTAGTTTCATAATCATTAAAAAAAATGAAATAATCATTATGAAAAAAAGGTACCTAGTCTTGACATTTAAGAGAATCTGATGCACAACTTTATTTACACAAGTAATATTCTGATCTTAAATCTGAGACATAGGGCATTAAAAAAAAAAACAAGCATAGAATGTCACAGCATCGCAGATTTTTCCAGGAATTATTGGAATACGTAAATTCACATAAAAGTTTGATATTTCCCCCAGTCACACTATTTCATTATTATGACTGAAATGTTGAAGAGTGAATATTTCCATTACAATCACTCAGCTGGCTGGATAATATCAGCTGCAACAGTGATGAAATACTACATTTTAATAATGGTACATTGTTCCAGCCTCAAGAATAAAAGAAACACATTCGGTGTTGATTGTAAGGCCGAATTATGAAATCTGTCCTGAATAACTCACGAAAAATGTGAATCAACTCTTGAACAGAGAGTTCTAATCTGGTAAATGAACCGGAATGGCCACTTTATTAAAACCATCATATTTAAAATATTTGTCAAAATTATTTTTATTCTAAAAGTAAATTCACATGATTGGGGAATGAGGATAGGTACTAGTATAATACCAGTTTGTGAAATGCTCTCATCAGCTCACTTAAATGATTAACTATAGCCGACATTGGTCAGTGATTGTCCTGATTTAAAAACATAATAAACCATTATGTTCGAACAGATTCATGGATCGAACCATTATAGTGGATTAAACACTGATATCATAAATTGGTCTCGTCCCACGAGGGGTCATTAATATTCTTTAGCGCTTTTCGAACAGTCCTTTCTAGATCTTTCCGCGCTCTCTGCTCTTCCTCCAGACATTTCCTCATTTTTTTATTCTCCTGTTTGTAAAGAGAAAGACAAGTGTAGTGTTGGTGACTTGAGCAAAACTGAAGAATCACCGATAAACTTGCCTGTTTTAGTTCCTGCACCTCATCTCTAAGTGCATAGACGGCATCAGCAAGGTTCCTGGCAAAGTGAAAACATTGTCATTTGAAGCATCAAATCTTCGGTATTCATTAAACACTCTTCTTCATCTTACCTGTCCTCAGGTCCAGTTTGACCATTTTTCAACTCGCACTTGTCTTCCTCGGGCACGGACAGGACTGGACTGGCGTTTCTCCACGGTCCTGTTTCAAAAGAAAAGCCTGGATTGTTTCAGTGGGTCCACCGATCTGATTGATTCAGCACAGGACCCGTGATTCCTGAAGAAGGTTCCAACTGGACCAACTTACACTGGATTGTGCGTGAGGGAGTGAGTCGGAAGTTAGTCATGCAGAAAGGGTTAATCCAGGTAGAAAAAAACAAGTGTAAGAATAAAACAAAAAAGGAGTCCGAGCTCAAGTTTAACAACAGAGTTAATTATAATAACTAACAATTTTGTAGAGCAACTGGTGAAAATATAAAAAAAAAAAAATCAAATCTTTATTTCCACCAAGCGGTTTGCATTCAGAACAGAAAAAAGTTGAGTTTCAACAAACTTTTCGAAACAAACTAATATTTATTAAAATTGTATATTACAATGTTGTGGCATCTTGTCATATATTTGATTCTGCATATTTATAACAAACACGTGTTGAATTTAAACCACGTAAACATCACTGACTTTCTTCGTTTAAACAGGTTTAGAGGAATATCTGCATGACCACAGACAAAAAAGGCAGTACATTTTTCTTTGCGTCCATATTTTTTAACCACAGCGTAGAACTTGGTCACAAGAAATCACGCAACATGAGGAATTCTACTTGTTTTCTTCTCAGCGAAGACATCAGCAGGTTGGTTTTCATTGTCGCAAAAGTACATCAAACAAGATAGAATAAAAGCAACACTGAGGTTTCGACAATGTTTTCACCAAATGGTAAACTTTACACCATTCCTGATGATAAATAAATACTAATATCATTTTTACAGTCATTATTTCCCCTCCACAGTTCCCATAAACGCTGAGACCACTTTAAACTTACAGGTTAGAGAGAAGCATACAAAAAGTCTGGCTCCATTCAAAATACATTAACAAATTAAAAATAAATACATTTGTCATCCACGTATGAACAGAACGTCCCGGAAACACTGTTCACTCTGGCATGATGAAGCTCATGAAAGCAAATCTGCATCATCAGATTCGCCATTTAATGCTGAAACCGTATTGGATGAATTTCAGATGAACGGTAATGCTCTATTATTTACAGACACTTTTACACTTCTGCTTTTTGTCTTTCTTCAACAGGAGCCGTTCAAAATACATTTGACTATAAAGCAACAATCATTTAAAATTTGGGACTGAAAGACACATAAATAAATAACAAATCACAAGCAATTTAAGAAAAAGTGACAGGTAAAGTGAGATTTGGGAAGTGTTGGGGAGAATCAAGAAGTCAAGGCAACGGGAAACTGTTTTACGAAAGTGCAAATATCTGGCGTGTCGACCAATTCTTGAACAGCAAATACAGTCGAATAAATAAAAACTAAATCAAATAAATAGACATGACAGTTAAAGATCCCGAAAGCCATAAATAAAATAAATTAATTAAAATACATTTCACAATAATTTAAAATCAAATCAGTGAGAGGTGGGAGTTTAGTTCTGGTGGGAGATGTAGGAGCTCTTACGAGATACCGAGCCCATCCTGTAACTGTGAGCCGTCCAGATACTGTCATAGTCAGAGTCTTCTGACAGATCCGACGTGGTCTCAGGCCGGGAGATACTGCTACGGCGACCCAGAGAGTCCACACTCGACTGATCCAGCACGTGATTGTGCATCAGGTCAGTCCCTTGCCATGCTGAAATGGGCGTCCAGGGATGGATGGCAAGGTGATCAGATCATGGGAATGGGGAATTTTAAATGGAAATGGAAACCAAGTGGTCAAACCAAAATGTGCATAATGGTTCAAAAACAAAGATGGGAATGAGGTCCAACGGTAAAACGAAATAAATGTCAAATGAAAGTTCAAACGTGGAAAAATGGGAGGTAAAGAAACATTAGGTATGATGAAGAGTGGAAAAAAAGAAGAAGATTGTTATAAAAGTTCAAGGAATACCTTTGTACACATTTACAAGTTACGTAGGTTATGCAGACTATGTTAAATGTAAGTCAAGATTTGGATTATTGACCATAAAGAAGACGGCTATGGGAGCTTGTGTCCTAGACGGACTTACTTGAGTTCAGAGTCTGTCGGGTCTTTGCACTGGTGCAGTACGCCTCTATCACCTTCAGAATCTGAGCGTCCTCCTCCAGGGCTACAGTACCTACACGAAAGCACAGTTAATAATCAGATCTCCATATATTGCTAAAAACAGCGTGTGGAAGGCCAGCATACTCTTCCTCAGGGCAAACTCTTCATCAGACGGCTTCCTCTCGGGCTTTCTCTTGGGCAGCAGCTTTTTCATAGTCTTGGGACTTTTACTGAGGTCCTGCAAGAAGACATGGTATAAAAAAAAGTCACTCAAACTTGTGATGCTCAAAGGAAGGTCAGTTTTATAGCTTCTTAAACCAGCTAAACTGTTTCCAGCAGTGCTAACATGATTTCACAAGGGTTTTACAATCATTCTTTATCCATCTGACACAATTAGCAAACACATTGTACCATTAAAACGCTGGAGACAGTTGCGGGTAATGGGCCTCTATATACTTATGTAGATACATTATGTATTGCACTAAAAACCAGACATTTACTAGAATGGTTAGAATGGTTATTTACCACATTATCAATGTACAGAGTGTATTTCTGATTAGTTTAAAGTTATGTTCTTTGACAAAACAGTGCTTTCTTTCAAAAATAAAGACATTTCAAAGTCAACCGAAACTTTTGAATGGTAGTGTATAATGATGATCTGTCATGAATCTATAATTTCTGCTTATGTAATGTTCCCATCTATAGATAAATACATTTGGTCTACAAGCATAAAATATAAGCTGTGTGAACTATTCTTTTCTTTGTTTAAATTTTCTTTCTTTCACTTGTTTTTACATTCTTTTGTTTATATTTCTGACTATGCATTTTGTTTACATTCTGTGCATTTTAGAAAACAAAAAGTTTGTTTTTTCCTATGTGTAGTTTTTTTTTTCCACAATTATCAAGAGCTCATACAATTTCATTGTAAATGAACACGTCACGGGTGGACAATTCTTTTCTTCATGGTGCCACATGATAAACAGAAAACATTGTGGAGGGTAGAACCAAAACAATGAGTTCAATTCTGCATAATTGTGTTTCTTCATAAAAAAAAGCTGCATTGCTATGATAAGTTTACAAGACTGGTAAGAGCATATGTTTTAATTAAATAATGAAAAAGTGAGTGTACCTTACAAAAAATGTCATTTATTCAGCCACACTTCCCAAAACAATGGTAAACAAAATGTGAATGCTTTTACTATTTGTAACTCATATTAGCGATCAATTCAGTCACATCAACTCCAAAACACATAAAAAAAACTCGCTCACACACTGAAATGGATTAAAATTAATAGCTCTGCAGTGATGTGAGCGAGAGAGACAGGAAGAGGCTCGATGTACTCGTGGCGATAAGGAGATGCAAACCGAGGAGTCGTTTTCCCGCGAAGACCTACACAATACCCAGGTCTGCTCTATTCCATCCAACTATCTGTATTTCAATAAATCAGTACAAGTGACAAATCATATGTTCTTTCTATAAACATGGCTATTGTATCTATAGATAAGCATTAATTATCAAACTTTCTAGTCATCTACTCAAAATAAAATGCCATTTTCAATACACATTTAAACCTAGCAAATCTATTCAAATGCCATAATGATTGGAAGAAATTGCTTTTCTGATAAAAGAAAAATGAATCATACCAACTGATTAAAATGTATTTTTAAATATGAATTAAAGGCTAACAACAATGGAAAGGAGCCAGTCTAAAGACAATTTAGACCTAAGAATTAAACCTAAGATACCTCTTTGTAGCAGAGAGCAGCCGAGGGCCGGAGCGGAGGAGCAGGACGCAAACAGCTGAGGCTCCAGGGTTTTTGTGTTTTGGGGGGCTCCAGAGGGCCCCACATCACAGTGCTGTGGGAGGTGCCGTAAGAGGACGGGTGTGGCAGTGTGTGGTAGGCGGGCGCAACGGTCAGAACGCGGCTTTCAGCATGTCGGGAAGGCGTCAGAGGGTGAGATGGGAGCTAAAAAAGACAGAAAAATTCAAATTTGGTCACAATTCCAAACCTATTTCAGTGCATTACAAAACAGCTAAAATATATTTAATACTTGGTAAAAAAAAAAAAAAAAAAAAACTGTAAATGTAAAAAAAAAAAAAACATGTTTGAATCTTTTTTGTGAGGTCAATTTCAAAAACTCTTCTTTGATGGTATTTGAATCTGAAGGTAGATTATTGTTGTATACGTTTCTGTGTTATAAATACAACTGACTGTGTGGCAGGGGACAGTGAGGGGCTTCAAGCTGGGGGCCGCCATGGTGGTGTGCCTCGTCTGTCGGTTCAGAAACTCCAGCCAGTCCTGTAGATCCTGTTTGTTGTAGCAGATCACCTGCAGCCTCTCGAACATGCTTCCTGCGGGAAAATGAAATAGAAAGATCAGTGACTTCGAATCAAAAACTTGTTTGTGATTTCAATGAATGGAAAAAAAGGATGTTTTTTCAGAAAACTTGCCCGAGAGCTCGAAAGCATTTTTCTGGCTTTCATAGTCGTCTAACGGGGTCACAGTCATCCCACTCAAAGGCAGCTTGCCCTGGGAGAAACAAAAGCAGACAACTGTGTGCTAAAGCCTGAAGGGCCACATTAGCCCCCTTTTTACGGGGTTGAGGGGTGGGGGATGAGAGTTAAACAGTATTTGGGCTCTGACCTGATAGATAAAGCCACTCATTCTTGGACTAGCAGACAGGATCAGCAACACGTGGGGAAACAGCAGCAGGTAGCGTTCATGCTTCTCCTGAAAAAAATAAAAAAACATAATGCATAATAATTAAAAAAAATGACTTAAAAAAAGATATTAATTAAGCTATTTTGAATGAAAAAGGAACTACTGGTTGATATAATTATGATACAATTTTTGTTTTGTGAATATCATGTATTAAATACACCATTAAAACCTCTAATGGAAGGCACAGACAATCTCTTTTTCAACCCTTCCGTCATTGCCATCTAATACAGGTGGCTTTCTACTAGAGGGTGGAACTGAATTTTTCAACTAAAGAAAATAAATGCGTAAGCCTGTCATTATTTAAAGGAAATAATATTTATTGATGAAAAGAGAACACACATTTTGTATAAGGCAAAAGGAACAAATGTTATAAGAATAAAAAACTAAACGCAGATTAGGTTTTAGGGTTTTTATATATAAAATGTATTTTATAAATCATACTAATTTATGAGCTGATAAAAAAAATAATCTAATAATAATCTAAATCCTACATCTACAGAATGAAGTGCACTGTGAAACATTTCTTCTAAAGTATAATAGTTTAATTTAGTGTATTAGATGTGCTGGCCCACCTCACAACCAGAGTTCTGAACCATGGCCTGGCTCAAATATAACACTGAACCCAGGGTCTTGATGTCTTCTCCCTCCCACAGCCTAATCGCCTCAGTGAGGATCTGAAGTTCAAGCTCTTTCCGTTTCCTCACCTCTTGGCATTGTGCCTAAAAATATTGAAATCAATGGAAACTGTAATTATTACTGTGCCAGTATCACGTCTGATTACCAATTCACTTCAAGCAAACTCACAGAGAGATTCTTGAATGCCGACATGCACTTCTGAATCTCTGTCCTGTCTGAATGTCCCTCCTGAAGGGGAAAACACTGTTAGCCATCAGTACTTTGTCCACTGTTATAGGGATTCCAATACCTCCATGTGTCGTTCTAGCTCCTTCAGCAGTGTGGGATACTTGTCCAGCCTCATGAAGGGTTTGCTTAGGCCAGAGGTTAGTGTGAGGACCCCAGGGACCGTCGCTCCCCTCCCCTCCATGAACTCACCCAGATCCTCACTGCACAGTCACATTAAAGATTTATTCTATCACAATTTGATTGGTGTTAAAATACCGTGTCATACCTGTGCTTAGTGAGAATACTGACTGCTGAAGGGTGGTTGGAGCAGTAAGACACATAGAGAGACCTCATCTGGGGCATCAGGTTCAAAAAGAAGCCTCCCACCTTCTGCTGCAGCTCTGGAAGTCTGTGCAAACAACATTATTATGAATAAATCATCATTGAAATTTCACATTTAAGCAGTTTTCAAAAGGCTGCAATGTAAACTACGATATATATTAATTATATTTCAACACTGATACTAGTTTGACATTTGTTTACTAAAGTTCATAGGACTAAGAATGACTAAACAATTCAACACTCAAGCACTAGGGGTCAGTATAAGCAATTGAATTAAAACCCCAACACAATCCATGAATTTACCTTAAATCTTACTAAATATTTTTTAGATTAAAAACACATTCACAGCTACATCTCAAAATAGATTTAACTTGTGATTGCGGCAAAACTTACTTGGTGCAGTCCTCCAATGATTGAACCAGAGTCTGCTGGAAAGTGCTGATTTCCTCCAGATTCCCAAGAATGACACTCGTCTCAGAGGAACTTATTCTAGGAAAAAACCATCAGAATGCAAAGTAATGTCAAGTAATAGTGAAGCTATTGTTTCAGGTCGTACTTGAATAAGCTTGCTCTACAGGTCTAGAACATAAACATATTATTCAAATTTTTAAAACGGGCTACAGAAGTTGTAGCAAGCAGAAATATGGTTACTTCAGTATTCATCTATAAAAATTGGGAGGATTACTTTTCTGTTAACATTAGTGGTTTCAAGTAGTTAGTCAGAAGGTTCTGCAGCTCCTTCGAATACTCCGTTTCAGTTTCTAAAATGTTCTGCAGCACCTGAAAGCAAAAGGAAACAAATATTATAGGTAAATAAAAGGTAGACAAGCAAATATACAGTGAGAGTAATTGATGCTAACCAGGTTATAGTATGTTCTACTAATAGCTGTGGTGTCGAAACTTTTTGGAGGGCTTTTTAGAGTTCCAGATTTAGGAGACACTGGTTTTTCTAAACGGAAAAAAGATTACTGTATTATCATAGTGATCACCAAAACATGTTCTATTTTCAACACGCCACAGAACATGAAAAATGGACACTTACCAAAACCTTTTATTTCTTTGACATAATTGCTTGGAAACCAGCCTGCCTTGCCATTGAGAGTTCCTTCCCACCAACCTCCTTCTTCTGTGCGAGTAACACTGATGATGTCACCCTTGCTGAAAGAAAGCTCATCCTCATTGGTTTGCTGGAAGTTGAAGCGAGCTTTGACCACTAGCTGAATGTTGCTGTTCTCCGTCATGTCCTACAATAATATACAAGACAAAGCTGACATACGGGTAATGAGAAATATACTTGAAAGAAATCATCTTTTTCTAATTAGTGCTCAATGTAGCAACTTTATTTTACTGAAATCATTTTTAGTTGTTTTTTTTAATTGAAATAATATGCAGATATGTTGCTGTGAGAGCCGGAAACCATTGTTCTGATGAAACGTAGCACCTTTGACCTCTGTTCACTTTACCGCTGTACGCAGGCAACGAATGCTGCTTTTTCTTAATTTCATAAGTTCTCTATTAGGCGTATAAAAAGGATCCGCTTTGGTGCTCACCCAATTAAGCTGACGTATCAATTAACTTGTATCAATTGTAGTTGTATCAAAAACAGCTGAAAACATCAGAAGAAACAAAAACGAAAGCAAATCTAAAGTTACGTCAATATGATTTCTGTCTAGCCTCGCCACAGGCCTTAACCAATGGTTACCAAAACCAGCATTGAGCGCACAATCAGCTCGAAAGCAAGTGTGAATATACCGGCCCAGCCAATAATTAACCAATGCAAATTTCATCTGATGCTTGATGCTATGGGCAGACCTGGTCAAACATTGTGCAAATCTTTAGTACAAAAATGTAAAAAAATAAAAACAAGTTAGTGGAGCTCAAACCCGTTTTGTCAAAAGCAAAAGAAAAGGATTTAACAATGTAGGAATTGACTTATCAAATCAAACGATAAATTGAATCATAACAAACATGAAGTTGTTTTCAGGAACTACACAGTTTTGGGAATTAGTTAATAATAAGATAAATTACATATAAAGTTAGATTACAGGGCAAGTTCAGTTACAAGCAAGTGTAACAAAGTCATGGTTTGTGATGTGACGTCAGGAAGTGGATTTCCAATTGCACCTCACCATTGAACATGCGATGATTCAAAGAGAACATCAAAAACATCTTTAATATTACCAGAGAGAAGTTTGTTTTGTTTCAAGCAATTCTGTTTATAATAACCTTTCATTTCAGCATTACTCACCAGGCTCCGGAACTGGCTATGGAGCAATTTAGAAGATCGGCCCAATGAGCACTGGGAGGCCAGAGATTCAAAGGACTTGATCCGGTGTGCAGAAGAATGTCGAATACATACAGAATCACTTCCAATGCCAATATCTAAACCAACACAAAGACAGATTTCCGATGAAAATTAAAACTACTTTCAGGGTTACCCACAACTGTCACACAATCAGGGGAGTAAAGAGTATCTGAAAGCCACACTTGAGTAAAAGTGCAGAAACCTTACTGTAAAAATTACTCCATTACTAGTTAGTCACCAGTTCGAAGAAGACTTGAGTAGGTCGTCAAGTATACGATTTTGAAAGAACTTAAGCATTTTAGTCGTACTGAATTTAGGCAAAAAAACACCAATATATTGTGATTATAGTGAAATTCTTTACTTAATAGGTTTTATTTCTTAATATAGAAATGAAAATGTAACACCTGAATGTTTCAAATGACAGAACAAATAAGACTTTAAAAATGTCAATCTCAGACAAACTCAAAAGTGCAAAAAAGTGCAACCGCTTATCGAAGTTCATGCTTATTGAAGAGGCGATATCCCCTCGTCCGACAAAGAAACCAACCGCAGTATAAAAAGATGCCGTCTTGTTGCGCACAACCACAATGTAACGATTAACATTAGGTGTCCAATCAAATACAGTGAAGTGAAAAGTCAATCAATTTCAAATAAAAAAATCTGTCAAGTAGAGAGTTAAAGTTATTATGCTTATATTTTTTATATTCAGTAGCCAAAAAGTAGCCAAAGTAAAAAGTAGCCAAAAGTACTTAAGAATAGTGATGAAGTCCATTTACTCAAGTACTTTCCCCCAATGCAAACAATTATTATTTAATAAACACAGACCTTGGAAGTTAAAGCTGGAACTGGCTTGTGTTTTATAACTAAAGCAAATGAATACAGTATACACTAAACATTTCACTAGAAATTATAACTATTCTTACCTGCTGTCGCTTTATTAAGGGCAACAAGAGTAGTGAGAACTCTGTTAAAGTTGTGGTTTTGAAGTAGGTCGCCAGCATCAAATGGCTAGAGAGACAGGGAGGAACAGAGCGAGAGGGTCAGAAAGAGAGCGATAGAAAGAGAGAGATGTTCAATAATTTCTCTGCAGGATAGGTGAAAATAGTCACAAATTTGCACTAATAGGTCACTGAACCAATTTAACATTAAATAAAATTGACGCTGATCTTATCAATGTTATCGTGAGCCTTCAAATCTAACATCTCCCAGGACGATAGTGTAAGAGTGCATTCAGTATGTGTAAATTTCTACATCAGAGGTCACAGATGTTGCATGGCTTCTGATTTGTTGGTGGTGTCGAGTCACTGTGTTGTGCTCCTCTCATCAGCACCAGGGCAGAATCTGATTGACAGTTCTGTGACCTCAGAAAACGGACAGTGGTTACTGTCGCTGAGAGTAAAATATCTTCCTCCCTTTCTGTTCCGCTCTGATTACAGTTCCAGCCCTGAGAGACAAATATTAACGCATGAGTAGAAGTCTTAAAGCGACAAATCATCTAGATATATAGATTCTAAACATGTTCTGTGATACTGCAAAAAAAAAAAAATCAAACATAACATGAAGAGAGCCATTGGCCATTATTAAATTATTAACAGTTTTGAATCATAATTTCACAAAACCACAATTTCTAAATCAATGTCATTCATAAAACACTTTGAATAGGGTTGCTAACTTGATGTATCGATAAATTGTGTAGAAAGATCAGCTCAATAGAAAAACATTGCTGACTTGAAATGCTAGCATTCTACACAGCCTATAAAATAGAGCGTGGCACAAAATGTTACGTGGATTCTTGGATTTCAAGTAGAACAAGAAATTTGTGACGTTTGTTTAAATTAAAAAACAATTAACTGGAGGACCAGATGACTGTCCAAATGAACAAAGATCAGCACAAAGATCATGTCCTTTTAATCGGAAAAAAGCATAAACAGATTTATTGAAAGCCTTATTAAATGAACTGTCTTCATTACTATAAAACAAGGACAATAATGATATAGTCAGATTACAGAGTAATCAAAAAGAGAAAATATACGCATTGAGGACATTCCTGGCATTGAAATCATCTTTAAAATACTAACCCTTAACCAACATCACAAAAATAATGGATACACGTGAATTGGAGACATAAAACATAATCCATATGCTCCCCGAAATGAACTTGAAATTAGGCTGCCATCTAGAAGACCATATGTGAGACAATTGACCCAAACACTACACAAGCATCACCAAGAACCATCTGTCTCTTAATATATGCGCAAAGATCTTTGTCCAGCTAACCCTTTGTGTGTGTGTGTGTGTGTGTGTGTGTGTGTGTGTGTGTGTGTGTGTGCGTGTGTGTGTGTGTGTGTGAGGACAAAGCTGTGGCAAAATATAATATTAGGAAAAATTCTCTTGTTTATTAACCATTTCTGACAACCCAACATAAAATTTGAATTGTTTAAAAAAGGCATTTGAACAATAAAAAAGTGCATTTTGTGTTGACGCTACAAAGAATAAGCAATGTCTATTATTTGTTTTTGCGTATACTGTGTATATTATTTAAACCATAGTTATCCAAAAAGCAAATATTGATAATACATTGATTCCGCAGATAAACTGTTCAATTTATGTTGTATTATGGTAAAAAATACAATAAGTTGTATTATGATAATAAAGTTGAATAATGGTAGTATAAATTCTATTCAAAACTAATTGTTACTGTCTATTCTTTATTTTTCATTCTTAAATAAATTACTGTATATCGCGCAATAGCACAACGTGGAGATATTGGAAATAACTTAATATTTTAATTTAACAGGAAGTAAACAAGTCCTCATGTAAAACAACATCAGTAAATAACACAGCTAATGTGTTTTAAAGAGAATCCTCCTCTACAGTCAATCTAGTTTGGCAATATCGTTTTTGTTGTTCACCGAGGTTGATCGATTTTAGGCTGAACAAAACAAATCCAAAGCCTGAAAATATCGAGATTGATATCAGAGATGCAATGCAGACTGTACATGAATAGACAAAGCGATTCCATTCATTCTCCTGAACTGACGTCGATGATGTCGTGCAAGAACTAACCGCCGATCGAAAGTGTAATGTTTTGTAAGCGCCTAGCACAACAAACACCCACTTTATCACGCACACAAACACACGCACGCACGCACACACACGGGCGCGCGCACACACAACCAACCCAAATAAAGCGTTTCCCCGATCAGCCCCTGACAATGGACGCAGATCATCACAGCCACATCAGTCCCAAATTCTCTTCTTGGCTTCTCTCTTGTGGATCGTTTCATCATTGGTCCAGTGCAGTAAGATGCTTAAAACCCAAAGACTGCAAAGATGCCAACTTACCTCGACTCGAAACACAGCGCAGCCCTTGAGGAACTCCGTGATGTTGCTCAAACACTCGCTCTCGCTCCTGGGATCCTGGAAGATCTGCGGAAACCGTGAAGAGCAGATGAGATGCTGTCTGCGCGCTTTTCCGAGAACGATCTCGCTCGAGTATCCCGCATGAGGCCGACTGCGAGTGACCACGACCCGAAAGCATCGACGTTCTTCTCCCGGAGTTCTGCAGCAGCGCCGTGGAGAAGCGGACAGAGGCAGGAAGTGACGTGTGTTAATGGGCGCGGAACACAATGAGACAAGGAGGAGTGGCGGGGGAAATAACGTTCGAGATAAAGTTTGAATTAAGGTTTGTATGCCCACCACCAACAGCATCTAAAAATGTTCGGTGGTTAAATTGGTTAAATTGTTTATCTAACGACACGAGATATCATGTTGTATACATTTACGGCCAATATAAATACACAACTAAGGACTTGAGCAGTGGTAAAGTACCTAATGAACTTAAGTATTTTGGCCTACTTTGTACTTGTACTGAACATCAATAGCATACACAAGTATCAAATGTATAACTTTGACTCTATACTTGACTAAATTTTTGATTGTACTCTTTACTTCACTACATTTGAATGGACACTTACTTGTTACATCTACTTTTTCGGCTTTTCTCTTATCAGGCTTTGCTACAGCGAATCATCCTTTTCCACCTCAATCTATCCTGAGCATCTTCCACTCTGACTCCAGCCAACCTCATGTCCTCCGTTAGCACATCCATATATCTCCTCCTTGGTCTTCCTCTTGCCTCTTCCCTGGCAGCTCCATCTCCAACATCCTTCTACCAATATATTCACCATTCCTCCTCTGCACATGTTCAAACCATCTCAGTCTGGCCTCTCTGACTTTGTTGCTAACACAAGTAACGTGAGCTGTTCCTCTGATGTGCTCGTTCCTTATTCTGTCCAACCTCGTCACTCCCAAGGAGAACATCAACATCTTCATCTCTGCTGCCTCCATCTCTGCCTCCTGTCTCTTTCTCACTGCTACTGTCTTGACCTCATAGAGCAGAGCTGGTCTCACCACTGTCTGACACTCTTCTGTCACACAACACTCCTGACACTTTCCTCCACTCGCTCCACGCCTGCACTCACCTCTTCACCTTTTTTCCACACTCCCCATCATACTGAACTGTTAATCCCAAGAACTTAAACTCGGCCCCCTGTAACCTCACTTCTCCACCGTGAACCTTCTCGTTTAGACACATGTATTCTGTCTTACTACGATTGACTTTCATGCCTCTTCTTTCCAGAGAAAACCTACACCTCTCTAGCCCTTCCTCCACCTGCTCTCTACTCTCACTGCAGGAGACTTGTTACATTGTGATACTGCAATTGATTTCTTAGCCGTATGAGGCAATATCGCCATCTACAGGGTGCTGTAGGTATTTATGAGCTAAATAACGTGAACGTGAATTAGCGATGGCACTTTTTTGCACATTTGATTTTGACCGAGACTTTGACTGTGACTTTTTGTTCTTTTTTATGTATTTTGTTCAGCCACTTTGAAACATTGAGGTGTTAAATTTCATTTCTATATTAGGAAGTAAAACTGTGTTTGAGCTTAGATTCAGTACTAGTGCAATACTATAGTTTTAAGTACTAGTAACATACTTTTAAAATTGAATACTTGATGACTTTTGCCCAAGTCTTATTGGAATTGGTGACTTGTAACTGTCACAGATCCTGGCTTAAAGCCGGGAGGAACTTTTATTTTGAAGTACTCGTGACTCTTATTTTGAAGTTTTCGTCTCTGTTTGTTGCTAATTCACCTGAACACATTGTTGGCTTGCGGAGGAAATCCACAGGTAAAGGGAAAACAAGCAAACTACACAAGACTATCACATTTTGATATAGTCTTCTTGCCGTGAAACAAAAATGCTACATATACTATATCCACACACTGTGATGTGGACACGCACACACAAACCCGGAACAGTTGGCAGCCTTAAGCTGTGGTGCCCGGCGAGCATCTGTGGGTCTCAGTGTTTTGCTCTACAGTTCTGGTACCTGCGGTCCAGGATTGCTACTGTCAACCATTTGGTCAACATTTCTAACCTCAACTGTCCTTTAAGAATGATATAGTCAGTTTGTGTTTCCTTTCTCACTGAAAGCATCTTATAAGTTTAAAGAATTCATTTCTTTAGTTCTCTTGTACAAATTGTACAAGTTCTCAACTGTACAAATATCCAAAATATTCCCACTAGATC
The DNA here is from genome assembly GCA_028031935.1 of Paedocypris micromegethes. NCBI lineage: Eukaryota > Metazoa > Chordata > Actinopteri > Cypriniformes > Paedocypris > Paedocypris micromegethes. Next base: position 26,470,197 of record CM051494.1, read on the forward strand.
TTACTTCAGTTGAATCGAATCCAGATAGCTTCAGAAAAATTCGAAGCAGAGCTTTAGAATCAGAAGCAGATCTAGCTTCAAAAGCTAGAGAATATCTTGAAGAAAATGTATCTTGAAGAAAATATAAACCAGATCTAGCTTCAAAATCAGAACCAGATTGCTTCAGAATCATTTGTTGCAGAAGTTCACAAACAAAGCAAACCAAAAGGGAAACGTAATTCATCAATAACTCAAATAGTACAACGACTACATGCTGCCTATATATATATATATATATATATATATATATATATATATATATATATATATATATATATATATATGTTTTGTACCAATTAGTTGCATTGGGGGGCCATAAGACTCCACGATTAACAATCTGATGGTTTTAACCGTGATGTCTTCGAGCTTTGATAAGTTTAGATTATTTTTATCGTTAAACAGTTGCTAACAACTGCAAACAGTTATCAATAATGTTAGTCTGTTTGAATACCGAGCTAGGCCGAGATATCAAAACCATGTTGATGATTCACGTGTGTTGTGCTACCCAGTCTAGTGATGGGAAGCTGCACTGTTTCTTTAAATGAGCATTGGTGCTGTTTATGTCTATTTACTGTCCATGGCGGCCGATTCTCTACATAAGCCGTAAGAATGTGTGCTGCTGCCTTGATAATACCTACAAGATTACTGGTATTCATAGGCAGCCTTTAATGCGATTTGAATGCGCGCAACATCGAGCTTCCCTGTCGCCAAATAGCGTGGATGTCATTTGCATATCATCTAGCGTCCAACAAAACCTCTTTATATTTTTTTTTAGCTAAAAATAAGTGAAAGTCCATTCCGCATATCGCGCAGTTCTGACATTAACAACAGCAGCATAACGCGCAGTCGCGCAACGCATCCCATTGTGTCATGTGCTGCATTTTTACATGTAATACTCTATATTGTACTGACCTTTGAAAATGTGCAAAATGTGTTTATTTTTTATAACAACGCGACAGTAGGGTAAAGATTACACGACAATAAGCGCACAGATCCGCGCGCGCTGAAGGGAGGATGCGCGCTTACTTGGTCAGTGATGCCCGGACGCAGCCGCTCCAGTAACCTGCACAGAACCACACCATCCTTCAGCGAACACTGCAGGAATCCGTCCGGGTCCGAAATCGTCTTTTTCGGTGATTCCAAAACCCCGAGTGTTATAAGCCAAGTGACCGTCTGTTCCGCCGGATTCATGGCCACACCAGCAAGGTCGATGCGCGGTATTATGTTCGCAATGTGAGATGGGCTTTCTGCTCCTAACCAGTCGTTAATCTCGACACCATTTTCTGTAAATCGTGTATTTCTAGCTATAGCGCAAAGTATGACTCTCCGTGGAGAGGTCACGCTATCGCTTCGTACTCATTTCCTTTATTCCGTCAAGCTGTCAAACGCCTTTCGCTGAAATAGAGGCAGCGCACTAAACCTGCATCTTCCGGCAGATGACATCACGCCGTAGACATCCTCGTCTCACCAGACGACTTCACACATCCAGCTTTCACGAAGCTGCGCTAATATTTGATTTCTGTTTGGCTTCAAATAAAGACGCGTGGTGTTGTTTTAGACGATTTTAACAGGATACTGCTTATAATGGATGGATGTTCGTAAATAAAACGGAATGCATTACATAAACACACGGGCATAAATGTGAACATGTTTTGTAAAGCTCAATTCCATAAATCGCGTTTTGACAATTTAATTCATGTCGTATGTTTTCTCCCACTTTAAATACATAAACAGTTTATAAACGCTCCACGTGGAGGCGGTATTGAGCATCAAAGCTTGCTTAATATAGCTGGGCACGTTTGCATCTCATTTAATTTGCAAAAGGTTTTGACCAAATGAAGGAGCATGAACATATAAAAAGAGCAGTTAAATATATACAATTATTTATGATTAAATTATTTATAGTCCTTTTATAATCTATTGTATGTTAAATAAAACAACACGAAGAAATCTGTCTTTTATAGGTCCAGTGCCAATGTGTGTGTGTGTGTGTGTGTGTGTGTGTGTGTGTGTGTGTGTGTGTGTGTGTGTGTTACAGCATACATACCTTTTACATATTGTAGATTTTTCGTGATTGGAGTTATTGAAGTAATACACTTATTGTGCTATGCCTGTAAAACAGCTCCAGATGATGTGTGTTGTTGTAATAAACACAAGTCTTGTGGTTAGACAGTATAAAACCGGTAAAAAACCATAACAATTATATTGCTCTCTTTGCAGGGCTTTGCATCTTTTTTCCTTTCCTGAAACTGTCTGTACCTACCTTGAGGAATCTGAGTTCCCAGTGGGTCACCATGGATACCGGTAGAGGGTTCAGGACTCGTCTCATGAGCGAATAGATGAGAGAACCAACTCCACAGAGCCAGTGAACGCTCAGCATCATGTCTAAACAGGCCTTTCAAGGGACTTGAGTAAATCCCCCAGATCCATCACCACAGCTGTAACCAAGGAGACTTCTGATGTGATTTCCTATATGATCCATAGATCAAGCTTCTTCTTGTTGTGTATTTTGCTATATGTCTCTGGAGACAATATATTAAATAAATATTATAAGAATTACATGTACACTGAAATTGTGACATTTATTTAAAATATGATTGAATGATAAGTAAATTATTAAACTAGGATTAGAATTTTCTTCATTAGGAAGACACAAAATTTCAGATCAAATGCATAACATTCATTTTATTGTTTTAATTTCTTAATTTGGCGATTTTGACAGGTGTAACAACAATCCATGCAATCCTGCAATATGTATTGTGTCACTATTTACAAAAAAACAATAAACAACGTAACGAGTAATAAACAATTTTGCTTTATGAGTAATTCAATTCTCATTATTTTGTAAGAGAGAGGGAGCGAGAGAAAGAGAGAGAGAGAAAGAGAGAGAGAGAGAGAGAGAGAGAGAGAGAGAGAGAGAGAGAGAGAGAGAGAGAGAGAGAGATTTGCCAATACATATTCTGTGTGTGTGTCTTACTGGTTCCCTTCCGTTCTCATGGGAATTCATGCCTCAGCAGTGACTGTCTCCCTCCTCCCTCACTCCTGCTTACGCTGGTAATGATCAATCCTGCGTCTTCCTCCATCTCCGTCATTGCGCTGTGACGCGATGCTGATGCGAGTCTCCTCCTCCCCTCGCGTGCTTCCACAGTAGCAGCAGCATCCGCCGCGCCTCCGAAGCGTGACCTGTTGACGCTCACGCTCTTCCAATGCGGCTCTCCTGCGCGCTCGTGTCTGCTAACATGGACAGCTGAGCCATCGACCTAAACATGCCTTCTGTTTGTGGGAGTAAGGGGAAAGTTTTCCGGCGTGTGTGTGATGCTTCAGCACTCATCTCAGGTCAGTGTGTCACCTGTAAGTTTCTTGCTTTTCTGTCCAACTGTTAATTATTGAATAGAATTTTACAACAGTGGGATGAGTTTTGCAGATGTGCTATGCATCCTTTATATGAGTCCAACGCATGCTATTCTTATTCTGATGGGAATCTCAATTCAAATGTGGAATTTGTCAGATTTAAAAAAAACAGATGTATTCTGTATATCCTGTAGTAGGCTACCGTAACAATAACGATGTTGCTATGGTTACCTCCTCGGTTTACAAGAGCACCTGAGCATTTGGTGATTTCAGTTGAGAACTATATAAGGTTTTACTGTACTGTAGATTTAGTTTATAGATTTAATTTTAAATTGCAGTACTCCCATGTGACTTCTAAATCACTGTCTCACTGTATGCTAAACTGGGAATTGTTACCTAAAGAAGGAAACTGTGTTTGTTCTCTGGCTTCACTAACTCGTGGTGTGATGTGCTTTTTGTCAGTTGAAAAGTTTTCCGGTGTGTCTTTGATCTCTTTTGGTGGTTGGGGTTTTGCACTGCGGTGACGCTGCACAGAGTTCTTTCAGTGGTTTGAAAAATTCAAATTCAAATATTTAAAAAATTGACTTCCTTTTATACTCAGCAAATCTTTCATCTCCTGCCTGTGCAGCTGTTATGCTTTTCGCTTCAAACTCTCAGTTTGGACTTCTTAACAGATGCTCCACTGCACAAAGGGGATTTTACAGAGCTGCGAATACTGTTTGTTGACACAATTGATAATAACAGACAATTTGGAGCTTCATATTTGATGAGTTGGAGATCATTCAGCAGTGTTTTATGAAGACATTCCTGACATTCTTGATCAGTATTTTGTTGTTTTCAATTATTTCTTGTTGTTTCTTCTGTTGGCTGTAAAGCTGATTCAGTAGAATTTAAAAAGATGTAAGAGAATTATCAACTACAAGCAATGCTTCAGCCTATTACGTGTTTTGGTGAATTTTATGTCAAATTGTTTGTGGGACAGAACGTCTATTTGTATATTTTGGACCAAGCAATAAACATGAAACTTAAAGAAGGGCACGTGGAGCTCTTAAAAAATGAAGACCCTTTTGTAGCCTTCTATGTTTCCTAAGTAATCTCTTTCACACACACTTTTATGCTCATGCAAACCCTGAAGAGATGACATGTTCTCACTCATTCCGAAAGTAGCGACGCAGGTGTTGTGGAGAAGGGAGAGGCCACAATATCTTGAGGAAGAAAATCATTAACACCCAGAAAACAAACCTTTGGGAAATCTTGTGTTCTCAGTTTAGACAAGTGCATCTGTGAAGACAACAACAAAAATCACCGTCAGATAAGAGATGATTGTCATTTCAAATGGATTTTTGGGACCTTTGCGTAAGATATTAGGCTGCTTTTAGCTTGCTGGAGTTATATTTGGTTTACTCAAAACGTTGTCTGGTAGAACATAATAGAATATATAATAGTAGTGATAAAACAAAAGTAGGAAATTATTTTATACTATTTGTTTGTTTATTTAGTTTTCTGCATGTGTTTTGCCTTATTTTATATTTACGGTTGTTTGTTCATCTACTATAAAAACAACAATTTATGTTTAAAAGTTTCCAGGAAAAGACTTAAAGGAAGCAATAATAATTTCTCAGATCGTTTTACAATTCAGCATTTTAAAGCTGATTTTAAGACATTTAACCTTTTAGGTTACAACACAACAAAATATTAAACTATAGGAAAATGTCTGAAATGTATTGTGCAAATTACCATTGTTCTTGGGAATTTATTTTAATTTATTTATTTAATACGTTGTATTGATTGAGCAGTATGGTGACGTATTCCGTTTATAACTGATTATCCTCTCATATGCCTGTAGACAGATCATTGTCTCATGAAATCTTAATAATAAGTTACTCAGAGTACAGAGATGGAGAGCGTCAGAGGCACTTGCAGGTTCACTTGGGAAAAACTTGTTGTTGGAGAAGGAGAAAAAACAGAGTCCTTAGTGACTGGAGGTGCCAGGAGAGATAAGGAGGCAGGTGGAAGAGTAGAACTGCTTTTTAAAGTTGCCGAATAGGAAGAGCGATTCAAAATGTTTTAATTTAATTTGAAATCTGAATTTGATTGTTTAGTGGATCCATTGCTTGCTGCCATGTAGTACGTATTGTCTAGACATCAACTCAAGACTTTAACTCCACAGTAATACGTAGTTTAAAAGCTAGACCAATGTTTGAAACTTGAGTTTGTTCTGCAAAACAAATATTATTTGCCATTATCTAAGAAACTTGGTAGATTATTTATAAAGAGTGTGTATAAAGCTTTAACATGTTTTGTCAGTGTAAAAGCAAGATTATTTTTGGTATATCTTTTTATCTAAACCCACCAATCCTGGGTGTGTATCTCGCCTCCAGTTCCTGAAGTTACAGAAATAAAACTAGCGGTAGAATATGGATGGGTCTTGGATAATACACATCTGTAAATAACATCTAATGTAACAAACAGCTTCCTGTTCTGTGCCACAGGTCACATAGGTCATGTAATAAAGAGGTCATGCATAAAATGGCTTTGACCTTTAACCTTTACCTTATTTATCTACAGGACATGACCCAGTCCTGGCCTTACCAGCAGCTTCAAGAGGAAGGTGACTCTCGGCACTTCCTGTACTCGCAACCAAAGGTTTGTTTGCACATAAATATAGCTGAATTCAAGTTGAGCACGAGCTCTGTTGCTCCCAATTCCTAAGGGAACTCACTTTAATCATCCACACTCACAAATAGGACAGTTTATTTTACACAGTGTAATTCTAAATGTTGAGTCAGCAGAAACAATTATGCAAATCAGATAACGCAGCCCAAAGCAAAGTAGTCACATGGCCGTTTTGGAGAATAGTTTCCAGTTTTTTTTAGGACTTTCAAAATATTGTTTTTAATTGTGGTTCTCAGTAAACTTTTTTTACGTAGAGGCCAAAAAAAGACTTTGCTGTGAATTTTGTAGGCCACAATGTATATGAATGTTAATTAGGAATATTTAAATTGATCTAGGTCCAGCTGAAAGTTTCCATAATTTTGGGATACATATGGTAACAAATTTCATCCAAATGGACTAAAATCCCAAAAAAAAAAAAAAAAATTGTAAATACATAATTAATAGTGCTGGATTGGAAGGCCAATGATGAGTGTGTGTCTTGTTTTTAGTTTTTATCTGAATAAAAAAAAACTATTTTTTTTCCCACAGGAAGGAAAGCATCCAAATTCACAACACAGAAAAGGTGATCATGCTGCACAGTATATTGGGTATTGCAAATTAAATAGTTATAAATAAATGTAATAATAAATACTTATGTTTGTGCATATGATATGATGTACTCTTTTCTTTCTCTGGTCCTTGACAGAAGGGAATGGAGTATCTGTGAGAATGAACTCTCGTCCGCTCGTGGCTCCTCATAAATCGTAAGTTAAGATCTGCTGTAATATTGTAAACTTTATTACTCCATAAACACGTTTTCAAGCCAAGATCCACTTTCGACATTTGTACTTATTAACATGTATTGCTGTAGCGTCTGTATTTTTACTACTTGACAAGCTGCTGCGCAGGAACAGCTTCCTATGGAGTGTTAGCTCAATATTAAATGGCTGTTGCTCTAACCACCTTACAAACTTCACTGACCTCATAAACTTTTACTGAGTTAGTATTCAATTACAGCGCAAGCTTTCTCCCCAAAGCACATTACTGTCAAAAAACGCTCCGTTCAATAATACAGCTCTGAGTTTATGGGTAGTTCTTTCCTCTTCTTTGAAGCTTGAAACCCAACACAATCTTATATGGCTGCACTGTTCATGGCACGTTTAATACCTTGACACAGACACACAGATGTGCCACAGATTGACATGATGATTAAATCTCTTTGTCCAGTGAGTATGACACACATTCTCCTGTGTTTTCCTCCCAGAATGCTCGCTGATGACCTGAAGCTCAGCAGTGACGAGGATGACAAGGACGAGGTAAGACGTCACAGAAAATACTGGAACGTACATAAGGTTTTGGACTTGGATTGTGTCTGTTTGTTTAATTTAATTTAAGATTTCATCAATGTTAATAATACATTATAATTTTACATTTTGTTGAAGTCCGGTTACAATTCCCACATAAAAATTAAGAACATTGCTTATGGTACATGATGTGTCTCAAACCAGCAGTTTCAAAGGTTTTTTTATTCGTGACCGTTTTTTAAAAAGACATAAAATGAGACAACACCAGACATGTAAACGTCAAGGCTCAGTGCAGGAATTTAATGGGGTCAGTGGTTCTTTATGGGAATAATCATTTTAAGGGAGTTAAGAGGGTAAACTTTATGTGTTTTTGTCTGTCAACTAGGGAAATGAGCGTGAGACGTTCTGGGGTGAAAATGACCGGTAAGAGACTCGTTTTTCTTTTTCTTTTTTTTTATTATTATTTTCTTTACATTATTTTATCTTTTATCTATTATTTAATCTGTATTTATCGGGTATATTACATTTGTATTTATCAAATTTATTAATTTGCGCGCACACAGACACACACACACTTATATGTCCCATCATTGGCTTACAAACATAACTATACGCTTTCTCTTTTATAACCTCAAGCAACTCCCACCCCACCACCACCTTATCAAAATGTCATAAAGACCCTCAATCAGGTTTTTAAAGTTGTGGGGCCCAGTCAAAAGTCCCCACAAGTGCGTACAGGTCGCCACTTTAGAATTTAAATCAGCCTTTGGGGCCGTACTTTCACCTAAATGCCTGTGTGTGTGTGTGTGTGTGTATGTAAAACATATCGACGAGGGTGGAATATGTGGAATGTGACAGCTGGATGATAGACCAGCCTCTGTTTCCTTTGGCCTTTCAGTTTGTTCAACACAGCACACGCTCTTATTCAGGACTCACAGATAAAGAACCCGTCCAGCATACACGTAAAAGTCATTTAATCTGGACTGAGAGCTTGTTGCTGTATCTTGGTGAGTTTTTTGCATGTGCACTTCATAGACGTTGTGGTTTGATTACCAGCTTGTCAGCGCAGCAGCAGCAAACACAGACACACAGGGATAGAGGAAGACATTCTAGCTCCGGGTCTTTTGCCTCAGACTCCTCCGCTGATTTGGACAGCAGCAGCCAGCGGTCAAACTCTCCCAGCCCAGGAGCACGGGCCCAGTCCAGGTCACCGCTCCGCCACCACAGCCTGAAGTGCAGCACTGAGGTAATGGAAAGCTTTTTTTTTTCTTTCTTATTTCATCTCTTAATTTTTTGTTATTTGTCCTCATTTGGCTGTTATTTGTCTTTCTTCCACTGTCTTTCTTTACTCATTCCCTCACTCTAACACTAACCCTCTCACTCTCTTTCTCTCTCTCTCTCTCTCTCTCTCTCTCACTCTTTCAACCTCATCTATCTCTCTCTCTTCGTTCCTCATCTTTATTTCTATCTTTCTTTCTATCACTTTCTCTAACTTCCCTTTTTACCTTCTGTTATCCCTCTCTCTCTCTCTCTCTCTCTCTCTCTCTCTCTCTCTCTCTCTCTCTCTCTCTCTCTTCCTCGCCTCACTCTTTCTCATCCTTTCACGTCACCTTGATTTTCTTATCTCTTCCTTTTCTCTCTTTCTCTCTTTCCAAGCCGTGGGGGTGAAGAGTGGAGAATGTAAAGGGGGGCTGCAGGGCATCAGTCCGCTGAGACTTTAGAATCTGGGTGTCATGTAAACATGAGGCGCCCCAGATGACTAGAGATAGAGCAAGTACCACATGTCCACAGTCACTCTGAAAACAAAACAAGCCAAAAATCCTGGTGCTAGAATTCGTCAAGCCCAGTGTTTTGGTTTTGATTTTCTTCCTGTTACTGTTAGAACAGACTGAGATTTACTTATTTGTGGGGCTTTTGAACGAAAAGGAAGGGTTAAAAATAAAAACTCCAGTAGCTGAGTGCTGCAGTGCCAGATGAATGAAGGTGTCTGTGCGACATAACCAGCTCTGGAGCTGAACATGCCATCTATTTGGAACCTGTGGAGAAGGGAGGAGGGAACACCATGTGTTTTTCATCTGTGTGTAGTCATGTAGGGTCTCTAAGGAGGACGGCTTGGAAACGCCACACGTTTCCAGGTATTGGGGGGGGGGGGGGTGAAGGGAGAGGAGGGGCTCAGTGGGAAAGGGGCACAAGAGATGCAGTGTCTTTGAGAGGAGAGAGAGAGAGAGAGAGAGGAGAAGGGGGAATGTTTGAGTGGATGAGTAAAAGTTTAAATTAGCTTGGGTTAGCAACTGGAGGCAAGCAGGGAAAGCTCAGCCTGACTGGAACTTCAGGATACCATCAAGTGAGTTTTGTCTGCTACTACTTATTTCAAATGTCTTGTAAAACAAATGACTTAATTGCTTATAAAGTTTCATTTGCTGTCATCTTTTTTTTTTAAGAAGTGATGGTTTAAGTTGAAGCAGAATGTATTTTTCAAGGAGGTGGGAAAAAAAGAGTTTAAGGAATGATAGCTTTCATGAACACTCTCGCTCTTCCTCAACCCCCACTCTTCTCTTTCACTGCCTTGTTTACTTAAATACTCATGTTTCCTGTTCATCAGTCATTGCTGTGTGATTGGAATGTGATGTTTACTAATACCAATCAAATCAAACCAAACCTAGACATAATTTAAACGTACGTGTTTTTAAATGTAATGAAATCTAATTCTTGATAAAATCTTAAATAAATAAACATATAAATAAAATAAATAAATAAATTGAAATTGTATTTAATTGAAACTTACAACATAAATAAATATATATATATATTAAATGCAAATAATAATTGTATGCATAATACAGTATTTATTTAAAATATAACAAGGAAAAAAGATGTTATATTTAATTGTTTGTTATTTAGTTTTGTTGTTGCTGTTGTTTTTTTACAAATATTTCAATTGAATAGATTAAAACATTTAATCTTCTAATACATTCTAGTAATAAAACAGCATGGTACAATTAAACATATGCATAAAGAACAGATAAAACAGATAAGAACAATAACTTAAGTTAAATTACATGCATAGCCTCAGTTCGGAATGTAATGGAATGTAATGTGAAGAATCTCCGCTGACTTGGTAGTAGATAGAATCTCAATGCTATTAGTTCAGTGACGTCTTGTGTCTCACTGCATCCTCAAAAAGCATCAGTATATGTAATCAGTATAACAATATTTATTTATATATATATAATATGTTGACAACTATATTAAGAGAACTAGTCATTTCCTTACCTAGTTTGTTTCTGCCCAGGTGGAGAGTCCACCATCCGCACAGTGGCAGCTGGAGAGGTGGCTTGAGAAGGTTCCTAAGAAACATCCAACCACTGACCACAACCGCGGTCAAGGACATAGTCACAGTACAAACTGGAGCAAGGGACCATCACCTGGAAGATACTGGACAAGAGACTCTGACTCTATACAAAATTACAGTCTATGTGACAGTCCAGTCCCTAGTCCAAAGTTTGATTATAGTCCCAGAAACAGTTCACATTCCAGTCCCAATTACAGTCGCTGCCCTAGTCCAGGAAATAGCCTAGTGCCAAGCCCAGTGCCAAGTGTTTGCCCAAGCCCAGGAGAGAGCTTCAGGAGGAGTCAAAGTCCCAGCTTTTCACATCTACGCCCTCCCAGAAGTCCAAGTCCAAATCTTTCATCCGCTGGTGTTCCAAACCAGGGATGCGGCAACTATCCTCAGGATCAGCCTTCTCAACAGGAAAGTTCCAAACAAGTTGCACGCTCAACATTTGCCACTAACTCAGCACATCATTCCAAAGACAAGCCATTGGTGCCTTTAGACCACAGCACTGACCAGAGAAAAGAGGTTAGATATAAAGGCTGCAGGTCCAAAGAGTCTAATCACAAAGACTCCAGGCAAGCTTCTTCCCAACAAAACCTTAAAAAACTCAACTCAACTGAAAATACTTACAAAAGCCACACAGACAAATCCCAGAGAAGCTCTGAATACACAGCAAAGCAACGGCCCAGCACTGCGTTTAAACCAGAAAAGAACATCTCAAAGCCACCAGGAAGCCTTCAACCAATATCACAAGTGAGATACTCATCAACAGCAGAACAAACTATTGACCATGGTCACAGAACTGCAGAAGCGTCAGAGCAGAGGTTGACCTCTAGATCAGGGCAGACCACTCAATGCACCACTAAGCCTGGAACCAGAATCAAATCTTCAGAAGTGAACAGTCGATTGGGTCACACCTCAAAATCGTTCTCGGAATCCAGTTCGAAAGGAAGCCACCGACTAAATTCCAGTTTGAAACACAGAGTTAAATCAGGAGATGCCCCGGTGCCCAGAACTGGGCACTTACTGAACTTACGGACAGAACCAAAGTCCAAAAAGACAGAGCGGGAAGTGGAACCAAGAAGCAAAACCCAAGGAGTGACCCCTGTGTCAACCGACAAGGAGCAGAGACAAAGGAGGCTGGCGGAAGAGCAGGTAAGAAGGCAACATTGGGTTAAGAATTCCGAAGAAGAGGAAGACAAAGAAGATCAACGAAGCGAGGAAGGGGAGAGGGAGCGCAAAAGAAGACGGAGAAAAGAGCAGGGGTTTGATTGGAAAGCAGTTCAGCCTAAGCAAAGACCCCATACTAACAGCCAGCATCACTCTCAGCTGGACCGCAATGGCCTCGGCCTGGAAGAGCACCGGAAGAGGATAAGGAACGATGCGGAAACTTTGTCATATTCTCACGTGACAAACTACAGCCCTTCTCCTCCTCTCTCCCCACCTTCTCCAACTCCTGCGCTTCAGCCCAACAAACAGTCCTCATCCTCGTCGTCTTCCTCTTCATCATCATCATCATCTTCTTCTTCTGAATCGGACTCCGAGTCGAGTCCACCCCGAAACGTTGCCAAAGTTCCTGCGGATTCAACATCAAGCCAAAAGACTGTGCCAAAAACACGGTACAGTAACCAGGGCACAGATGTAAAATCGTGTCATTCGAACGATAGCAAACAAGGCCGCAGACACAAACTCTACACACTGGTTCCTTTTGGTCGAACGGAAAACTCTCCCAATGTCCCACACCGAGGCCTAAAGAAGCTGGTTGTGAGGATAGATCTCTCACTCTTGCACCGAGTCCCGGATGCTGATGACGTCTTAGAAAGACAGTCATCCTCTTCATCTTTGTCGGCAGAGCAGGTGAATGAGAAAAAACCAATGCGGCACTTGCACAACTCCGAGCAACTCCACAGAAATGGCAAAAGTAAAAGAAAAGTAAGGCAGAAAGTAGTCACAAATAAATGCACTTACAATTTCAGAAAATTATGTGTTTTTACATGGATTGTGTCTGTTTTGCTCTTTTAGGCAGAGAATGGAGACACTCATGTAGAGAATAAGAGATTCCCGTCTCATACAGGCAAACATGGGATGTCAGATTGCAGGAAGACTGTGGAAACCTGCCTTAACAGCAAACAAAATGGGTATTTTTAGGCTTTATAAAGTGTGGAATTATTGAATTGTTATAAGTATAGTACATATATATATATATATATATATATATATATATATATATATATATATATATATATATGTATACATACAGTATGCACGTTATATGTTATAATATAATATTGGATGCACTAAACACAAGTTGTTTAAAATTATAATATAGTATAAGTAAAAATAGAAACGTGTTTCAAGTTTTTTTATTTTTTATTTCTTTGTTGGCAGATATAAAGATGAATACTTTTACACCAAGCGGCCAGTGTCCCCACTGTCTCCTACTAACATCACATCACTCTCAAAGTCGTCCCTGAGAGCGCCGCACGCTGAGAAGAACCACACATCACTGGATAAAGAACGTTCTTATCCACACAAAGCACAGGTTTGAACAAAACCTGAACATAACATGGATGTTTTGAAGACTGTAGAACACTTTTACAATTTGAGAACACTTTTTTAATAATGTGGCCGTTTTAAATACTTTTTTTTTGCTTTTTCTATTTACATATTTTTCAGTTTAAGTAATTTAAACTGAGATATAATATTTTATAGTGAAATTCAAAAGTTAATACTGCATTTATTTATATACATAATCAGAATCATGACATTTGATGCTCCAAACACAACATCACATACAGGAATCTACCAGGAAGCAAGATCTGAAAAGTGGCTTCAACATAAATAAGTTTTGTTTCTCGATGGGCATGAATTTATCCACTGCTGTCAAAATTCCAGAAGACGCAACCCAAAAAGGAGCTGGAGTGTGTTGGAGTGTCAGGAAACTTTGGAGGATCCCAGGTTCCTTACATAAATCATCCTCTTCAAGGCAGAGGAACTGTTCCTGTCTGTGACATGTGAGTGTTTATTACTCTAAATTGTTTTTTAAAGTATGTTTATTTTAAATATATCAAACCATCTCTTTTGTTGCTGAACATTAGTTCTCATCACGCCGAGTACTACATGCACGAGGCCAAACGGCTGAAACATCGAGCAGACGCCATGGTTAGTGTGATTATAAGCTTACACTGAATAGAAGAGTTTTGTAATTATTACTAAATCTGACTATTGAATGACTTTTGTTGAGATTCTAATTTGGGATACAGTAATAAAAACATTGGATCTGCCCCGACACAGAAGTAAAGAAACATGACCACCTCGAGTGTCATTACAGTGACATTGAGCATAAAACAGAATTATTACAATTATTTGAATAGTTACTTTTACAATCCTAATAATAATAATAATAATAATAGTAAGGGCAATGTCAATTATAATATTAATAAAAAAAAATCACTGGTTTTCTGTTAATAATAATGTTTTTGTATGTGGTTTTCATATAGGTGGATAAGTTAGGAAAAGCTGTGAATTACGTGGATGCTGCTTTGTCGTTTATGGAGTGCGGTAAAGCCATGGAAGAGGGACCACTGGAGTCCAAATCCCCCTTTACCATGTATGCTGAAACTGTGGAGCTCATACGGTATTCAAGCATTTCAAATGTTACTCATTTTAAATAAGCAAACAAAATGTTTTGTATTTTCATTTTGACGCTCCTTCTTTAAATTTTCCTTTTTAAATTGTTTTTCTTTTATTTTATTGCAATATCTGAATATTGTTTTATATTATATATTTATTTCTAGAAAATAATTTTGGCAAAATGATATCATTAAATAAATAGTTTTAATAATATCATACATTTTTGTTTCATTTCATTATGTACACATCCTTCATTTACATTGTTACCTTAATTATGAAATTCTCCAGCCAATAAATTACCAGCAAATCTAATGAGTAATTTCCCAATCTGGTCAGATTAGATTAGATTAAGGTCAAATTCTTAAAATTCTGAATGATTCTTAATCGTATGAATTTATTAATTTGAAATAGCTGAGTCAATTTGTTCACCTGCTCCTAATTCTCAGTTTCTGTTTTCTCTCGTGGCAGTTATGCCATGAGACTGAGGAGTCACGCAAGCCCCGGAGCCCGGCAGGAAGACAAACAACTAGCTGTGCTCTGGTAAATATAACACTGCAAAGAACCGCATGGCTTGTCATTTTGAATTATTAGTGCATCTTGGTCACATTAAAGCTCTTACTCATCTCTGGAATGCAGTTTCCGCTGTCTTGCTCTTCTGTATTGGCAAATGTTCAGACTTAAGAAGAGCCACGCACTGAAATACTCCAAAGTTCTGCTGGACTATTTCAAGGTACGTAGATGTGTAAGAAGAACAAATTCACGTTATTTTTGCCCACTACACTAAAACTGCAACAAAATAATTAACCTTAGTTTTCTTTGTTCTGTATTTTCTTAGAGCTCTCCTAAAGGGTCTATTAAGGCTCCTCGCCCAAATGATTCAAGAACGTAAGATTTCTTAAAGCCCAGATTTCATGTTCAGAAACGTCAGTAAACTCTATTTTTGGTTCCTACAGGGGAGATGTAGCTCCTGCCTCTTTTAGCTCTGTCAGTACAATGGGATCTCACACAGGCAGCTCACCAAGCCATGTAATCAGCATTCCTCAGCGCATCCACCAGATGGCAGCAAATCACCTCAACATCACTAACAGTGTGCTGTACAGTTATGAGTACTGGGAGGTGGCTGATACTCTTGCCAAGGAAAATAAGGGTAAGTACACATGGTTTTACATCTAAGTTTGCTCTCCCCAACAAAATTAGGTCAATTTAGGACAAATGTGTGTTTTCAGTTCATCTGTTCAGTGAGCATTTTAAATACAATGCTAGTGTTAAACAGAGAAAAGCGAGGCCCTTATTGCTGTGAACAATAGATGTTTGTAGAACATCTGGATAGAGGTCTGTACTTGCATTTTAATTAGGTCCTTTTCAAACTAGAAAACGACAGAAATCAGGATATACAGGGGTCCTGACCGTAGCAATGATTACGGGGGGCGGCATATTTTGAAATTGAAATATTTTGAAACATCGTAAAATGTACATATAATTGTCAAAATTGTCGGTTCCTTCTGAAATTAATATTTATGATTTACTGAATGGTAATTTGTAAAATATTGCAAAATATGCAATATGCCTGACTATAGTTTATCTGTGTTTGGAAAGTCACCATTACAATATAATTTAGATAGAAGGATGGATGGTTGGTGGATGGATGGATGATGAATAGAAAGATACAGTATAGGATATGTTTTGAATAATTGGTTTTTGGTTTTTCATTATTTTTCTTTTCATTTTTGTAAGTGTCTACCATAATGAAAAGAAATGGCCATATTTTATGTTCTGAAATAAATTTTCTATTTTGGCAGAGTTCTTCAACTACTTAAACACGCTGACTGGAGCCTTGACTTTGCATAGCAGCATGGCCCAAATCGTCCAGTACACCAGGCAAGGCCTCCAATGGATCCGGATCAGTGCTAATCTATCATAATTCCATGAACAGACATTAGTAAACATAAATATAAAATATCCCATGTTGATATAAAAGTGTTGTTGACTTGCCTAATGATTTCCTAATGATTGTTTCATAGCGAGTCATGTGTCATCACAAATGGACAACCATTAAGTTTTCCATGCTGAACATTTTAGGTGAAGATATATGAGCATATCATATAAAAAACAATCGCTTCAATTTAATGAAGACTGATTCTTAGCACTTCTACTTTTATCACATATTGTTTATAAAGAATCATTGCCAGCCTCGAATGCTGCTTTTCCAAAATGTGCCATATGTGTGTGTGTGTGTGTGTGTGAGCGCACTTTTTTGTGTGTGTTTGTCACTTGATTTCATGTCAAAAATATATTCCAGCAGGTGTGTTTTGTGACATCCAGCTGTTTTTTCTAATATAAATAATAATTTTTGTTAAATGTGCTGGGGATAACTGTCTACGTATCCTTGAAATGTGGATCCTAGTTGTGTGGATGTAATTCATACTTTTTGATCATTTTTTTAAACTGACAATTTTTTATGAAGTTCCTTGTGCAATAATTCCGATTCTTGTATAAGTCTCTTCTGTTGTTTGGATGTTCTGGGGCTCATTCTATGCAAAATAAATTTGCAAATGGGTGTAAACAAGTGAAATTTGGGAGTTTTAATAAATAAAAAGTTGTTTTTGCAATTGGTATTTTGGTCATTATATTTGTTCTGATGATATATGTAATTGTCTTTAGATTCCACACCGAGTCAATGTTGATGCTTTGCCATTGATTCAAATTGATGAAATATTATAAAATATGAAGATAAAATCAACTTTATTTATCCCACTGTGGAGAAATGTTTGGAAAAACAAGCAGCATTACAAAAAGGAAAGAACACAACATATAAAAGTATTTAACTGTATATAACATATACAGTACAGTATATAACTGTATATAACATAACATATATAACATATATATGTATATAACACATACTGTATATAATATTAAGAAAACAGCCAAGACAACATGAATTACAAATGATTATTTACAAATCATTACAAATGATTTAGGGGCAGTTGGTATGTGTTATATAAATAAATAAGCTAAATAGACAAGTAGCTACAAAGTAGCCAAAATACTCAAGGAACGAAGATCATTTACTCAAGTACTCACTCAAGGCGTTTCTACGAAAGACCTGCTGGGATTCTCCACCTGAAGCGCTGCTGCCGTGTTGCCATGTCCGGGTCCATCGTGGAATTCCGTTCCGGTTTACGAGGCGTGTTTACTTTAGCACGATCTGGCAACCGTCTGTTTTCAGTCAGAGCCAGTGCACGGCTGTGTGTGTGGAGTAGTTCGCATAGACTGCGGCCTTCATTCTGTCTTTCAGCCGAACTAAAAGCACAGATGGAGACTGAAGCATCGCGAGCGGAGCCTGGAGATAGTGAGCAAGAGACAGAAGATGTGTACGAAGTTGAAAGGATTATTGACATGCGTGTGGAGGAGGTGAGTGTGTTGGATGCCATCTTGTGCTAACGGAGTAGCATTTAGCTCCAGCTGTCCTGAACGATAGTTTGCTGACGCTTGTAAATCTACTACACAGAGCAAAACAACGCTTCATATTAGACGCATTCGGGTTCCAACGCGGGCTTTTAGTTGCACGAGATGGTTGGAGTCACCAGATTTAACTTTCTGACTCTTTCGCTGCAGTTCGCCAAGACCGCGAGACCCGAATACTGTGTTAAAGGCGTTGTGCCGTTGTTATGTACACTCCCTCATCAGGTGTCTTGGTTAAACACTTTTTAATGAATAAGTAAATTAATTCACGCTTTGATAATCTGACAAGGTGCGACTTATGAGGTGGCAAAAGTGAAGGGCAAGGTTTGTTACGTACCGGTTGTTTACATACCGATTGGCTCCGTGCACGTGCATTTATGGTAATTTATGAACTACGATAAACGATAACTGCGTCGTTATACGTGACAGGTAACAATGCGAACGGGATTTGAGATCACACTCATACTTTGACTCGCAAAATCTGTGTAATTTACTCTATAGACTTTTAAATAACAGACGCGTGTTTATACGTAATGCATGGATGTACTCAGAATAATTAGTTTGCTTGGAAAATGCAGGGAAAGGTTTTGACTAGGGGACACCGTTTTAGTCGGTATCTGTAATGTTTTTTTATATTTGTATATGAATTACAATCGTTATTGTAATAATTTATATTTCTGGGATCTGTTGTGTCCCTCTTCCTGTTGATATAGG
This sequence comes from Paedocypris micromegethes, assembly GCA_028031935.1. Taxonomy (NCBI): domain Eukaryota; kingdom Metazoa; phylum Chordata; class Actinopteri; order Cypriniformes; genus Paedocypris; species Paedocypris micromegethes. The sequence goes on from CM051494.1 coordinate 26,488,692, forward strand.
CCTCTTGGGGTCTTCATAAGTGAAGAAGAGGTAGATCACATTACAGACCACCCATGCACCGAATATCATTTAGACTGGAAATACAACATGCTGACTGTATTTATTCAGACCGTTTCTATCCTAGTTAGAAAGCTATGCTGGTTCACTGGGTTGTTTCTGTTTGCAGTTGCCAGTAGGTTATTTGGATGATGCATGTTTTACATCTGCCAATCTAGAAATATCTCAAGGACTTGTGTCCTTGTATGTGTGATGGGATGTGGTCAGAAGTTTTAATGTTGACCGAAATTATTGTGAACCGAGGTTTCAACAATTCTGCATTCCCACAATGGGCTGAGAACTGGATAAAATAAATTCCATGTTATTCCTGTATATATTATGGTCATAAACCCTGTTGGTCAATGCAAATAAACCTTGGCAACTCTTCAGTTTTATGAACTATATTATTATAAAGGTCTGTGCCTTTCATCTGTTCCATTCATATTGACCACAGGATTAGTCTGCCAATGTTGGATCAGTTTACAGATCATGTGTGTTGAGTTTATTAAGCTTTCAATGCATTAATTAATTGATTATTATTATCATTTTCTCACTTATTATCAGTATCAAAATGCATTGTCTATGTGTGTGCGTGAAGTCTTAGAAGAATCACAGGCCCCTTTTGCAGAACTCCTTATCTGAGTTTGAACTTAATAACTTTCGGTTTCTGTGAAATGTGTGCGTCCATTGTCTGAATCTGTGTGAGAACCTTGACTGTTACTAAGGAGTGTAACCGTTTATCTCTATCACTATGACGTGACACGCTGTGATACGCTAATGCTGCATTTTGCTATGCTTTATGGTTTTTAATAAACGGGCGTCTGGGAGAATTTCAGTTAGATGGTAGACGGAAAGAAGAGCGACTGAAGGCACAACGAAGAGAGAAAGATTTGAGCACTTCCCAGACTTATCTGATTTCACAAACCCTGTGTTCAAGTCTTTTTTTTCTAGAATAAGTTTTGGGATGGCAAGATCCATCGTACAGCGAATAAACGAGAATATACCCAACATTTTGAAAGCTTTTGTGTATCATATGCTGCCTTTCTGCACTTAAGCAGATTTAAACTTAAAGACCATCTTGTCTTTAGCTCTCAACGTTCACACAATTGCAGTGACGAGACGTTACTCACTTTGACATGTATTTCTACTAAGTCCAAACTAAGGTGTGTTGTATTTTTAGGGGTTTAATTATACATATATTCTGTTTTCCACTACCAAAAACAAGATCGTTCGAGATTCGAAACACTTAACATCATCATTTAAAAATTATTAAAAATATGAAAAGTCTAATAGTCGTAAGAATAAAATAAATGATTTGGCTTTGATCTTGAGGCATTATTTGTTCCGCAGCTGGAAGTATATAAGAGAAGCTCTGAATCAGCTGTGTTGCTTAGCAACGCGGTGTCTGACAAACATTAGGCCACACCTCCAATGTGAGTGTCTGACAAACATTAATTGGAACCCTAATGTTTCTTATGAACGTCACGGTGATCTTTGTTTTGTTCAATAAGAATATTTTTTGAAGTGTGTTTATATTTACGTATGCTTTAGTCCTATTGTCCATTTTATCACCAAGGATTAACACAAACGTTTTACGCTGCCCAACTATTTCTGTGTATACTATGTGCTCTGCGTCCAACTCCTCACAAAGGCATGAGTTAAGTGAGTGTTTTAATGGGCCTAATAACTTTGACATCATTTGATGCGCTGTTAAATTCCAGTAGCAAAACCACAGTCGTTATTCAAAATAAAATATCATTCAGATTCAAATACTAGTACCAGACCACAACTGCTTTAGACAACACACAATATTTTGTGTGGTGTATATAATGAACATAGGCTGACAGGCTTCTCTATTTGTTTTCATTATTTTAAGGGAGAGGTGCAATACCGGGTCCGTTGGAAGAACTATTCATCAGGTGATGACACCTGGGAACCTGAAGACCATCTTGAAGACTGCAAGGAGGTGCTGTTGGCTTACAAGAGGGCACTGGCTGAGATAAGACAAAAGAAGGAAGTTAGCCTGGTGAGACTTGAGAATGATCAAAAATAAATGTATAACAATGTAGTCAATATTTGATTTGAAAGCATTACATTTTTCCTAATTTCTGGTGTTTTGCTTTGAAGCTGCCGATGAAGAGTGACTTGTTTGATGCTGACTCGGACAGTGATGCCAACAAGGAGAAAACCAAAGAGTTGCATGTAAAGAAAAAGAAGAAAAAAAAGTCAAAACCAGACGATGAAATGTTTGTGAAGGAAAAGAAAAAGAAGATTAAAAAGGAGAAATGGAGAGATGAAAAACCTTTGCCAGCTCCTGAAACTGACGATGAGGATGAGGAGGAGGAAGAAGAGGAGAAGAGACGAGTTCCTTCAACAGTGCCCCCTAAAAAAGAAATGAAAAAAAGGATTATTGAATCAGACGAAGATGATGTGGCAGTTTCTCTAAAAAAGCACAAGAAGTCTGAGAAGAATAAAGATGTAGTTAAACAAAAGAAAGAGAGTGGAGAGGAACGTAAGAAAAAGAAAATCAAGTCCAAAAAGGAGATTGATTCTTCAGATGATGAGGGTGATAAGAGTGATGGTCCGTCTGAATCCCACACAGATGATCCAACCAACAGTGATTCCTCCAAAACTATGACGGTTAAAGTCATGGACAAATCTGGTCGACACGAAATAGGCGCAGATCACAAGCAGGCAAAGCACAAGAAGGCAAAATCTGACCTGAAGGTTCAAGTTTTCAAAGATTTTTTTCAGGACAAGAAATCTAAGAAAGCAGATGTTTCAACAATTGCACACAAAGAAGCAGGTGGTTCCAAGCTCAAAAGCCAGACTACCGTGAGCGTCAGTAAAGCTTCTCGCAGTGAAGAAGAGCTGGACTCTAGTGACACGGGAGCTCCACCATCAGGACAGAAGACAAAGGTCAGAACCAAAGGCCTAGAAGTGGTCCCACCTCAGCAGAGACTTTCATCCGCTTCGTCTTCGTCCTCGACCTCCTCCACTACAGCACCTACTAAATCCAAAGAAGAGGAGGCCAAAGAAGAAGGTGGTGAGAAGGCCGGGGTCTCAAATCTGTTTGAAAAATTTCTCCTTAACTGTGAAGCAAAAGACCGCGCACCAAGGAGACCAGGTGACCAGAACAAGGGCTCCACTCCGAAGGTACGTCTTCAAATCTTTGACATACTTTTATTTAATTTAAATGTAATATACTCAAAATTGACTTAATTGATATAATGAAAAATGTGATTTAAATTGTACATAACCAAACATGTTACATAATCCAATTGAATTTTTCTATAAATGCTATAAAAATGATGTGTTTATCCGTAATTTTTTAGTGAATGTAAACAAGTTGTTTTTTTTTTTTCAGCCTTCAGGAAGAAATGATAAGAAATTAAAATCATCAAAACAGTCTCCTGCGAGGAAACCAGAGTTTGACAAAACTAAAGATGGTACATTTGTAATCTGTTGTCTACTTTTTCATTATTACATTTTTTTACGATAACACATACTTAACATATCCGTGTCTTTTTGATAGTTCCCCGGCCTGGTCATAGTCCAGTGTCCTTCGAAAACGATGAGAAACAGGGGATCTTTGAGACGGACTTGTATGATAAATCTGATGAGTCCACTCTCAGGACCAGAGAGGAAACATCCCGGGAACAAAGAGAGGACGATCAAAGGAGAAGAAAGGAAAAGTTGGAAGAAGATGAGAGAAAAAGAAAAGAGAGAATTGAAGAGGAAGAGAAAAAGAAAAAAGAAAGAATCGAGGAAGCCCATCGAGAGAGAAGAGCTCGTTTAGAAGAAGCCCAGAGACTTGCAGAAGAAGCTCGGCAGGAACGGCTGGACAGGAAGTCTTTGACTGAGTTCATTCCATCTCCTGATTCATTTGACGACTCCAGGGGGAAGGATAAGAGGAAAAAGCGGAGGGAGGACAGTGACTCTCGGCTTCTCACAGCTTACAGTGACAATCAGGATTCTCATGAGACCATGGACTGTTCAGACAAAACTTCCGGTTGGTGCACATCAGTATCAGTAGGGCTTTTGCGAAATCACATATCACGGTTTTGTGAATCTCAGCAGTTCGTTACTCTGGTTATTTTATTGTCATTTTTGAGGGTTGTTTAAAAAAACTACAGTGGGTGCTGCAATTAGTAAAATTGTAATTATTGAGGTCAAATCATTATGGATTTCAGTTTAAGACTCAATTGTCTTAGTTACAGGAGGAAAATACAAGCACAGGCAATTATTTTGTCTGTACAATAACAGAAATGCAGTTTGGTCAAATAAATAAAAAAATCACCCAGTGCTAAGCAATAATTTGACTTATCAGGGGGTAGAGTGTGAACTTGACGTTAAACTTTTGTTTGTGTGATAGACAGGGGGGTTCCGTCTCTTAATCTTGGGGTGGAGCTCAAGCTGGACTGGATGACACTAGACGACTTTCAGAAACACTTGAATGGAGAGGATGAGAACTTGTCTCCACTTTCCTTAACACCCAGTGAGTGACTCGCACACACACCAGTCACAAATAAAAATGCATCTGTTCTGTATTTCTCGATATGGCTTTAAAATGACAAACAAATGTACATTTGCGTCATTATTTTATATTTGTCTCGTGCTTTTTCAACAGGTGAGCTCAGAGAAGCAGTCAAGAGTGGCAATTATCTGGCAGTGAAGCGTGCACTTACTTCTAAAGAAGAATATAATCTGGATCAGGAGGTGGGTTCTTATCTCTGCTCGAGTTAGAATGAAGCATTTTTCTGATGATGCTACGAGGCTTTGACGGGTTTGTGAATGTGCGGCAGGATTCTAGCGGCATGTCTTTGACGCTGCTGGCTGCTGCAGGCGGACAAGATGACATCCTCAGGCTGCTGATCAAAAAAGCAGTGAAGGTCAATGCCAGGCAGAAGAATGGCACCACTGCACTGATGCATGCTGCCGAAAAGGTGAGCTACTCATATCTTGAATCACGTATTTTTAGTTGGTATGATTTGTTTTTTTAATAAGTAGTATGGTAAACATTTTGAAAATAATCTTCCTGTTTGGGTGCAGAACTTCCTCACAACAGTGGCCATTCTCTTGGAAGCAGGCGCGTCGTTAAATGCTCAAACTCTGGGTGGTGAAACCGCTCTTATGAAGGTAGAAAAATACTCTTACAAATATAATTAACAAACTCTTACAAATATAATAATTTTTATATTTGTAAAGTTCTGTTTCTTGTTCTTTTCAGGCTTGTAAAAGAGGAAACGCTGATATAGTGCGCCTCCTACTGGAGTATGGTGCAGACTGCAACATCCTCTCTAAACACAAGAACACTGCCTTGCATTATGCTAAACTTAGCAACAACCTGATGGTGTTTGATCTTATTAAAGATCACATGCAGACGTGAGTGCCAAAAGACTTCCAACACTGCTACATGCATATTCAGATAACGCGCATTTTAAAATATTAAAATGGCTTTGTGTGCAGGTTATCAACGGTTGCGGAGGAGACAATCAGAGCTTACTTTGAAACACGGCTAGCCTTGCTGGAACCTGTTTTTCCTCTGGCTTGCCACAGATTGTGCGAGGGTCCTGACTTTTCTCTTGAGTTTAACTACAAACCCCCCCAACATCCACCAGCAGAAGGTGATGCTCTCAAACTCAAATAAAGCAAACACTCCCATTTCTATTATGGAGCATTTGCTGAAAAACTGCCCTTTTATTTTTTTAGGATCTGGAATCCTGCTTTTTATTTTTCACGCTAATTTCCTTAATGAGATCACAGCAAGACTGTGTGGGCCTTGTAGTGTCCACGCTGTGATTTTGAACGATAAATTTCAGCTTCCTATTTTCTTGGTAAGACTTTTTTTGCCAGATCCTTGTAATGTATGTCAATCTTTACAATTTTGCACTCATGTTTGCAGGACAGCCATTTCATATACTCCTTTAGTCCAGTTCAAGGAGTAAACAAACTATTTATCCGTCTGGCAGAGTCTTCTTCAGCTAAGGTAAGGCATGTTGACACATGGAAATAGAATTAAACTGATAACTTTGATTCAAGCTTATTTATAAAATAACCTCAATAAAATTGAAGCATCTTCTAAGCTTGTATTGTTGAAACGACCTGTCCAATGAAGTGGAGATGACATGGCATTAAAAAATGTTTTTTCTGTTTTCAGGTTAAACTCCTTATTTATGCATATAGAGTTCAACTACAGTGATGCCACAGTCTCCCTTCCTGGTGGAGGGTTGGTGCAGAAGATCCACTACTCATGAAATGAAACTTGTCTTACGCTGACCCGATGATGGTTAAGCAAGGTTTTATTTTGCAATGGGAAAAGACTTTTACTAACAGGTCAGCGACAAAGCATACGAGAAATGTTAAATGCTGCTTTGATGTCAAGTGAAGGTCTTGTTTATTTGGTTCATTTGTAAATCTTACTTGTAAAGTGTTGCTTTTATTTGAAAATTCTTTTAAATAGAAAATTCCTTCCAAATTCTGAGTTCTGTGGTCTTTTCTTTCTGTGCATTCTTGCTTTACATGTTTGTGGGACTATCATAATGCTTTGTAAGATTTTTTAGAAACTTGTACATTTTAAGTTGGGCAAAGTAAATGCAATGGATGAAATGTGTGAATGTGCATTTACCTTTGCAATGCCTCATATGTTCATTGTTGACTGCAGTGAAAGGACAATTGTGTGAAAGATAAATGCATCTAAAACTGATTGATACATTTCAGGCGGTTCTACAGCGTTTTTTGGCACACTGGTCATTCCGTGGTTATCATGTACAATATGTAGTTCAGGGAACTATGAATCAAAAATGATTGAGGTTTGAGTCTTCTAAATACAAAAGACCAGAAGTAGCAACTTAATGTAATTTGATTTCTTTTTACTGTACCATTAATGGTGAAAAAACACTTTCTTTTAACAGTAAATGAAATTTACTACAATCTTTGTTTTTGCATTTTTAAACAACAAGACATTTATATATGTATATAATTACCAATTTATTGGTTGCTGCTAAATGTAAAAATGTATGGCCTTTGTTTTAAATTGTGAAATGTCAAAGAAACACACCGGTTTTGTTTTTTTGTTGTCTGTTTTAAATAATGTGTATTTCTTCTTCTTTTTTTTTAATAATTGTAATAAAACTTCCAAATATTGTTTAGATCTTAACATGTGTAATTTGTTTAGACCAAGCTTTTGGCAATTCCACTATAATATTCAACAGTATATTCATAATATGTACTTGTAAACAGTTTGTGCACGTTTCAATGATCAGGCAGAAGTCCTTTTAATAAACAGAGTAGAGAGATTGTGCCTAGATAAGATGCGCATGTAACTTCTAAAAAATGGACAAAGGCTGGTATCCGTGCCAATTGGCGTCAATATACAGAGGTATATGCTTGACTGCTAGAATTTCATCAATCAATTTGCGTACATTTATCCTGTTCTGTACAGAATCATTTTTATTAGATCACATATTTTTCCAAATTAGCTGAAGACGTACTGTTTTATTCGCTGTACATTCATTTCTGATTTTGTGAAATCATAGACTTGGCTATTGATTTGTCTTTCATCCATAATTTTCAAATTTGAAACAAATATAAAAGCTTAACTATTTTTAAACATTTAACTGCGACTGTAACTAACTGAATATAACATCCCATTTTTCCTTTTGAAAACAAATAATTATATAAACGAACGGCTCAATGTATTTAAACTGGTGAACGTTTTGCTACCGCATGAGAAGACATGTTTACGAAGATTATTACGCAATGCACAATCGTCGCATATAATCAACGTCTGTCGGAATCGACATGTTACTTTAATCTGTCAATATCAAAACAATTACCGTGGCTTTATGCTATCTGGTACATTGTACACTACAAAAATATAAATTTGTATATTTTCAATATATATCTTGTACTTTGTGGTTAAAATGTTTAATTTTCACTAAAACAGAATGACGCCAGATACTGGTGGAAATGTTGAATGGAATCAAGTTACCGAACAGCCATTAAAACTTAACAAAGAGCATGGTGATCTTTGTCATCAAATGATACTTTCCATTACAATAATCAAACCACTTCCAAAAAACATGGTCTTTTATGCATTTGTACAAGCTAAATTGCGTCCTAAATTACATTCGTTTCATTTAAACAGTGCAAATATTCGACTTTTGAGGAAACGTTTTATTGACGAACCGGATCTTTTGATGAATCGGTTGAACCGTTTACCGTGGAACTGAACGATTCGTTCACGTGTGTGTGTCTCTCTCCGCGCTGTTTCCGAGTAAACAACTCAACCGATGAATATCTTTTGGACATGTCTCAAATCTTCTGAGCGGAGACAAAAGAGTGAGTCTTGTTTAAAACGATTAATAGTCGTATGATGTGGCATAAAGCGTTTCGTGATGTTTTTGTGCGTTATCTAAAAGCGTCAGTCATTTTTTTTTTCAAACAGAGAAACATCTTCCATGGCACATGAAGACACATAAAATTGTCTGTTAAAGCCTTTAATTGAACAGTGAAAATATGAAATAGAATATTGATTGTTTTCTTACATTTTATGGGTTTGTTTTAGATACATTTTATTATGCGTCGTAATATGGGACCACGTGGTGGTGGTCAAACAACGTGCAGACGCAAACGAATCCATCAATCGTTAAAACTGAACCGATTCGTTTAAAAAGAACTAGTCCGCCGAGTCGGTTCGCTTTTTTGTGAGCGCGTGCACGCTCGCGCGTTTTCTCCTCCCACGCGACTGGTACGTCGGTACGTTTTCACGCATGCGCGGCAGGATTTATGTCAAGGCACAAAAGTGGCGCTCTATCGTCTCCAGCTCTACTCCGGTAAGAATTTATCTGCCGTTTTGATGCTGAACTCTGCGTAATTGGCCAAAGTTTTCACAACTCTATCTGCTGAGATGCTAGAGCCGGGGGAATCCATTGGATCACCTGTGTTAGCACACGAGGGTCATTTAATGTGCAATTTTACCCCGCCTGAGATTTCCCTCTCTCCGCCGTGGCAGGGTGCTGTTGCCTATGGCCTCGCGCATTGTTTCGCTCGCTCTCTAATGGCGGACATGAGGCACTGCTACCCGTTTGCCGAAAAGGGCCAATTTATTTACCAATTCACGAAAACCCGTCGTTTTAAGGACTAATTGGTGGATTTGGATCCATCAACTAATCCATTGTGCAACACCGAGGTATTTACAGGAATATTTCTAAATAGACTAAACCGTTCAGCGCCCCTGGAGGTCGCCACGGGTACTGTTTTTTGATTGCTAGGGGTAACTTCAATTAAACGTTCACTTAAGTGTAAAGATCGCACAGCGTTTGAGTTTTCTTTGATAATTTGTAGCAACACTGCATAAATGTGTGTTCTTATTTTTGGCAAGTGGTGCGTTCCGGATGGGGTCGTATTGTGGCGTTTGTTATTAGTTTCGTAGCACGTTAAACAGAAGACCGTGGATTCAGATGGATTCGTGCGTTACATCTCGCGTGGATGCCGGACTACTTTTATTTTTGTTTCCACTACAACAATGGCGCAGTCTCGGAGGGATGTTTCCTCCCGCTAATCCAATGGCCGAGTGCGCCACAGAGGCCGGGGGTGGGAGCGGAACCGACACATGGGCCGGGGGTTTGCGCGGAATGGGGTAGTTGGGCTGAAATGTTTAGGCTCCTCCCGCGTTATGGCAAGTTTGCGGAGCTTTGGCCCCCCGAGCGTGTGACGTCGTCATCCGGTTGCCTTGACAGCGCGCGGATCGTGCTCGGGTGTGTGCGCGTGTTTGCTCGTCAATACGGAGGGTCCGGAGTCAAGGGCACGGCCTGTGGGTGAATGGTAGGACTCTTCCCAAAACCACTCATTGTTTAGTGATAGAGCGGGTGTCTGGAAGTGGATCTGTGTAGGTTGCAGCGACATTGATGAGAGTCTGCGGCCCCTTGCGCGAGATTTGCGCCGCTGTGGACGCATCTGGCACGCGAATGGCGCATGTGATTATATCACGTCTGAGAGGTGGATCAGTCTCACCGCTTATATTTACGTCAAAAGTCCAGGGCGTGGAAGTGTCTGTTCAGAGTTCAGAAACCTCTCAGTGTTTTAGGTTCATTTATATCAATTTTTTTTAATTTGAATCTTGGGGTTTGTTTCTACTGGTGTTCCATCAGAGCCAAAAAGGTGCACCAGTCAGAACAATTTTTCATTTCATATTACTGATTGCTCAATATTTGTTAACAGTACATAACAGAGTACATAACAGTAGCGTAATAGCCATGTCTTATTGATTTGATGTTGATTTTGGTGATGTTTATTTTTGTACTGATAATTATTTGTTGATTATGATACTTGTGGTTTGGTCATCTTGATTTTACATTGTAAAAGTATTTTCTGCATTGAAGTTGTTTTGTCTTGCAGACATTTTTCAGCCCTTCTGTTGAGTTTCTTGGTGAACATGGTCGTTAATTTGTCAATCGGAATCGGTAAAAGATGGATTGGGAAATAGTTCCCCCTCATTGTCTTTGTCCCCACAGGTGGTTGTCTAAGTAATGGATGGAGATTTGGAAGCCAGGACAGATGTTGAGGAGGCAGGAACGGTCACAGGGGAGGAGAAGGAGGAGGAGGAGGGTCTCATGGAAACCACACCCAGTAGCCAGATGTCTCAGTGTGTGGAAGAGCTGCCTACTGCACCAGATCAGCCCAGGGTCACCGAAGACAATGATGATGACGTAGTGCTGGTTGAGGAGCCTTCTGCTTCCATTCAGGGGGGATTACCATCCTCCAAACCTTCAGACACACCTGCAGAGACCCTTAGCGAGGAGTCGGCGACCACAGCAACAGCGTCCTGCACAACTCCCACGTCTCCCTCCTCCTCCACACTCACGGTGCCCAAAAGTCAGAATGAGCCGATCGTTATTGACGACGAGGAGGAAAGCGAACTAGCCGTTGCAGGCTCTTCATCCTCACCGCTTCCTAAAGAAGCTGAAGATCTGAGCAGTGCAGAGCCTGAATCTGCCATTAAAATAGCTAGTGTAACCACGCTGGGCACACCCTCAACGGCAGCTTCAGTAGCAACATCAACAACAAGTCCAACGGATGTAAAACTCATGATCACCAACGTAACATCGCTGAAAGGTGATGACCAGCCGATGGTTGATAGTTTGGAAACTGTGGAGGGTGCAGAGAACGGGCTGCAGATCAGCTGTGCGTTCAGCCTGAACCCAGAAGCCCAGCAGAACCAGGGTACGGCCAGCAGACATTCTCCCACCTTCAATCCAGGACGGAGCGTTCCTGCTAACCAGCCTGTCCAGAATGGAGAAACGACGACCCACCAAAGATCTGGTAACTCTCCTCATCTGCTTGCGTGAGCTCTGGTCTATGTAGAAATGTAATGGATTATTTTCCCCCCATCAGATTCGTGGATCTCCCAGTCTGCCTCGTTTCCTCGTAACCAGAAGCAGCTCGGGGTGGACCTGCCGACTCCAGCAGCGTCTCTTCCCAAGCCGCCCTGCCAGTCCTCTTCAGGATCCCAACAGCCCCAGCGCCCCATGAAAGTCACATGCGCCAACTGTAAGAAGCCTTTGAAGAAAGGCCAGACCGCATACCAGCGCAAGGGCTCGTCTCATCTCTTCTGCTCAACATCATGCTTATCTGCCTTCTCCCATAAACCCACTCCCAAAAAGAGCTGCACCATGTGTAAGAAGTAAGGATTCTAATTGTACTATGCAATTGTACTTCTATTAATTACTGTCTGATTTGATCTTTTGAAGCTGAGAATAATCTACTTGTTTGCTTTTGTTAATTAGAGACATAACTAATATGAAAGGAGGCACCATAGTGGCTCAAGTGGACTCCAGCGAATCATTCCAGGAGTTCTGTAGCACAGGCTGCTTGGCTTCTTATGAAAACAAGCAAAATCCACAGAAGGTTCAACTGAAAACCAAGTGCACTGTCTGTGGGAAGCTCACTGAGGTCAGACTCTTCACCTTTTTTTTTTTTTTTAACTTTTTTTGACCAGGTTTTTGTTTTCCACACTCCTAAATACACGTTTATTATGTGTACATTAAATGACAGTAAGGCTTTGACTTCCTAACTACAGTAAGGCTTTGAATGTCTTTAAATATATTTCGAAGTCTTCAGATGTAAATTTGACTTGAGTTGAAATATCTATGAAATATACATGTTTTGTTAGTATTACATTTATTTGGTTATTTTTCATTTCTTTTGTAATATTAAAATGTACATCATATGACCGAATTATTTAAATACAGTTACAAATGACAATCTCATACATTACAGCTTACTTGAACAGAAAAAGAAAACATTTTAACATTGACAATTCTTAAGACTTAAGTCTTTAGACATCAATGTGTCAACTTCACAGCAACCAAGAGTAACAAAGCACTTCTGTACAGACTATAATGCCACATGTAGTCGTGGTTATCACTGTCTCTTACAGTTTTTGTGATGTTGGCTATGGAATGGACCTTGGGAGGAGATTGTGAAACTATTGCAACATTTTTGTGGTCAATTTTTTGTTTTGTTCAGTAGTGTACAAGTTACAAATGTTACAAATGTATACGTAATGTTACAACAATCTGTACCTGTTTAATTCACATTTATAATTGATTTCTCATTCAGATACGTCATGAGGTGAGCTTCAAGAATGTAACCCACAAGATCTGCAGTGATGCTTGCTTCAACCGCTATCGGATGGCAAACGGGCTCGTCATGAACTGCTGCGAACAGTGTGGGAACTATCTACCTAATCGCGCGACTGCAAACCACTTTTTGCTCATCGATGGTCAGCAGAAGCGTTTTTGCTGTCAAAGCTGTATCAGGGATTATAAACAGGTCAGTTGTTCAGTTTAAATGAACTACTGTGATGAATGGAAGGACTGCAATCATATATTTGATTTGTGCTCTCCTAACAGACTCATGGGAAAATGGTGCAGTGTACTGGCTGTAAGGTGATGTGCAGATCGTTTGATGCTACTCAGTGTATTGGGTCCAATGGAGCCATGGAGTCGTATTGCTCCCCTGCCTGCCTGACCAAGACCAAATTTGCTTCTTCTACACAGAGTAAATATCATCATTTCCACTTTATGGGTGTAAAGGATCAAAACTTAGTAGACTTTCGTTTCATTAGGGGTTCTATTCTAGATTCTCTTTTTAAATTGCTATTAAACATTTTTTTTACTGGGCCGAGTCAAGTTTTCAGGCCAAAAACTTTAAAACCGAGTGGTAAACGGTATTTTAGTGGATGATTTTGGCTTACACACTCCCAAGATCCTAGTGCGTTTGTAGTATATACCAAGTGTCTCCTGGTAACACCTTTGTGGCAGATACCACATCACACTTTCAGGGATCTAGTGGAATCCATGAGTTGAGCTGAAAAATGGAGAACTTGAGTAGAGCCCGCTAGATGGGAGTCATGAGGGTTTGTTATAAATGGCTGCTCATTTTTTAACTTTTTTTATTTGTAGACCCTGAGCCGTCGTGTCATTTCTGTAAGAAAAATGCATTACCTCAGTACCAGGCAACTCTACCGGAGGGGAAAGTTTTGAGCTTTTGCAGTTCGCAGTGTGTCACCAAGTTTCAGGTGCGTTTTAATATTCAGTACAAGTATAATTCAGATGAATGTTAGAGATGTCCAAATGTAAAGGCGGTGCATTAACTAAATGTTTTTTTTTTTAATTATTATTCAGAATGCCACAATCCAAACATCTACCAATGGTCAGATTTCTTCGGCATCGGAGAATATTCAGCTGAAATGCAACTACTGTCGTGGTTCTTTTAGCTTAAAGCCCGAGATTTTGGATTGGGAGGTGAGCCATTGCGTATGCATTTTTAACAAGCTAATTCTTAAAATAATAATTAGCTCAAGTACCGTATTATCCTGACTATAAGACCCAGTGGATTATAAGGCGCACCAAAAATATACTATATTACCAAAAGTATTTGGTCACCTTCCTTGACTCACATATGAACTTAAGTACCATCTCATTCCTAACCCGTAGGGTTCAATATGATGTTGGTCCACCTTTTTCAGCTGTCGCAGCTTCAACTGTTCTGGGAAGGCTGTCCACAAGGTTGAGGGGTGTTCATAGTCTTCTAAAAGTGCATTGGTGAGGTCACAGAGAAGGTCTGATGTTGGTCGAGAAGGCCTGGCTCTCGGTCTTCGCTCTAATTCATCTTAAAGGTGTTCTATAGGGTTGAGGTCAGGACCCTGTGCAGGCCAGTAAAGTTCGTCAACACCAGACTCTGTCAACCATGTTTTTATGGACTTGGCTTTGTGCACTGGTGCACAGTCAGGTTGGAAGAGGAAGGAGCTCCTGCTCCAAACTGTTCCCACAAGGTTGGGAGCATGGAATTGTCCAAAATGTTTTGATATCCTTAAGTTCCTTCTAAGTTCCTTTCACTGGAACTAAGGAGCCAAGCCCAACTCCTGAAAAACCTCATCATTTGGCTGCGTGACTGAATACTTTTGGTAATTTAGTGTGGAGTGGTTACATCCACTTTATTGTATGCATTTATATTAAATGTAAAGAAATATATTAACGTTTTAAGGTTAAGCATTTGACTACTAATCTCTGTATAAAATATGAATATTGAACATTTCGAGCAACATTTAAATTTAAGTTCTCAAATGCTGAACACATGCCAGAAGGATATTATTAAATTAGCAACATTTTGCTATCGAAGTATTTGATGTGTGGTGATTGATTTCTACAGGATAAAGTTTATCAGTTCTGCAGTAAGGCCTGTTGTGAGGACTACAAGAAGCTCCACTGTATAGTGACGTTCTGTGAGAACTGTCAGGAGGAGAAAACTCTTCATGAGACGGTGAAATTCTCTGGGGTGAAGAGACCCTTCTGTAGTGAAGGTCATTTTTCTTTTTTCAGAATTCTTTGTCTGTCCGTTTACGTAAATGTTGTCCGATGATTAAAATCTATTGCTGTTCACATCATGACTTGTTGTGATTACATCCTTGGTGTATCAGGACAATATGATTCTGATGTATTTGTGTGTTTTAGATGTGAAATATTGTGATTGTATTATAATTTTCATTGATACGAATTGTGATATTTAAGACATCTTTATTTATTTGATCATCAGGGTGCAAGTTAATGTACAAGCAGGATTTCATAAGGCGCCTCGGACTGAAGTGTGTCACATGCAACCACTGCACCCAGATGTGTAAGAAGTCCGTCACCAAACAGATCGACAACGTCAGCAGAGACTTCTGCAGTGAAACCTGTGCCAAAAAGTTTCACGACTGGTACTACAAAGTAAGTATTGTTTTACAACTATAGACATCGTTTTTGGGTTTTAGTTTGTGTGTATAATTAGTCATTTATAAACATTCAATAAGGTTAATAAATTAATGCAACAGAAGTCACAGACCAATCAACAACATATCTGCGTACACACTACAAAACAAGGATCTCTTTTGTCATTTTGCTAAAGGGATTTTTAATGGTAATCATTTGAATATGTTCTCATGATCTTGAATATGTTTTTGTGTATTTTCGGCCTTAAAAAAGACAAGACTTTTATGTCAGATGTGCTTCTTCCACAACCAAACTAATAGAAGAATTTTAGGATACTGCACAAAGTTCCAGAAGAGTCCTATAACATCTTTGAAATGTTAAAGAAATCTTAAACGCTGCCCAAAACCCATTGACCATTCTAAAGTGTCTTAAGACCCGGCATCTGAGATAAACTAGAGCCTGAACAGAAAATTGTGGACGAACTTTCATCGTCCTCTCTGTGACTCGTTTATTTCGTGTTGACGGCTGAGAGGAACAAAGGAGATAGTGAGAAAGACCAGCCATTTTGAATATTTACCAGTGTTATGAATGATTCATGAGCCATTTCATCATTTCGTAAACAATTTGAATAACAAGAGATATTGTATTACTTATTAATTTTGGGTTTAGTTATTCCTCACTCTTATAAATGCAATAAACCGTTTGGGCTGAAAATGACATGTTCTGTCTTTAGGGTATGTTTTGTTTAAAAGGATTTAAAGACCTGTTCTTAATGATATTTGCCTTCAGCTAAACATTGCTTCGGGAAAGTATTTAGAACCCTTGAAATTGTACACAATCTCAATCAATATATATTTAAATTAGTGGTTGTAATACGACAAATTATGTGACAAATTGTCAAAACAAATGTTAGATGATATGAAGCGTTTAGCAAATATAAAGGGTGGTGTGCATTTGTACTCCGCCCTCTGAACTAATTATCTTTTAATTAATTGGTTAGTAGCCCACCTGTGTGTAATTTAATCTCAGTATTAAACCACCTATTCGCGGATGGGCCTCACTTAGAAAACACCATTGAACAAGCAGCATGAAGATCAAGGACTCGCCAGACGAGTCGGGGATTATGTTTTTGAGGAGTTTAAAAAGCCGACCACGCTTGAGCATTACATGTGTAGTGTGTGTATTTGAAGTGTGCTGACATGCTAACGCTCTGTATTGATGTGCTTTGACCACTAGGCAGCGCGCTGTGACTGCTGTAAGGTTCAGGGGAACCTGCTGGAGTCTGTGCAGTGGCGAGCAGAGATGAAGCACTTCTGTGACCAGCAGTGTCTTCTGCGCTTCTACTGCCAGCAGAACGAGCCCAACATGGACACACAAAAAGGGCCGGAGAACACAGCTTTAGGTGTAGTAAATGGTGTAACTACATTAATAGTCATTTGTTTAAATTACTCATTATTCTACTATAGCTTTGTACTTTTAGTTTTCTTTTTACATGATCTCTGTGATTTGTTTACAGGGATTGGAGCACAGACCCAGTCGGCTAAGATGGTATGGATTCTGTTTGGTTAGATTTTGTGATTACTTTATTTTTCTCCATGTCATTTGTAGTATAACAATGAGATTTGTGTGTGTTTAAAGGGGGCTGTATCGTGTCCCCCTGGGGGCATATTGAAAGACGTGAAGAACAAAGCTGTGCTGTGTAAGCCCCTCACTATGACCAAGGCCACCTACTGCAAACCACACATGCAGAGCAAACCATTGCAGACCGGTAAGCCTATTTACAGTTTAAAACGACATGTTTTTTTTGCTCATTTAAAGCTCATGTTTTTTTTTCTTCTGTTTTTTTTTATTTAGATGAAACGGAGAGCTCTGGAAAAGAGTACGTTCCCATTCCAATTCCTGTTCCTGTTTATGTCCCGCTACCCATGAACCTCTACACTCAGGCCACACCCACTCCTATTGCAATACCTGTACCAGTAAGTCTCGTCGTCTCTATCAAAATAGACTGAAGCATGGATATTAAAGCACAAATACTAATTGCTCTTCTAAATGAGCATATTGATATTGAACAACTCCATAATTCCATCTTTAGCAAACCTTGCTAGACACTTTTTTAATTAAAACTGGTAAAAAATTGAATAATCTTGCAATTAACTTTGTTTTTTATTTTTTTACTTTTAGGTGCCTGTGCCAGTGTTTATCCCAACCACTTTGGAGAATGCTGAGCAGATTGTGAAGACCATCAAGGAGCTTAAAGTCAAAATGCCCACGAACTCTGATCTGTTATCCATGTCTGAAGTGATGGCACAGGGTGATCAGAAACCAAATTGTTCAAGTAAGACGTTCATTCAAACGACGAGTCATTTAAATATGGCAGCTACGTGATTGTTTCTGAATCATTGTTGTCGTAATTATTGTGGACTCTGAAGAATCTAACATTTACAAAATG
The DNA here is from genome assembly GCA_028031935.1 of Paedocypris micromegethes. NCBI lineage: Eukaryota > Metazoa > Chordata > Actinopteri > Cypriniformes > Paedocypris > Paedocypris micromegethes. The sequence goes on from CM051494.1 coordinate 26,506,434, forward strand.
AAAACAATTACTGAAATCGCACAATCCAAAGCACAGCGTCTTATTGACTAGTAACACTGTAATGCTTTTATCTTCTAAGCTTGTTGTCGTACATGCAAGTGTTTTTCAACCTCTAACTAGATTATTTGTTATTTTACCACTTGATGTCAGTATAGTACCATAATGTGCTTGCATATACACATATATAGTACACAAACACGCACACAAAAAAAAGGTCCAAAACTTTCTTTTTTTATTTTAGGTGTCGAATGTGAAACAGTCACAGAAGGTGTAAAGATAGAAAATGTAAAGCATGAAAATGGCAGCGGCACTTCAGAAGAAGAGGCAGAGGAGGAAGATGTCAAATTTGATCCTGAGTTGGACTTGGAGAAAGATCTTCCATTAGGTATCACGTTTTCAAATGTAGTATGGGAAATGTTGTTTTTTTTTTTTTTTTTTATATAATGGCCTCTGTTCTTCATAAAATTCATTATAATGTGTTTATGCTAGCTTCAGAGCCTGTGTTGGTGGAGCATATGGACACGGAGATGCTCTTCTCGTTGCCTCTTGTCCTGCCTGAAGAGAAGGAGAAGACGCCTCGACCCAGAACCAGAAGAAGGGTGAGCAGATTTGCTTCACCAATACTATCAAGCGTCCCATTGTCCTGTGATTAGAAAACCAATTGCTGTTCACATGCTGATGTTTAGTGATTGCCGAGGTTCTAAATGAGGCTCCCAGTCTCACAAATGATGGAGTTTTAATGTTAAATATGTGGAAGTTCACATATCTGATTTTGTGTTGTAGCGGCTAAAGAGACGGGCCGTAGAAGAAGAATCTCCATCCTCTGCATCCGCGTCCTCATCGCCAGCAGAAGACAGCTCTTTTCCCTTTAGCACCAAGTATGGGTTAAACGCGTGGAGGTGGTGGGCCACATCTGAAACTTTAGCATCCAACCAGTCCAAAGGAAAAGAAGGCCAAAAGCAAGGTATTTTTCCTAAAATCAATGAATGTCTCATTTTAAATGTGCTCAATGATTATAACCTTACTGCTGTTCACATTCAGAAATAGTCTGGTGACAATGTTAAGATATGAGGGCACGTCATAGCATGTGGTCAATGTTTTGCACTTTTCATTTGGGTTTTATAAAAAAGTTTCGAAATGTTTTTATAATCTTTTAAGTGTGTGTTTTTCTTCCAAAACCAGTTCGCTTGAAAAGCAGTCTCCTGTCGCTGAGTCCCGCAGAGCTCAACCAGTCCTTGTCTCGTTTTGTCAGAGAGGTTCGGAGACCCAACGAGGAGCGTTACTCGCCCGACAGCCTCCTTTACCTCTGTCTTGGTATACAAAAGGTGAGTCTGGACTGTAATTTGGGAGATTTACGTTTCTCAGTTTATCATTTACAAAATGGGAACGTGGGAAGTTGATTTATTAGAATCATTCACATGTTTGATTGCATATAAGGCTGCAAAATTAATCACATTTTATATTATCATATTGCAGTGTTCAGTTAGATGACTCAATGCTTAGTAAAATGTCATTTTAAAATTGGGATTTAATTTAATTAGCTCTAGTTTTATAACATTCCTTCCGATAGAAGCTGCACAGTTGTGAATGGACTGATTTATGTTACGTGAAACCAAAGCTGATTTATTTATTTGTTCATTTTATTTTTTTCTAAATACTGTTATTTGTCATGCTGTCACCCCCCCCCCCCCCCCCTCACAAAAAGGCATATATATATTTAAGTTTATTTCATTATTAACTGTCTACTTGCATTGTCGTAATTATGGCTGTACTATAATTTTTCTGAATTAACTGTTTTATTATGAAAAACCACATTTGCTAAACCACCTCAGTAGTATTTTTTTTTTTTTTTTTTTGCTTAATTTTGCTGCCTTTGCTTCCTGCTGTCTTATTTTTAGAAAAAACGCTATTGGTCCTAACGGTGTCCGGTGATTATAACATTTGCTGTTCACATCCTGAAAAAGATGATGATGCTCTTGCTATGAGGACACACACATTTCACCTGTACTCCATGTTGCCTTGCTGTATGTCTGGTTTTTGGCATCTAATGTTCTTCACTTTTCTAGCATTTACATGACAAGGGACGAAGCGACGACCTCTTCAGTGACCCACAATACCACACGTTTGATGAAGAGCTGAACAAACTTCTCCAAAACTGGCAGCCCAGTGTTCTTCCTGATGGTAAAAGCACTAGTACATTTCAAGCTTACGGTGTCCGATGATTAAAACCATTGCTGTTCACATCCTGAAGAGTGGTGTTGACCCAATCCAACTATGAGGACATTTTACAATGCCAGAATACAATCATAAATAGCGGCAGTAGGACGTGAAATCAAGACGAGATGCTTTAATGGCACTTAGCATGTTTGCTTCCTGTTTTCTGATGAGCCACTGGCTCCTCGCTTGATTACTTTTGTCTGGATTGCTGCATTGTATTTTTAATGGATTCTCATGTTTCTCCCTGTCTTGCATTCGCTATAATGTTAGTTGACGGTGTGTTCTTGTTTTGAGGTTCTCGGTGGGGCCGTATCGAAGAGCAGTGCCTGTGGACCACTGGTCAGCTCGGGGAGCAGACCCCTTTCATCCTGCTGAGATCTATACTGTATCTCAACACCAAATACTTTGGCGTCCGCTCGGTTGAGCAGCACTTGCGCCTCTCCTTTCGAAACGTTTACGGCCCGAGCAGTTCCAAACCGCACAACCATGAGACTACAGTCTGTGTACGCATGCCCTCCATCTTACAGGAACAACATGGTGGGTTTAAAACGTCAAGTTATATTAGAATCCATTCCTTGGTTATTCACCACTAATGCGATGCTTTTTTTTTTTTTTTTTTTTTTTCTGTATTCCAGAGCAATTGATAAGCAAGAGGCGACGTAAAGATGACTGTGACTTGAACTTTGACTCTGATTCGGGAGGATCCGCTCACTGTCCTGTTAAAAAGCACGAGTGCCGACTATATGAGCTTTACCTCTCCAAGTGGTGCGTAGTTTGTGTTTTGCTTGTTTGAGTTATTACTTTTAAATGGAGTAATTGTGTTTTAGTATGAATTTGAAAATGCAATACCCTATTTTTCATGCGCACTGGATCATTAATAAATGACTAATTTCAACCTTTGCTGCATTTTATTCTGGGTTATAAGGTGCACAGTCCACTTTCAGTGGTGTAAAGTACTTGAGTAAATGGACTGGGTTTTTTTTTTTTAATTGTACTATCAAAAATATAAGCTTTATAAAAAAATTATACTCAATGAAAAATGTAGTCGAGTAAAGAGTAAATGTGTTTTTACTCGTTACGTTGTGATTGTGCGCGACAAGTCAGCGTCTTTTTCTACCGCTGTTAATTTCTTTGGCGAATGAGGCGCTATCGCCATCAGCAGGATGCTGAAGGTACTGGATGCCATTTATGAGCTGAATAACGTAAACATGAAAACGGTGTCACTTTTTGCACATTTGAGTTTGACTGAGACTGACTTTCTGTTCTCTTTTAATTTTCATTCTGCTATTTTGAATCACAGAGATTTTAATGTTCTATATTTGGAAATAAAATCTCAGTTTCTTTTTCCAAATTTCTTTGTTTTTTGCACAAAGCCTAATTTCAGTATGAGTAAAATACTTAAGTTCTTTTAAAGTTGGATCCTTTACTATTTTTACTCGAGGTTTATTTGGATTGGTGACTAGTAAAGGAATAATTTTTATAGTAAGTTCGGTACTTTTGCTCAAGTCTGGTTTTCAAGCACTCTTTACACCTGCCTTGCAGTCTTAAAAAGATTGTAAAAGCTCACTCAAGTCTCTTAAGTGTATTAAATGAAATCATCTCTAGTACTGACGTCTGTCATCTTCTGTTCCCCCGCAGCCCAGAGTCTGTGAGACAGAGGACAGATTTTTTCTACATGACGCCGGAGGTCTCAGCATCGTCGGACAGTCCAGTCTGGTTCAGCTTGACACCTCTGGAGAAGAATGAGCTGGCCAGGTTCCTCACTCGAGTACTGCTGGTGCGAGATATCTACAAGGAGAACCAGCACGAGGGAGACGGGCTCTAGACGCACTGGAACGTCTCACTATGCTGTTTTCCATCCCGCGCATCACCGGACGGCTGCTTTTCCCCTAACGCCCTTTAAAAACACTGAGACCTGTACAGCTGGTGTGATGAGAGACGTCTGGGATTAGCTGATTCAGGACAGTCTTCCCAAGGATCCTGAGGTGTGGTGCTGCTCCACAGACATGCTGCTTTCTCCTTCCTCCTCTCTTCCGTCTTTTTATTTAGATTTTTAATGGAGTTTTTTTTTTAGTTGACGTAGTGTAAATTGTGAGGCCTGTGGTCTGAACGTTTGGTGGACGTTACAGGACGTTGGGTTCTGTAGGACGGTGATTGTCACGCAGGTTTCTCTTCTCTTCCTGCCCACAAGCCTTCTAAAGATGAAGTTTATTTATTGATTGGCAGCGGCCGTGATGAAGCAGGACGTGTCGGATGATGTGCAATCTCTCTGGCCTTTCACAGGAGCATTAAACGCCGCTGGACCGCCTCTTCCTGTGCGGATGCAGGAGCGCCGGCCTCGACGTGTCTTGTGTTTTGGAGTGGGATGATTGTGTTGGTCCTTCATAACCGGTGTTAGTGTGAGTTTGTTGTCTGGAAACTGACTGGGTTTGGTTGACGCCTGTATCTGACGCCTCCTGTACGTGCTCCAGCGCTGTAGGATTTCCCCCGTAATGCCCTCACCACCCCAATCCACTCCAGACGCATTTAGAGGACGCGTGTGAGCCGTCGTTTCTGCCTTTTGATCATTAAAGGTTTTGTTTAAAGCACTTGAAATTCTTTTATTCACCTTGGAAAAAAGTTGTTAATGTTTTACAGTGGCTTTTTTTTTTTTTTTACAAATAAATTTCAAGTTCACTGCTTAAAGGTTCTGTTAGGAAGAGTGGTTTTATACGGCTTGGCTGATTTTTAAATGTTGTCTTTGTGTAGAGACCATAAGTTAATGGAATTTGCCCATGTGTACATTAGTTAAAATGGACTGGATAGAATTCAATCTTAATTTTGTATTATATATATTGGTAAATAATTCATTAGAAATGTTTACATTGTCGTATACACTGTAGATGTCTATCATTTGTTCAAGTCCAGAGCATTTGTGATTAGTTGTTGGGATTCAAACTTGCAATCAAAAGGTTTGACGTTTGAATCCTGCAGTGGAAACTGGTGCTATGAGTGTTTTTTTTCCCCTCAGTACTTCCTGTTCAGATCATCGGCCTGCTTTTGGATGGACGGTGCTGATGCTAAGTTTCATGAGCTCACTGGGCAGCAGCATCTTGATTTCAACACAAACAGCCGGACCTTTTTTTCTTTTACATTCTGGAGGCATTTCATGTGAAGAACACGTGTCTGATGCCCAGACAGTTTATTAGCCATGTATGTGAACAGTGGGTCATGTAAGAAAAATATACACAGGGTTTTATTTTGAGATTTTTTTTAATTTGTTAAATGAGTTGAGATTTTAGACGTTGTCCATGCAATTTTAAGGGGAGTTTTTCTTTGTTTTGTGTTTTTCGCACTGTTGACATGGTGAGTAGGAGTACAAATGTGTCCTGATCTGTGATTGGTTAGCCACCAATCAATCGAGTTGTGCATTCTGATCTTGTCTTCATGTCCTGCCCGGATTGGCTCCCTAATCACCATGAGCCTGAAATAGGGGGAAAAGTGGTTGGGAAGCCTTTCGTTTTCAAACATTTTGATCCAATTTGTTAAGCGCGTTTGAATTCAGATTGACAAACTTTTTTCATTGTTAGTAAGATTACTCAAACGTTGGCTGGGAAAAATGTTTTTATATAATTTTCAAAAAAACATTTCAGGGATCAAATTTTTATTTGAATTCGTTAATATTGGCCGCTGTTCATCTGTGCGTCTGTATCATACGCTTCCAGATGGTGGCGTCCTTCATCAGATGAAAGCTGTCAATCCGAGCCAAAATAAATCGGTGGGTGGAGACATCAGATCTTTCCCATTTGGGTTTAGAGTTTTGTTTCCAGTCAACTGGTCGCACAAGAGCCGGACACTGACTTCAGCTTCAGCAGGCCGAGTGACGCAAAGCACCCGAGCTCCCCCACCCCGTCTGAGGATGCCCACCATCAGCATCACCCCGTCTCCAATCGCAACCATCTCAGACACAAACCTGCCGAGTTCACAGCGCTAAACCAGGTGGTCACTCCAGCTGTGAAGGCCCGTGCAGGTATGACCGAACCCCACCCCTGCATTTCTTTTTTGAAGCGGCAGCTTTTCTCTTTCTTTTACATCAGTTGGAGTTGGCCAGACTCCAATAACTTGTCCCATTGATCTGAAGCGAAACCCACCCTGAGCGCACACACAGCCGGCCGAGCGAGGGGGCAGGCGGATGTAAAAACATTTTTTCATCCTCGTGGGTTTTTTTTGTTTGGGCTCAATCCCCAGTCCTTTCAGGGGACATAAAGAAAGTGCTGCCCTCAGCAGGGTCATCTGGGATAGGGCTGCGGCACAGGCGAGAGGCAGACTATAGGTGGCGATTAGCCTCTCTAATGTGTGATGAATCCTTTCACAATCACATGATATGAACTAATGTCACCATTTAATTATGAAACAACAGCGCGAGCTGAGGGCGGAGCGGCGGGGAACCGCCATCGACTCCCGATCCGCTTTGTTTCTCCCTATTTGATGGAATTCAACTGGTGGGTTTAAAAAAGCTAATGTAGGTTTTTGTGACATTGGAAACTAAACGTAATCTGCGTTCTGCGCCTAATGAATCACAGGCGATTTTGATTTTGAACCTGGACTCACTGACGTCACACGTTGACCTTGTGGATGCTGAACCTTCTTTAGAAACTACCACAAGTTCAGACATTCCCCAAAGTCTCACAGTGGTGAACTAGAATTTCTCTACAGTGCGGACACACAGAGATCGCTGGACTATTGTCTTCTGGCTCATTCTGCATTTGGGATGGCAAATTGTGTTACTCACATTCAGCCGCAAAAAAGACAAACTGCAATGTACACAATTCCTATAGAACACCTGCGTCCAAAAGTTTAACCGGCACGAGAAGCACAATTTGATCTTTCATAATAGCAATATTTCATTTTCGGCTGAACATAATTAAGCCTTTTATGACGTATCTGACTAGGAGGGGGCAATTGTATCTATTAGATCAAGTTATGAACACACAAACACACACACACACACACACACACACACACACATATTTATACATACTCTATAAATATAAATATATATATATAATTATCGTATATATATGGATATATTTTTATATACTTATGTATATATGTATATGTGTATATGTCGTCTTGCGTCTCATACATGTTTGTTTGTTTGTTTGTGTCTGTCTGTCTGTGTGTGTCAGAAAGATATATATATATATATAGTTTGTTGTTTTAGTTTTTTCTAAATATGTTCATATTAGGTCAAAGGTCATGTTTATTTTTGAGCTGATTTTAAGGCAGATTGCAAACTTATTTTCTATTACTGACTGTTCAAATCTAACCTTACTTAGAAAATACATGTATTATTTACATTTACGTATACATTTATAATTAATAGTTTATTTCTTGAGTGTTAAATATTTTACTTTGAATAGATTCAATTGTAATTGTTTTTCACACCAGACTTTAGATCAATCACTAACTGTCTCGATTGAGTTTAAATTATTTAAATTTTGCTTCATTATACACACATTCGTATAATAAATTTGTGTGCGCTCGTGTATCAAAAAAACAATATTGACGGCTATACTGCGGCGTGTCGGGTTGAGCTACACACACACACCTTGGACTTGGCTGGGCCCCAAACACACTGGATGTCTTTCCTGATATAAACAACAGGGCTCGGTGGTATTCGGGCAGAGTGGCTGCATGAATTTCCAAGGTGATTAAAGGCTATAAATAACCACCAGTGTGTTTTTTTTATTCTGGGATGGTGAAGCCAAGTGCTACACACAGACACTGCCCTTCACAGATAGCACCACAACCTTCAACCCACGACAACCAATCCAACCACGCTCCACAAACACTGGACCCGACACCTGCTGCTCGTGCCACTTCGTGCTAGTACGTTGCCGATTTGAGTAGTTCGTGCTGTTTCGGGTGAAGCCAACAGACGTGTGCAAAAATTGTTGTGTTGATTAAATTTGCCAGCTTTTCTGATTTGTCCATTCAAAAGCGACGACTCTCTCTAATCCCTCTCCCCGAAAATAACCCAGCACACTTGTGCTCTCGTAGATATCAAGGCATACGGCTGATGAAACTCACAGTGTGTGTGTGTGTGTGTGTGTGTGTGTGTGTGTGTGTGTGTGTGTGTGTGTAGGAGAGAGAGAGAGAGAGGGAGAGAGATAAATAAAGACTGTTCCAACTGCTTAAACTAATTCTGTAGCATGTAACATTCAGTACTCGTTTTATATCTATCTACTGTATATCTCTGCCTATCTATGTTTTTATATACTGTAGATATGGATGGATGGCCACATATGAAGATACGTAAAAATATCAGTATTTGTGGATTGATAGGCAGCTTTTTTATGTAAATAAAGCTGAACGGTAACTAGTTTACTACATACATAATTGACTATGTTCACTAAACAACATTAATACATACTACAACTAAATGTAAACTACATTTTTTTTCATAAATTTGTACTTTTTTATATTGCTTTTAAGCTTCACTGTAGATCTTAGCATTGCTGAGATTGGCACCAGCTCTCTGTGACCTAGAAATAGAAAAAGCGCTAGAAAATGAATTCATATAAATAGTCTGTGTAATTACTATTAGCAGCCTCGTTATATAATAAGTGTTTTTATTTGGTCAGATGGTCATCATGTCGTGTGTGTGTGTGTGTGTAGTACTGCACACGTGAAGCATTTTTCTGGGTGTCACCGAACACACTTGACCCAAGTGATGCAACACAGCGTCGCCAACTGACTTTCATTTAAACCCTCATCGTTGCCTCGGCCAAAGAAAAAGCTGTGTTTGTAAGCTGGTGTTTGTAAGCTGGTGTGGCGAGAAGACAGGTAGTGTCACATCACTCGGCCTCCTTCTCACATTCCCTTTGGGAATCTGGAGTGGGAGAGTGATAAGGATAAAGGTCAGAGGTCATTGAGAGCAAGTTCTTGGTCGAGATGGACCCGAGAAGAGTTTGTCTCATTATGGTGTTGCTCTTGACAAACACTCGGCTCGGATCATCTGTCACGTTACGACATGTGAACAATGTCCTTTCAGTCTAGCGGGCTAATGTCAGGTCAAATAAATACTTGGTAAACATACCTCCGCAAATAAGACATTTGTCTTATTTGATTAATTAATTTACTTATTTTAATAAGACATTATTGATTCAATCTCGGTGTGAATTAAGCAAAGCATTTACCAGCAAAAAAAAAAAATGACTGTTGAAAGTGAGAACCTGTTAAGGAAGCCAAACAGAGGCGGGATTTATGGTACAAAAAGTTTATTTAGTAACAGCTTTGTAAACATTTGAGGTAAATGAACATTTACATCAACTTGTTCTTAAAAAAATTGAATACACAAGGCACTTCTCTTAAGACAGCATCGAAACAGGCTGCTGTTCTGAGCATACGGAGGTGGTTCAGTTCCCTGATTGGTCAGAATAATCAGCTCTGCTTGAGAAAAGAAACTGCTCAGTTCAAGAAACCGGAGAATTTCTGAGATCAATGGGCTGCATCTAAGTACACTACAAACGGATCGAGATAGGAGAGAGAGCTGGCTGGCCAAATCCAAATTCCAATCGTGGAAATGTTCAAATTCACAATGTCGTCGCTTCCTGCGGTCCTTTGAGGCCGCCACAATAGTCCTAGAGTAAAACATGGGAAACGTGCATATTTCTTATACTCTACAAGTGCTGTTTTATAAGTTACATTTGATGTTAATTAAGTGGAATTAAACTGCCATCAACACAACAACTTTTACCATTAAGACATTTTCCTTTAAGGATCAAAAATATTTCCTCTTTTTTTAAATCATTGTAAGAATTATTGAACAGTGTTTTGCCTAAATGTGCAAATCTTCAACTATTTACTAAAATGTAAACTTTAAGAACCAAAATATGACACCAACGACACACTTTAGTGTGGGAGACATGAAAACAGCAGAAAATAAATAACATACATCTTAAAAATACGGTGATCTGGTAAAATACCGTCCCGAGCAAGTATGTGTGGGACTTTTTCGGCTTCCGGAGCTGTTTGACTGGATTGTTGAACGTCGGATTAAGAACTGAAGTTCTTAAGAGTCTCCCAAAAGAGAAAGTTGAGATACCAAATTGCTGGTAACAAGAAATGTGTTTTCCCGGGAATATTTTTCCCAGAATTGTTTTTATATTTAAATTTCTTTGGGGAGAAACGTAGTGTAAGCATTTTTGTACGTCCATTTTCCTTCACGCCTTTCAATTTGGCATCCACAAACGACACAAAAGCTTTTGATAACCGTTTCTGTACTTCATCAAAACCAGTTGCTCACATTTTTAGAGATAAAAATGTGCAAACGTCTAGGAGTAAAAAAAAAAAAACCAATGATGGTATGCCACAAGGAGTGAGTGTTAGTACGGCCCTCATCAGATCAACCATCTACCTCAAAAGCTGGTCGTGTGCACCTGACTGGACAGTATCATGCATCAAAATTCTCAAATCCAATATAGGAGAAGGACGTAACTTCAGATCGAGGGATGGAGGGGGGAAAAAAAGAGAGAACCGGGAGAAAAGAGAATACACAAGCTATATCAATGAAATCTCTGCACCATTCAGTAGTACAACAGTTACCCAAGTCACTGTTATCTGACTCGAAATATTACTTTGGTTCAGTAGTCTTGTCTTTATCAAAAATGGATGACCTGTTTTAAGCTTGTATAGATGATAAATTCAAGTTTACCATTTCTGTTAATGTGCTTAAAGCTTTTTGTCCTCCGTAACGTTTGGATTGCTCTGTAGTGAGGAAATGTAGAGACAGAAGGCTGGAACAACTCGACAGGAAATGGAGCTTAAAGACGGCTCTGGGGTCTTAAGTCACTCGGGGCATTTACGGTAAATATTCACAGCTCGTAACCTGTGTTGTCATCAGTTGGGTCGCAACCTACGTCTTGACTGGAAAGCAACTTCTCTAAAAGGATAAAAGTACCACTGGGTTTAGTTTTCAAAGGGTTGGAACCGGAAGACTCATTGAGTCAGGCTGGTGGAACATCACTTCAGGTCTACTAGCACTACTGAGCACCATTCAGCAGACATCCTTTATTAGCACATAAAATCACCAGCTTCAACCCGTTGAGAGAAACTTGTTTTGCTTCCGCGGCGGATGACTTGGCACTTTGGATCGTATGATTAGTGTTGGGAAAACTGAGCTGGCTGCCCCAGCGATCTACCTCTCATTTCCTCGGTCTGGGAGAGTGGTCTGTTGTTCTTTAAGTCTTTAATACTCTTGGACTGAGAGCCACTACACTGCCAAATCATTGGGCCTGGCTCGTGCACTGCTGGCTTTACTGGCCCTGCTGAGGCGTCGAGCATCCGTGAAAACCACCGGCGGCTCGTGCATCTCCACCGTGGTGGTGACCTCCTCCGCCCCGGCGCTTAAACTGCCGCCCATGGATGTGGGGGTCCCGGCGGGCCGAGCGCCATCTTTAGCTTGCCGTCCGTTCTCTGAGCATCGAGAGGAGGCGGAGGAAGGGGCGGGGGAGGCGGCGTTCATCTCCCGAGTCTGCTGCTCGGTGGCCAGGTTGGCCCAGTTCTGCTCGGCGGCCAGCCTGTGGTTGTTGTTGCTGATGTAGAAGGGTGAGGACTCCTGGAGCTCCTGGTGAAGGGGGTCCATCTTGTACTCGGCTGTGGATGGCGCAGATACGGGCTGGAGGAAGGCGCTGCTGCCCGCCGCCACCTCTGTGTAGTCTGGTGGGTAGCTGAGGGAGGGTGGGGCAGTTCTGGGAGACGTGATCACAGACTCGGGCTCTGCTTCATCTGAACTGGGTAGTAACTCATGGTCGGGGGAAAATTCGTTGGTCATCCCCTGCTTGACCTTCTTCCATCCCAGGTGATAGATTTCTAACAAATTCAGCAAAAGGGACACGCAAGCCACCACAAGCATGAATATGATGAAGATGGTTTTTTCCGTGGGCCGAGAAATGAAACAGTCCACCGTGTTGGGGCAGGGCCACCGCGCACACTTATACAACGGCCTCAACTGGAAACCATAGAGGAAGTACTGACCTAAAATGAACCCCACTTCAAACAGGGTCTTGAAAATGATGTTGAACACGTACGTGCGTAACAAGGCACCTCTAATGCGTATTTTCCCATGCTCGTCTCTGATTGGCGGCTTTTCTTTTTTGCCGCCTCCGCCCCCGCCCCGTCCGCCGGACTCCCCACCCCCTCCGTTTCTATACAGGAGTTCTTTCTCCTCCTGGAGTCTGCTGGCCTTTCGAAGTTCCTCCTCACGCTCTTTCCGTTTTTCCTCCATGCGAACAATGTGCAGTACATGGCCCAGGTAAATGAGCGTCGGTGTGGACACAAAAATTATCTGAAGAACCCAGAAGCGAATGTGGGAGATGGGAAAGGCCTCGTCGTAACAGACGTTCTCGCAGCCAGGCTGCTGTGTGTTGCAGGTAAAGTCCGACTGCTCGTCACCCCAGACCTCCTCCGCTGCCGCTCCCAGCACCAGAATCCTAAAAATGAAGAGTACTGTCAGCCAGACTTTGCCGATCACGGTCGAGTGTTCCTGTGCATTCTCCAAGAGCCGCCCAAGAAAGCTCCAGTCACCCATGCTTCACGATGTCTAGCCTAGAGAGAAAGTACAGTCTGAAGGGAAGAAAGAGACAGAGAAAAGGCACAAGAGGGAAAGAGAAAGGTCTCATCAAAAGCTGTAAACACAACTCACTGTACAGCTCAGTATAGGCCCAGAGAAAAGACATCATAAAGCAGAAGCAACATCCGTCAGCAAGCAAGACACAGGCCTCGGGAACTCACACAGCATTTCACGATTCTGCGTAAGATCCGAACGTGGAGCCCTGATTAAGCAAATCGCCCTTCTCAAAGACCCCGGATCATGTTAAATTATTAAAATAAAAAGGATTTTGACCCTTTCTTGTTTAACTGTAACTGGCTGCTATGGACCTGGCATGCACAGTGTAAGCAAACCCTCTCTGGCTGACTTTCTCTCCAACCACTGACACACACACGCCACACACACTCGCTCAAACACACACTTTTTCTCCACACACATACACACGCTCTCTTTCTCTCTCACCTGTTCGCTTGAATACCCAGCAGGCATGTGCTGAGATCAACATTATAATGTTCAAAAACAGTTGAAAGCATTGACTGGACAGTGATGTGAGTGGAAGGGACGAATGGAGCCGATTTCAGGACATCACAGAAAGAAATAAGCTGTGATATATGGACACAGGCCACTATAGATTCACTTAAAAAGTGTCTGCATGACATTAAGTTACTGTTTTGATAGGAGAATTGTTCGAGATGTTATTTCAAGCCATCTTGAATGTGATAAATAAAATCCAGTTTCCAAAATTCAAAATCCAGAATTGACTTTGAGCCTAAAGAATATTTCCTGTATTCACAAAAGTCGCCTTTCACATTGAAAGCATTTACTGTAATCCTGCCTGCCTGAGATGTTTTTTCCACCCGTAAACAAAGATCGAAAACAACACACAACAACATATACATTCGGTACTTACTAAAATGATGTTGCATGGAGGGCGGCAAATCCATCTACAATGGTTTTATATCAAGTCTATGACCCTGTAAAAGAGAGTGCTAGTTATAGTAACAAAACTAACAATCAAAAACAATCATACTCATCATCATACTTTAATTTTAACATATTGATGAATCAATAAACAATACCAGGAGTATTAATACATTTGGATTTTGGCAACGTATGGCAAAGTATACATAAAAAAATTATTTCAACAAGTTGATGTTAATTAGTTGGAAGGTTTTGAATATTTTTTACAAACTGTATTAGTTTTTCTAATAATTATCATGTGTTTCGATTGTGTGACTTTTTAGATTACTAACACATTGCTCTATTTATTTACATCCATATTCCGCTAATTCGGCCAAGTTCTGTACGTCGTTCGTCCAATCAACTTTAAATCTCTTCTAAAACAACAGAACGAGTGTTTCTAATGTGTTCAAATGTCGTTAAACCGTTAGCGGGCGAAGTTTCGTTGGCCTATCGGCGGCAACCGATAAGTCACGTTAATGTGGGATTCAAAGGAGAATATATTTGGAACACCTAACCTTGAATCATACCTTGTCTGAAGTAGGCAAATCTATCTAAAAAAGCAAAATCCAACGGCCAATGGTGCCACCGTTTGAGTGCGTTGAGAGAATACAGACCTCCCGAGGTAGCAGGAGCCCTCCCCGCTCCCCCCGTGCCCAAAGCCTGGCACCACTGCCAACTCTTTTCAAAGTGGCCGGACAACTTATTCGTTCACGAATGTTCTTCGCACAACGTCAAACTGTCGCGGGAGCGCTCGTTTTACATAGCAAATCGAGTGTGGAGACGGGCTCTCACCAAGCGCAGCTGCCTCCGGGTCCCTGCCATCGCTACTGTCACTTTGAGTGGTCAAGCAGTAATGCTGCGCGCTGAAAGTCACCGGCCAGTCAGCCACGCCCCGCCGGGTCAAAGTAAGCGCCCCAACTCCAAAAGAGCCAAACCATTATTATGCTTTTTATTTTTTCGTTTCAGTAGTATTATTTTATACATGTATTACGTGTATTAATAATATATATTCAGATACATTAAGGTTTATTATTCGAGTATGGGATATGTTCAATAATGGATTTTACAATAACAAACATATAACATACAATAACAAAAACAACAGAATAAAAACGAATAGTAATAAAATTAACACCACAGACACCAAATGGTAAAAATGTGTTGTATTTGTTGTTGTTGTTGTTATTATTATTATTAATAGAAGATGTAGCAGTATTGATTTTACATTTTTTTATTATCACCAATAGTAGTATAAGAAGTAATTTAAGAATGTTTTCATCAGGTTGGAGATTTGCCGTTATCGCCCTTCTTCGGTTTGGGGGAACTCAGCAGTAAGAATCGCAATACGTGCTACCAACAAATAGAAAATACAGTATTCAGCATTTGTTTGAACATTAAATAAAGACACATCGGCATTATTAATTCACTACATTAGCACATCAGAACAAAAACAAAACAAAATGTTGTTATAAACTGATTAGTCAGACAAAGAAAAACAAGTTTATGGCTATTTACTGCATGAAAATCATGAGTCATGCAAAAAAAATGACAAACCACAGATAAATCCTTCAATAACCAAGTCAATAATAATGAAATAATAATAATCATCATCATCATCATCATCATCATCAATAATCCAGAATATCTTTGAAAAATACTAGTGCTATAAAGTCAGCGAGGCACATGCGCAATTTATGTGTTTGGAATTGAGAAATGGGATTTCTTCAAAAAGACCTTCAAACATTTCTGGGGTGACCAAAAGGCGTCACTGTTGAGCTTTTAAAAACCAAGTGGAAAGGTATACAGTGCTTTGTTTTACCTTCCTGCTTGACAGGAGCAAAATTAATCTTTTCAAGACTTTACCTACAAGCCCATGATTCTGAATTGGCTACAAGAAAGTGGAAAAGCGTGATCTTAAACAGTCTTTTTGCACAGTGAATCAGACCACATCAGGGTTGCATTTCTTTCATTCTGAAATTGTGCTTTGGCTTTTAAAAGTTTGTCTTGGTTTATATGTTTTCTTCCTTTGCCGGAACATCTCAGCAATGCTTTGGCAACGTATGCCTGGTTCCAGGTTTGTTCCAGGTAGCTCTGGAACTGAAGTGTTTCTTTACACTAAATGACATTTACATTTCAATACATTCAAATTAGAGTTTTATTATTTTATTGAGCCATTTAGGGAAGGGACAGATCTCCCACAGGAGGTATTAACAATTTACTGAAATACATTTTAAAAACAACATAGTAGTATAGATACAGTATATATAACTACTGTATAAGAGGAAGCAGTGAAATTAAAGTTTTATTCTCAAAATTACATTACAATGTTAGAATGGTATTTTCAAGTGTGAGTGAATGTGAGTACAATGTTCATGTGACAATGACACACACACACACACACACACACATGCTTGTTGAACGCTGTGAGCTCCGTTCAGATGTAGGCCCCTGAAACACACAAAGGCATTAACGTCAGATCAGTCTGGAGGTTTTCTTCTATGTGATAGCAAATTTAGCTGCTTCACTTTAAAGAGAGACAAAAAGAGAAAAACAGATTTTACCCTTTGTAGAAGTGTCTCTCTGCTTCTTCTGAGCAAAGTGGAGTGGTTTCTGCTGTGCCGTTGAACTTTGGGCCAGAAGCATCTGCTGCTGCGCCTGCTTCAGTCTACGATGAAGGACAGCGTCGCAGCACGAACAGAAACTCAGATACAGAATCTCCAACAGGGTTACAAACAGGCACAGGCTGCTCACTCTGAACATGAAGATGTTTTTCTCCGTGGCCATCAACACAGAGCAGTGAACTGTGTTCGGCAGGGTCTTATGGCATAATCGTGTGCGTTTTTCACGAATAAGCCATAAAGGTGGAATTGGACAAATAAAAATCCCACTTCAAAAATGACTCGTAGCAGAAGCTGGAACATGTAGGCTTTCATGAGACTTTATTTTCAATAAAGTCTCTTTATTCGCTGTTGTGCGTCGAGCTTTTCTTTGGGCCTCTTGGAAATCTCCTCTGTGATCATGGCGTCCTCCACGTCATCGTCCAAGGAGTCCTCACAGTCACGGGTGGCACTGCGCCTGATCCAGGCCTTCTGCCTACAACACTCATCATCCATGTGCACGATCTTGTGCATGGCAAATCCCAGGTGTGCAGTGATGAGGAGGATTTGGTAAATCCAGAATCGGACTGGAGAAAGTGGCCCAAGGGCATTGCAACACGCTTTCACGCAACCTGGTTGTGCGGTATCTTGATTAAAAAAAATGGGATCCCCACACAGGAACCTCAATGCAATGTGAAAAGCATAGAATCGTCACCGGCCAGTGTCGCGTGTGAAAGCTCAAACTCATGATCTGTCTCATCTGTAAGAGAGAGAGACACGTGCACGTTGGAACGTATAAAAAATCTGAGGTATTATTTTTTGTATTATTATCAAACACTGGAAACTTTTGTTTTACACACTGTTTACAATAACAGTCAGAAAATATGCTAAAATCCCTTAGATGGCGCTGTTCCAAAGTGTATCAAACGTAAAATACATAATATGTCTAAGACAACACTGAGGACAATCATAACGAATGCCTTCTACCTTTTGAAGAATTCAAAAGAATTTGAAGAATGTGTCTTGCGTCTCTACTTGAACTAAACAGGTAACTAAAGATACAGCAAACAAACATTCAATTTACATGCTGCAGGTTGTCACAGAGATACTGATACAATAAAGCAAATTCAACATTGTACTTGTGCAACTACATTCAACAATAAGTGAAACAATGAATTATAATAAACAATATTAGTAATAGAAAATTGTCATCTCGATACTTTTTGAAAAGATTGAACAGTGGGAAATACACAGAAAATGAAAAAAAACCCTACAAATTTCCTTTAGACAGATATTCTTACTCAATCTATTATGAAACAACATTGTATGCTAAACGAGGAAGCAGTGGAATTCAACATAATTTTAACCTCATAATTATATTACATTATATAAAATTATATATATACTAGTGTGAGTGAATGTGAGAGTAAAATATTCATGTGACATTGGAGCACACACACACACACACACACACACACACACACACACACACACGCACACACACACGCACACACAAACACAAACATGTTGCTTGTTGGACAACAAAATATTGCCATCTTGCTATTTAATGATTACATGATGCTGTGTGGATTGATTGATTGATTAGCTATTAAATTAAACAAACTTGCGGTATCTATCTGACAATGAACGAAGGACAAAGAGTCGATGTTGTCTTTATTGAGACACAAAATGAGCTTTGTTCACTACCGTGTTATGGCCAAATGTCCAAGATTCGAGTAAACAACGAGCAACATTCACGCCACATTCCACAAGATGAGCAGCCAATCCAAACGTCTTAATAAGTTAAACTAAACTAAATGTACATATCACTTTTCACAAACAAAATCACACAATTGTTCACAAGTACTAGCAGAATGTAGCGCATGAATTGCTTTTACCAGCTACCGTCTCTGGCCAAGGAAGGGAGATTTTCAAAGCTTGGGACAACCATGACACTGATAATTGTCACTGAGCATTTGGCTTCTTGATTTGAAGTGTTTAAAAAAAATGTTTTAGACAACAAATAAAAAATGAATGTAAAAGGTAAAAAATTGACAACAGAACATTTTGCACATGCTGGACAAACTTGACTATACTATAGCTAATACCACAATCATGAGATCCTTGAGACCTTTAGGCTTACTTGTCGATCAAACACTAGCACAGGAGTTGGGAACAACGGAGTAGCAACACCCTGCTGCACTAGTCCGTCTCCATACATGTAGTCCAGATAATGATCCGCAACAAGATCCTGGTCAAGCTCACCTGGCTATTTAGCGCAATGGTACACAATTATTAAGTGATGTTTTAACATTATGTTTTATATTTGCTGTTCGGCTTTGTGCTCAGGCTTGGGTACTGTACTGTACTAAATTGCTCTTAAAGTCGATCTCGAGGGGGTTGTGGTTTAGGACTCCGGTGGATCCAGTGTGTGTGGTTCCTTTACTTCACCGGACTGAGGAAGTCTCCTTTCGAATCTTCAATGTAATCTTCAATTTCAATGTAAGTGCAATTTGGCGAGTTTGAGATTTCTGGATTCATGCCTGTCCAGACGAGGTTTGGTTGGAGAGCATGTCCAGTCAGGAAACTTGCCAACCAAGAACGTGTTTTATTAGGTTGGAATATCTGATTTAGATGAAAAAAAGTTCTTGACTGTACAATGTTCAGTTTAGGCTTAGTAGTGATAACTGCAATTTGTTTTCCAGAAAACGCACTTTTAGTCAATTATCCGAAGGCTAAATCCGTACGAATACAATAAAGTCAAGAGTTAAGCCTCTTCAAGGTCAAACCCTTAAAAGTGTGTATAAAACCTTTGGCATTTAAAGCAGTGCGCTCAGGCCAAGGTCAAGGCCAACTGGAAATATGTCTTATGCTGTATATCTTTTGTTTGGGGGAATCACAATACCAACAAATAAAAACATTTTCAGCATTTATTTGGACATCACATAATGACAATTTGACTTCAACAGTATAAAAGACAACTAAACGCTGACATCTGAGCTCTAGTCTCAGAACCCATTGCTGAAAGAGTTTGACGATCCGTGAATGACTCGAAAGTCAACCGTCTCATATGATTTCTACAGAATCATAATATTGGGTTTAAACTTCATAAGAAAGACTGGCAGGAAGGTTTGTGTTTTAAATAAGGCAGTGTGTTACGACAATACTCATCCACGGCAGCAGCGGTGGCAACAACCCTGTAAAATAACTTAAAAGCAAACAACTTACCGGTATTCACTACATTGTAACATCAGAACATAAACAAATGCAAACAAATTTTCTTTTTCTATACTGATTAGTCAGATAAAGAATAAAAAGTGAAATCTATTTTCTCCATGTAAAAAACGACAAATCACAAAATTAAATTATTTCCTACAATAGTTAAGTCAATAATAATAGTCAATAATCTAGAATACCTTTGTAAAAATACTCTTTGTTAAAGTCAACAAGGCACATATGCAATTTAGTTTTTCAAAAAGTCCTTCAAACATTTGTAAAGTGACCAAAAGGCGGCACTGTTGAGCTTTGAAAAAAACAGTGGTGGCCAAACAAACAGTTTAGCATTAGACTTGCATTTTTGAAAATATGCAACCTGTTCTGCAAAGCATTACAGTCTATTGACTACAAAAAGGAATGCAGCTCTGGACCCAACAGACTTGTAGCAGTGCTTTGTTTTACCTTCCGGCTTGACAAGAGCAAAAGAAATCTTTTCAAGACTTTGCCTACGAGCCCAAGATTCTGAATTGGCTACAATAAGTAGAAAAGCGTGATCTTAAACAGTCTTATTGCATGATGAATCAGAAGATGAGGACATCAGAGTTGCATTTTTTTCATTCTGAAATTGTGCTTTGTCTTTTAAAAGTTTGTCTTGGTTTATGTATGTTTTTCTTCCTCTGCCGGAACATCTCAGCAATGCTTTGGCAACCAGGTAGCCCAGTTCTGCCACATTGAGCACAATGCAGATGGCTGAAGATCCCACCATGAAAATGGTAAAGACCGTCTTCTCTGTTGGTCTTGAAATAAAGCAGTCGACCTTATTGGGACACGGCCACTGCTCACACTTCACAAGCCGAGCCATGTGAAATCCATCGTAGACATAATACAGTGCATACATGAACCCAGCCTCAAAAATCAGCCGGAAGAACAAGCTGCCAGTGTAGGTCCACCACAGTGTGCCAGTGATGGATAAACGTTTCTTCTTCAGGCTCTCCAGGTCTTTCTTAGAGTCATCACTGGTGGTCAAGATATGTTTCTTCTCATTGCGTTTGTGGTAGGCCACATGCATGGCAACCAGCAGAGCAGGTGTAGACACAAAGATGAGTTGCAAGCACCAGAAACGGATGTGCGAAACGGGAAAAAAGTGGTCGTAACAGACGTTTTTACAACCTGGTTGCTGTGTGTTGCAGGTGAAGTCGGACTGTTCATCCCCCCAAACACTCTCTGCGGCAATAACAAGGATGCAAATGCGGAATATGAAGAGGACAGAGAGCCAGATCTTCCCCAAGCTGGTGGAATGTTTATTCACACCTCCCAGCTGAGAGTATAGCGCCCCCCAACTCATCCTGACCTGCTCACAGCTCCTAATCAAAGAAAAAAAGAACATTTATTTTAGTCTAGTGCTTCATAAGGATTATGATATTTTAGTAATTCGTTATTAAATTCGTTATTATTTAAATATATTAAGTAATATAAAATAATTCGACAAAAATAATAATTTAAATTTAATAATCCAAGAATTATCATGTTATTACAAAAATGACACATTTGCTAAAATCACTTTTGGTCACTGAGGGGTATACAGCAACCATTACAAATAAAGATTTAAACAAGCCGCAATAATGATAAGAGTAGTGGACAAACTACTCAGATTAATTTAAACGTATTTTTTAAACAAGACACGTTTTTGACATATGAACGTTAAATTGTTCGACTTATTCTTAAACGCATTTCAGATTAACACGTTTTCTATTTATTTATATTTCCGAAAAAAATTGTTCAAGAGTATAAGACGTAATTAAATGCGTTCAAAACCTCAGAAATAAGCCTTTTGGGAATAGTTTGTGGTTTTATAACCAACAAATGGAAATTTACCTGTTAGTTCACCGAGAAGTTTCAGAATAAATCCATTATTTGCCGTGAAGCGGAGATTGAACTGGTTTTCTTGCTTAGACTTCAGAGCGAGATGAAGTGGTTTGAGGGCGAGCGCAGATTTGTTCATTATAAGTACTTCACCTGTATCGGGGCGGAGCCACGACATTCAGTGGACGAATCTTTAGTGGGAATCAGTACGATCTAGTTTCACCCACGTCATGCGCGCGCACTCGCCGGCCATCGATAGCGAGCGGCCAGTCCT
Organism: Paedocypris micromegethes; assembly: GCA_028031935.1. Lineage (NCBI taxonomy): Eukaryota > Metazoa > Chordata > Actinopteri > Cypriniformes > Paedocypris > Paedocypris micromegethes. Next base: position 26,528,158 of record CM051494.1, read on the forward strand.
TCTGGTGGTTCTTTAGTCTCATAAAACTAAATAAATCAATTAACTGTAACAACTGACATTGATTTTAGAACATCAGCAATCAAAATAATATTAAATACACATTACATTTTATGTGACAAGTGAAATTAAAGTGGATTTCAAAAGATAAAGAACAAAATGTACTCAAGAATAAAATGTATTACAGAAAATGATTATGTGGACTCACAACTATAGTTAAAGCTATCCCTTTATTCACATATCAGCTCTTTTAAGAACTTAACTAGGTTCTTTTTAAACATTTCTTTTATAATTTTAAGCATTTATATTTTATATATATATTATTTTAAAAATACAATACAAGGCTAAACATGAAAATTACACACAATATTTGCCAATATTTTGGACAAAAAAGTTCCAATAAAAATTTTCATTCATTAGATTTCCCTTTAATTTCACATTTTAAGAACAATGTTTTATTTGCTTATTGATTTCACACATTTCACATTTCTTTTCAAGAAAAAACATCAATTGTTCACCCCTGCCGATATGGCAAATGCTCACAATGGCAAACTATAATCTCCATGTCAGGGACTAGTAGTGTTTTTAAGCTTAGCCAGTCCCATCAGCATCTGATCTCTCCGTTCTCTCCTGGCTGCGAGGTGCCTCTGCTCTCCAGGGATCAGCTCACAGATCTCCTAAAATCAGTGCATATGTTGTTACTTTAGTTTGAATCAGAAAGACGAATTCAAGGTTTTACGCATACTTTTGTAATTTTAGCTTCTGCTTCTCCAGAAAAGTCAGGAACGGGGCCAAATGTATTAAGGACCTTCTTTATCCCCTCGCTGTAGCGCCTGAGATAGTCTTGCATACCTGAACAAACAGAACACAAGCACAATTTAAAACATTGCAAATTGTAAAAAAGAAATGTTGTTCTGAAAATTATATTTTTAAATAAATTAATCAAACAGCATTTAAACACCACTTCTTAAAAAATGTACTTTTATTTTTTTTAGGAAAAGCATGACTGCTTCTTAAAGGACCATTGAAAGTTCAGCCACGGTTCTTCACTTACAAATTCCGAGAACAAGCCTGCCATTAACGAGCTGAAAAAAACAAGCATGGAATCCTGCTGCTTTGTTTACAGGGGGCATTATCGTCATAGTGCAAGTACCGCAGCGCCTCACATGCAATACAAGGAGGCAGAGCTGTACGTACGCATTCACTTCTCATCATCAAGAGCAAACGCCGGTGTCACATGGCAATGCACGGTTCATGGTAAGATGCAGGGTCATCTTCCAGATTTCACACTCGTTTACAATATGTGCCATGAACACGAGAACTCCTGAAACATGTGCTGATTTACATCGCGCATGCTTTTGCTTTCTGCGTGTAAACCCTCTTTAGGCTTGGGATGCCTCGAGCGAATAGCCAACTTTGTGTTGTGTAATGAGAACAAAACCTTTTTAGTACTTCATTACACGAGTTGCGTTGGGTTAATGGGTTGCTTGCCTTCTGGTGCGTTGAGATGCATGGTTTCAATAGGACCGATGAAGGCGTAGCGCATGCCCAGGCCCTCGGACATCACCAGATCAATGTCCTTCACGGAGATCACGCCGTCCTGGACAAGAAGGAGAAGTTCTTTTGGCTAGTCACAACGTATCAAATAGTCGGCTAAGAAAGAAAAAAATAAAGGTTACTAAAAGTTGGTTCTAATCTCCTAATCCTTAAATTACACCTTCCTGCCGGGAGACATTTAGTCAGAGAGGTTTGGTCCACATGACTGGTGTGGAAACAAGGTTAACCCAGCCATGTTTGTCCAAATAAGCAACACTGAAGCTGCTCTCACTGTATTGGATTTCCCTTATCGTTTAACTCAGTGTCCTCGACACAATGGGATGGTAAGTTTGGGGAAGGCAGGAGTGGTTTGCCAGGCTGTGGGCTCACTCTGCACTCAGATTACCCGTGGCCACAGATACCGGTTACTTGACTGTGCTGAAATCAAAGCTTGGATGGAGACCGGGTAGTAGGGGACACGTTTAAGACGGGGACAGGCTGGCCTTTGTTCATTTCCTGTGTGCAACAACGAGGCTGTTATCTTAGTGTCGCCAGGCGACGGATTGGCTCGGGAAACCGTGAAAAGAGTCCATTCCTGTACAGTAATCACCAGGGGTAGCCATTAGCTTTCCCAGATGCTCTACTTTCCAACCTGGCTCTCTCTCAAAGGCCCACCTGAACTCTGAGAGGAAGACGAGCGGATTTGAGGGTTTAAAGGCAATCATCCACGCACTGCACCTACACAACAGCAACAAACTGCGCCTCTTCTGTCTGTAAACCAGCTAAAAAAAAAAATCTCACTGAGCCGCAGATTCATGAAGATATACATGACATGAAAGTCTTTTATCAGATATTTTACTTTTGATAAACAACTGTAAGGGCATTCATGGAGCTCTCATCGAACTGGGTAGAAAACTATTAAAGATAAAAATAAATAAATAAATACAAATAATAATAATAAAGAATATTAAATAGTATAACGTGTGTGTCAAATGCAAATAATTACTATATATTTCTCTTATACACGAAATAATCTAATAAACTAATCACAAAATGTACAAATGTAAAATAAATGACAATACAGTTTCAAACATTCACATTGGTATAATCCTCAAATCATTCAATTTGTTTCCGTTTTATCTTTACATTCTACAACCTACTAGAGTAATTACATATTATAATGTTTATTTGTAAGATAATAAAGGAGTGGGGGAAAAATCTATTACAAAACCAACCTATACTAATTCATAATAACCTTAAGTTCAAATTAACTACGCTGTACTAGTTTAACTGGTTTGTGGACCTTCTTTGTAGGCTTGGTCAGATGTTTGTGGCATTTAAACTTTGGTTCAACATATTTTAACCTGTTTTCAATATTCCAAAAAATCTATCTGTAAAATATTTTTCTTAGCTTTAATGACGAGCAGACATTTTGATGTGTTAATTGGGATTTTATTCTGTACATTTTTAGTTTAGAAGATTTCCCCTCTGGAAATGAGGAAAAGGAACATTCTTAAAAAATGAAATTCCTTTCTGTTCAGTTTATCATCTGGTTTCACAACACTGGCCTTCAAGCACTTCATCAACGTTTTCTACCAAAGCTTTTCAGCTCCTGAGCACGGATGAGGAAATTAAGAGGAAGAACTCTTTACTGTAACAATTAACTAAAGAAAACCCTAGCACGCGCACACACACGCACAGTTTTTTTAGCCTAGTATTTAGGAAATATTAATTACTAATTTGACCATCTTAATTAAAAAATTGTATTTGAGGCTCATTCAAACAAGTATATTTGTTAGTAAGCACATTTGCACTATTACACAGCTGCATATAAAATAAACATTATGATACAAATGTAGCGCTATATAGAAAGTCTTTTGTGACCATTTAAAGCACCATGACACATGAAAACAGTCGACTTTACTCACATCGGTTCTAGATCATTTGGGTCCTAATAATTGGCTGGTCTGATTAAGGCTACATTCTACGCGTAGCATGAAAATATCATTTTGACCTTTATTGGTCAAAATACCACACACATATGGTAAACAAACCTGTTATATTTGTATAATTTTGGGTTTAATGAAGAAAACAGACCCAGAACTTTTACTTCTTAGCACAAAAGAACAAGACAGCAATGCTTTTATACTCCAGTAATATAAACAGTCAAGAACTACCAGTTCTTAAAAACTTTGTTCATTAAAAAATACATTTACAAATTCTTGAAATGTGTAAATGTATTTCAATGTTCAATTATTCAGTGACTTGACATCTTGTGTTGACAGATCATTTTTACATTTATACAAATTCTTTGAAATATTTGACTTGATAAAGAGTCACATTTCTGGCATTTTCACCTTTAAGCAGCAGTTTCAAATACTGTTCACTGACTGAAGTGTTCTTAAATGATGTGTCATTCACAAACCATGTTGTGTTCATGAACAAAATGAGAGTCACTTGATTTGTTCATTTTGTGTTGACTGGGCATGGTTAACACTACTGGTTCCAGATCAGTCTGATCTTTTCTCACATAAGACAAAAACTGTTGTTCTGATGAAAGTCTCAGTTCACACTGACATCTTCAGCATTACACCAGCAAATTGTGGCTGTTTTTTTAATTCCCTCTCATTTCTTTGTTCCTTTATTAAGCAGAATTTTCATTTAAATATGCATACAGAAGTAATCTCATGTAAAAAGGATTTGTTTCGGTTGGCAGCTGGTTCGATTAACTGCTGATAATGTATAGAATCCTTAAAGAAAGAATTAAACCAGGGATTCACACATTTCTGCATCCTATACATTGCCTGAAAGGCGATCTGTGAAATCAGCAAATGTTCATTTTACAATTAGAAGGCAATAGTTTGGTCACTTAAGTAAGGACCTATTCCTGAGCTGTTACACATGTTGCTATTCTTTATTTATCTTCATTCACTGTTGTTTATTACTATTACTATATCCAGCACTTTATCCTCACTGTTGAATCTGTTGCCGTTCCAGTGATTGAATTTTCCCACTGTGGGATAAATACATTTCATTCATTCAATATCATTTTTCATCACATGGGTTTCATCATGCATAAATAAAAACTCTAGTCTGCTAAACCAGCAATCCGTCGACAATATGCTTAGACCCGACACTGACTCACGAGCATCGCCACCCCGTTCAGTCACGTGTCTGATTAGAGTCTTTTCAAATACTACATCAAGTGCAAAACCTTCCCACAAGATTAAAATCTCAGTGCCAGTTTAATCAAGTCTTCATTAACATCTATTATCAGTCAGTCGAACGGGTGTGTGGATATAATTCGGAGCACCTTTGTTTAATATCAGGCCAATCCCAAAATATTCATCAACTTTTAAGGACACTAAGTGGTCTTGCTTTGTACCTTGAGCCAAAAAAGAATCCAAAACGATTATCCAACTAAATAATGGAGTCACACTGGGGTCTTTGACTTTTCACGTTTTAAGTGTCTATTGTCTCTAGGACGCTTTCATGACTTGGTTTTGTTTTTTGCTTGTGGGTAAAAGGCTCGGCTTCAAAGTGGATCACCTCAATCTAACCTTCGTTCATTTGATACATTACAAAACGAATGTACCGTACAACTTTGGACAAATCCACCAGTGTGAGGAAATCAAAGCGGACTCTTGAGAAGGTTGTTCTAAATTTGCATTGTGGATGTTGCAACATTGCATGTCTTATAACATTTACAATGAATAATCTTCATTGTTCCCACTGTATTTACTTAAAAAACAGTGTACTGAAAGACACAAAGGTTACAAACGCTTGCTATCAATAGTCTGACAACTATATATACACCAAAGGTGTAGAAAAAAAGACGCCTACTATAAACCGCAAAGTTTTTACTGTAGCACGTGCAGCAACTTATAGGTCAGGACTATCACATTATTCATACTAGTGACTACTCGAGGACTCGGGCGGGAGTAAACATTTACATGAGCAGTTTATTCGCTGCTCTTACAGTTACTTTGATTTATTTCCTCAGGACGTTCACGTGTGAGTTGGTTTCAAGGCAAAACTAACCTGAACCAGTCTCCAGGACTCGGCAATGATGGCATATTGAACACGGTTCAGTGCAAAACCAGGAATCTCTTTCTGGAGACGCACTGGGGCCTGTCCAACCTCCACCATCAGTGAGTAAGCAGTGTCCATTACAGCAGGGAGGGTCTCGGGGTGTGGCACCAGCTCCACCAGACGCACGTAGTAGGGAGGATTTACCTGTTGGGTTAAAAAAAAAAAAATTTAAATTGTGTTTAGTGAGAAGAAACTATTATATTTTGCTCATTTGCTATATATATATTGAACTGGGTGTCTGATGCTGAGATTTAGGATTAAACGTTTAAATTTCATTGATACTTTGGACAAAGGCCCAAAGGATGTAAAAGGGAAAAAAACAAAAAAAAAAACAAAGACCCGAGAGTTGAATTTCCAGTCTGTGAAGAATGAATCAAAGTCCTGAAAAGCCCCTTAGGACATGGTACTTTTGTCCGTTCTTTGCAATAAGATGGTATCTGGTAAAAACAGAAATCAGGGCTGACAAGCCAAACTGGATGTCGTTTAAAAAAACTTGCATTTTGCATAAGAAATTGTTGCAATTTGAGTAAATACAAGATTTGTAGGGGAAATATATCAGTTTAGATAGCTGCTTGAAGTATTTGCAGGTCAGAAGGTGGTTTGCCTTAATTAAATTGCTGAACAAGAATGCGAAACAGGGCGGCACGGTGGCGCAGTGGTTAGCCTCACAGCAAGATGGTTCCGTTTGACACTTGAGGTGTGAGTTCAAGGCCGGCCGGGGCCGTTCTGTGTGGAGTTTGCATGTTCTCCCCGTGCTTGCGTGGGTTTCCTCCGGGTTCTCCGGTTTCCTCCCACAGTCCAAAAACATGCGCTTCAGGCTAATTGGAATTGGAAAATTGACCACATAGGTATGAGTGAGTGTGTGAATGTGTTTGTCTGTCTGTGTGTCCCGCTCTGCGAATGGTTGGCCACCAATCCAGAGTGTGTCCAATCCAATCCTCCGGCCCTAAGACGCTGAGATAGGCGCCAGCTCCCCGCGACCCTAAAAGGATGAAGCGGTAGAAGATGACTGAATGTGAAACAAACAAGAACTAGACTAGTAGACTGTCTGCATTTGTCATTGTTAAGCCCAAAATTATTCATCTACCCCTGACAAAGTCTTAACTTTAACGTTAACTTTTTATTTGGACTTTCTGTGGACATGGATATGTAAATTAAAGTTAAGATACATTTTTTCCACAATGATGCCTCTTGAACATCATCTCAACATTTTTTGGGAAAAAACCGTGTCATTTACAAGCCTGTGCAATAACTTTACTTATTCTGTGCAATATTCGAGTGCTTTCCACGTGTGTATAATTTTCGTCATATTTTTATATTCTATATTCCATATTCTTATTTAATTGTAATCTCTAAGGTGTATATATTTTTCTTTGATGCAGCTCATGTTTTTCTTAGTGCAGTGTAAATTTCCCCACTGTGGGACGAATAATGGACTTTATTATCTTATCTTATCTTATTTCCGGTGAAAAAATGACACCGGAATACCTGTATACTTATGGCTGACACTTCCAAAATATATTATATCTATGTTCAAGTTTTCCAGTATGTACTTTCAAAAATTCTAAAGAGAAATGCAAATGAATATTTTGAATGTTTTGAAAGTACAAAGTATACCAACATTGCATCATTAATTATATAATTTTTCTGAAAGGTTTCAGTTTCCATTCTTGTTTAACAACCTCGGCTTTCAAGCTCAATTAACTTCCGACTTCAAACAGAAGTTTTCCTTTAGTATATGTACATATGTATTGAAAAGTAAAAAAATTGTCTATAGAGATGATGTCGTAAACATAAATGATGAATCACTACTGATGTGTCTGTGATTCAGTCAAGTCTTTGAACGTCTTCCTCACTTACTGGATGAGCTATGATACAGCGAGATTTGTTGTGGACGTGAGCAAACACGCTGCTGGGCATCAGACAGGACGTAGAACTGCTCAGAATCACATCGTCTGTAACAAACCGTTCCACTTCTTGAAAGACTGCTTGTTTTGCACCGAGGTCTTCAAACACACACTCCTTTTGAGAGAAAACAATAACATCATTCCGTGGATTACTGATTAACATTTATCCAGGGTAAACGCATAAAGTGTGTAGTAACGAGGCCAGTAATTACCAAAAAGAACATTCAATGACCTACACTGAAGCAGTCAGTTTAAATTATTTAACCATAATTTTTGCAGAAATTAACAGGAACACCTTGGGTTCCATAAATGAAACTGTAATATCCAGCAAATGTATTATATATATTTATATACACACACAATATATATTATAAAGTATATTATAAATTATAGTACACATATAGATATGCTGATTACATAAGCAAACTAATATTACATTTGAAGCACAGGAATGCAGAGCAAACAGGGCTTGAGCAGCTCCGTGTTCAATATATCTTAATAATTAAACCTGGTTCAATACAAAGAACGAGTGCAGTGAGACAGTGTGGCACTGTGCAGAATAGTCCCTGTGCTAAAGCTTCCAAAGCAAAACCACAGACACACATTGCTACATGTGATTTCTACAGCGACCAAAGGATTAAACGGCAAAAGATGGATTTGGTTCGCATCATGTGATGAGCTTGACTTTTATGACAAAACACTGATTGATTCTTTCCATACCGACACAGCAAAGACATATTTGTCGCTTACTCCATTGTTGGGTAACAGAAAGTTGGAAAGGAAACACATCCATACCTGAACAAAAAAAGCACCTTCTAATGCTTGATGCATGTCATCATGACTGCTAAGATGACTCAACTGTTCTTCAGAGTTGAGATTGCCTCTTAACATGTGGGCTTGCTGAAGTTCTTCAAGCTGTTTCCTGTTCCCACACATGCAATGAGGAAAAAAATTCACAATGTTGAAAAAAGGCGTGTCAAGTACTACAGGGGAAAGAATAGAGTAAACGACTTGTGATCAGTGTTCATGTTGGACATACTATTGATATTTTTTATTAACTCAGAAATATGTGTTTGCTTCACACATCTGAAGTCTAGTGAAAAATGCAGCACATTACATAACCAAGACATTCGGATTGTAATCTCAAGAGGGAAAGCCCTACGTCTCCCTCTGGCGATGGAAGAGTGAAGAGAATCACAAGCAATACAGTAACTCAAACTAACACAGACCATCAACACTATTTTTGCTGAAAATATAAGATTTACTTAGATGTTACTGTTGAGGTAAAAATTCTGTCATAAGTTTAAGAATTTTTTTATAATGTTTAAATCATTTGTGATTTAATTTGTATCCTTGATTGTACTGTATCTAGTGGTTATAATGAAAAATAAAGTATAAATGCAAATATTCATCTGTGAAATGTAATCTAGCAATATCACCCAACAACCAAATAAACATTTTAATTGACCTTATTTCTGTAATAGCCACTGATGCTTGTCCAGGTTTGTTGTCATAGATTTTGACCTTGTATCCTCCACTGAGAAACACCATCGCCCATGAGCGCCCAATGAGACCACTTAAAAAAAAACACACACAACAGGGCAGTTGAATAGTCAGAAAACTATAGTTTTTTTTTTTTTTTTAAAGGTATGAATAAACATATTTTCTTTTGGAAGAAGCCTTGGTCATTTCCTGTATTAAAAACACATTTGTTAGTTAAATAAGTGTGAATATGTTTGGGGTATATGATATACATACATGCATACATACATACATACATACATACAGACAGACTGACAGGCTAACGTGATTTTAAAAACTCGATTAAGTTAAAATGATCCAATAATTATTTCGATGAGGTGTATCGTTAATGCGTTAAAATGCCAGGAATCATTACAGCAAATAATCGTTAAAAATAAAAATAAATAAATCGTGCCCTCGACGAGAATGTTTACCATGATACCTAAAAACACTGTACAGATTACTTTTTTTCTGTTAACAATTCTCACCCTCCAACCACCGTGATGGTCTTTCCTTTAAAAGAAGACATTTTTAAGTTTTGCTAATGTAGTTTATATTAAGTCAAACTATGTGAGATTTCCAAAACCATCTGACTGAAGTTCATCACGTGAGTTGCAGCAAAGCGGAACTACGGCGGCTCAAACGGGTCAAACATGCAACTCTCGGGATTTGCGACAGTTTTTATACGACACTGCCCTTCGTAATCTAAAGATGTACAATAAAACAGAACATATTTAAATTATTTAATTTGTATATATTTAGCGCTTTTTTATATTGCCTGAATAAAAAATACCTTTACTTTCCCGAATTGTATACATCCTAGAGTAATTTAGTATCCTAGCAACCGGCCGGTAGCATTTGCTAAGCTAGCGACGCCATTTTTCACGGGATTTTTTAACCTATGCAGATATCAAGGAAACTTTCCGTTAAACAGGTAACTAACCTTAAACATCGCGCAAAACAAATTACAAGAATGTTAGACAAATCTAGATAAAACCTTCTGCAAGCACAGTTAATAGATGCATGTAATGCACGAATTCACCAGCATTTTCGTTAAGCAGTTCTTGTTTTCCTAATAAATAACCTGCTGTTTTGCACCATAGTTGAACAAATGTTCACCATATATTAAGATAAATAATACCACGTAATCAATCATGGATCAAAAAACAACGCGTTACGTTATGAGCTGAGATTATGGTGTTTTGCAGTTAATGGAGAATATTCATCTTGCTCCAGATGAAGAGGAAGATGATCTCTACACAGGCTACAATGACTACAACCCAACCTTTGACTCGGAGGTACACAAATATTGTTAGGTTTAGAAGATATGATCAGATATCTATCAGCATCTTGACCTTACTGTCCTGCAGGATTTACAAAATGATGTGGGCTTTCAGCAAGCCGTCAGGACCAGTCATGGGAGAAGACCACCGGTAAATCTGTCAAACATATTTTATGTTATCAATGAGACTGATATGAGGATTCTGTAATATTTACAGATGACAGCAAAATTTCCTGGAACTGCGGCTGGAGCACGACCAATTAGTACATCTTATGGCGTGAGTAAATAAATAGACACATACCCAGTGTATTACACTTCATTGCATCGAAGTGAAGCTTTGAGCAGGAAAATTATCTAATCACAGTGTGATCACATGTTTTTTGTTTTATTTCACGTTTTTCTTAGTCTCGAATTCCAATTGGCACTGCGACGGGAAGACCTATGACTGGTGCTGTTCAGGTAGGGACATTACTTTTTTTATAATTTTCATTTAATTAATATATATATATATATATATATATATGTATATATTAGTAACGCATTATTATATTACATATACCGATATACCTCTTCTGTTTGGTGTTGTTCAGGATGGTGCAGCGCGTCCTATGACTGCCGTACGGGCAGCAGGATATTCTTCTTTAGCTAGAGGTATTTTCCATGGCTTGACATAAACAGATTAACAGAGATTGTATCATTCTGCTGAAAGTTGAAATGCTATCGTCTATTAGTATATCATTTATTGGTTCTTATTAGAATTGTCTAAATTTCTAGGTTCTATGTTCGACCCGTTAGGACAATCCAAAGGGCCTGCGCCTCCGTTAGAAACAAAGATTGAGGAGAAGTATGACCCCTGTGAAACCTGATGTTTTCTCAAAGATCACACTGGCCATTTGTTGTTGATATTTGATCTGATTGTTTTTTTGTGCAGTCCAGAAGAGAAGATAAAAGTCTTGGAAAAGAAGGTGAACGATCTGATAGAGGAGAGCTGTCTTGCTCATGCTTGTGGCAATTTACAGTTGGTAAGACTACAAAAAAACATGTTTAGCTGTAATCTATAATCTGAAGAAAGAATTTTGCGTAAAAGATGCTGAAGTGGAGTATTTTCTCAGTCTTTAGAAAAGGCGAAAGAGGCAGGCAGAAAGGAGAGGAATCTGGTGAAGCAGAGAGAACAAACCAGCACTGCTGACCCCATCAACCTGGATCTTACATTCTCCGTAAATCCAATAACATATTTTTTTAAAAGCACACTTTATCCTAATCTGTGTTTAATCATTTTAATAATTTTGCTAAATTAATTTGTCTATTGAATTATTTGCTTAGGTGCTGTTAAATTTAGCGAACCAGTATGCCAACAATGAAATGTACACTGAAGCCCTGAATACTTATCAAGTCATTGTGAAGAATAAAATGTTCAATAATGCTGGTGAGATGTTTTTCCAGTGTCAGAAAATTTTGCCACTAGAACTCTAGTGTAAAAAATAACTTTCTTACAAAGTGCTGTTTTTTTTTCTTCCCTGTTATAGGACGGTTGAAAGTGAACATGGCGAACATTTACTTCAAGCAGAAGAACTACGCGAAGGCTGTAAAATTTTACCGAATGGCTTTGGACCAGATCTCAAATGCGCACAATGGAATGAAGTTTGTACCTGCTCTTCAGTTAACTGAAAGTGTAAATCTCCTTAGTAGTGTTTAACAGTTACACTTTTGTTTAGGATCAAGATCATGCAAAACATTGGAGTTGTGTTTTTAAATATGGGACAGTACTCGGACGCCATCACATCCTTTGAGTACATTATGAATGAAAGTCCTAATATTAAGACTGGTTTTAACCTCATCCTCTGCTACTATGCCATTGGAGACCGGGATAGGATGAAAAAGGCTTTTCAGAAGCTCATTTGTGTTAACCTTGGTGTGGATGATGAAGACAGTTACATCCCCCCAAATGTGAGTCTTTAAAAGCATTAGGTGTCATTTTATGGACTTCTAGGTTTTCATAAAAACGTTTAAGTGTTACTTTAAAAATATAAATTTTATTTTAATGAGCTAGTTACTTTATTTTCAGTTTGATTTGTTTGTTTTTTCAGGATGACCCTCACACAAACAAAGTGTTTGAAGCAATAAAGAACGACAAACTCCACCAAATGGAAAGAGAAAGGTGTTAGAATTAGTACAAAAAATATATGATTACATTATATTTGTTACTTGTTCATTCTTGTTTTTGTGTTTAGAAAAGCCCTGGCAGAAAAATACATCATGACCTCAGCCAAACTTATAGCACCGGCCATTGAGTTGTCTTTTGTAGCTGGATTTGACTGGTGTGTGATATGATGCTTCAGTTTGTGTTCTTTTAATATTTGTGTTCTGTTGTACTCTGATCTACTAACATCTGCATGACATGGCAAACTATTGCAGGTGTGTGGACATGGTGAAAGGTTCGCAGTATGTGGAGCTCGCAAATGACCTTGAGATTAACAAGGCCATTACTTACCTGAGACAAAAGGACTTCAAGCAGGTACAAGCACTGAAATGTTTTTTAATCTGAATTATTTCTAGAGTAGATTTTGCCCGTTTTTCCCTTTAAAACAAACTCAAGAGTGTGTTTCTATGTCTGTGTGCATGACTCTGCAGGCTGAGGTATGTTTGAATCTTTTTAGGATTGTAGAAAAAGGCTTGTGCTGATTGATTTTGTGATTTGTTGCATTGTCACGTGTGTAGCAGCAGATGTAATGTAGATTAAATGTATTTATGTGTAATGCTAAATGATTGTAAACTATCTGTTCACCCCCCCACCCCCCACCCAAGCCACATACTTATATATTTATAATATAAAAAATAACCTCTTTATTTTGATCCAAGGCGGTTGAGACACTGAAGATGTTTGAGAAAAAGGACAGTCGTGTAAAAAGTGCTGCTGCCACTAACCTTTCCTTCCTGTATTTTCTGGTGAGAAAACAACTCTTTTCCCTAAAAAAAAACTTTTTTTTGTGGAGAGACCCGCAAGCTAATAAACAAATACATTTGTTTTTGTCTACACTTTAGGAGAAAGATTACGACCAGGCTGATCGCTTTGCCGAACTGGCCATAAGCGCTGACCACTACAACCCTGCCGCCCTTATTAACAAAGGAAACACGGTGTTTGTCAAGGAAGACTATGAAAAAGCTGCAGAATGTTACAAGGAAGCTCTTCGGAATGACTCCTCCTGCACTGAAGCCCTATACAACTTGGGTTTGTTATCTGAAGATGAACGTTCACATTAGCCTGGGTGTACTTTACAAGATTGTAATTCTCTCGCAGGCTTGACTTATAAAAGACTGGATAAGCTGGAGGAGGCGCTGGATTGCTTTCATAAACTTCACGCTATTCTGAGAAACAGCGCTCAGGTCATGTACCAACTAGCTAGTCTGTATCCTTGAAAACATGATGCCTCTTTAAATGAGTCTCTTTAGCGTTTAGATTTTAACTGTGCAGCTTGTCTGTTACGGATCGGACGTCTTCCTTAAGCACCTTTAGATACGAGATGTTGGAAGACCCCGACCACGCCATCGAGTGGCTGATGCAGCTTTTGAGCGTGACCCCGACAGATGCTCAGGTTCTGGCCAAACTAGGAGACCTGCACGACAATGAAGGCGACAAATCCCAGGCCTTCCAATACTATTATGACGTAAGGAACGTTTTTATGTAAATCTTTTGGATTTCTCAGCTCTTTTTTTTCAAAATGTATTTCTGGCCTTGATTCATTGATTTTCTGAGCTTTTTTCATTCTGATTCATCGAGCTTTTTTTGTGAAATTGGATGTTGGTAGATTTGCGGATGATAGTCTAATCCTTTTTTCAAGTAGTCTGATAAATTATTGTTAATAATCTAAAATGTACTTTCTATTTCTATATTGTTTACATTTCTTTATTAACATAATTTCTATATTGGCACGTTTATATTCATTCTCTCTATTGTGGGGTGGGTTTTGTTTTTCTTGTATGTTCTGTTTTTACACAGAGGGTCTTGGAAATGCATTTCAATTCTCTGTAAGTACAGAATTGTGTAAAAATAAAAAATGATCATTTTGAATTTAGTCCTACAGATACTTCCCCTCAAACATCAGCGTCATTGAATGGTTGGGCGCCTATTACATCGACACACAGTTTTGCGAGAAAGCCATTCAATACTTTGAGAGAGCAACACTCATTCAGTAAGTTACTTCAAAATGGTTTAATCAAATTCTCACTGCGTCATTGTAGTTTGGCAATAATCTGATGTGAATTTCAGACCCACACAAGTAAAGTGGCAGCTGATGGTTGCGAGCTGCTACAGGAGAAGCGGTAGGAGCTTCATGTCACACATTATGGCTCTCGTGGTAATTCGTTTCAATATTTTTCCTTCTCAGGCAATTATCAAAAGGCTCTTGATACCTACAAGGACATTCATCGGAAATTTCCGGAAAATGTTGAATGTAATGGAATATTTCTTCATTTTTTCATACACAGTGGTACTCCGTCTTAAGAATATCTTTTCTAAAAAAAAAAAAAAACCAGAGTAACAAAATGCGTCGCTGCAAAAAATTTGTCCCGAGTTGCGGAAAAAATTCACTAGATGAAACAAGCACATCTTTTACTTACCGTAAGCATGCAGAGATGTGACTGTCAAGAGGAGTAAAACACTGTTAATAAACTTAATATTCACGCACTTCAAATAACCAAATAAATATCAAAACAGTTTAAAATATCTTTCTTCCAAAATATAAAATAAGCTTGCATTCTCCCAGAATAGCTATGTTTTCTTCTCTCAGGTCTGTGTCTGTGTTGCCCAGTCTAAAAATACATCTGCTTAATAAAATCCGATTTATTTATTATTTTGGGGTACCACTGTACATATATTTTCATCAAGTATTTGCTGCTTTGACTTCACATGCTCACTTTGGCGCAGGTCTCCGGTTTTTGGTTCGGCTGTGCACAGACATGGGATTAAAAGAAGTCCAGGATTATGCCTCCAAACTCAAGAAAGTGGAGAAGATGAGGGAAATCAGAGAGCAGGTATGTGAGCTCATGTCTTGGCTGCTTCTAGAAGAATGTGCTTGCAGCGCTCTTGACATCAGGATGTGATTCCCGACTCTTGTTTCCCTCAGAGGGCGAGATCCGGCAGTGCTCGGGGTCGGAGGGAAGGCAGTGCCGGCAGTGGTGAGTGGGCAGCTGCAGTCACACTAATACTCCATCTGCTCCACTCATATCAACTCTTGTCTGTTTTTCTTGGTAAAACACTGAACAGGAAAAACATCACACCTTGAGAAAAGTTCCCCTAAGAAACCTGGTGGTATGAAAGTAGTTTCCTCTTCTAGAAAGACTCGGCTAGTATTTAAAGGAGAATTTATTGCCGAGGTCTTTTGGGACTAGACACAGTAGAGTTTTTTAGGAGTTTTAACGTACAAAATACATTGATTATTTTTATTCTTGATTGCTTTTCTTGGAAATCAGATCTGGAGCTCACCTCACCAGGTGAGGTTCTGTTAGGACGGTTTCTCAAGCATCCTTCCCGTCTTATCACAATGCTGTCTTTTTCTCAAAGCCATGGTGACTCGTTCATCCTCATCTGTTCATTCTTTGTGTTTTTCTGTTGACCGGTTGGGTTCTGAAGGGAGCAGCTCAAGCCCCATCGACACCCCTCCTCTGAGAGCCGGTGGTATGACTACACTCACTTCTAGATTGAACAGATTTGACTGGTGGTAGAAGAGTTAAACACGCATGGCCAAGCTTTCTGTTAGGAAATATCCGCGCTATAGCCATTCTTTCCTGAACTCATAATGCTCCAAGCAGCTTTTTAACTCATTAAATGCCATGCGGCCTGTAGAGCAGTCAGCAGACTGTCCGTTCTCTTTTCTCTTCTCTTTGTTTCAAGACTTTTCTTTCTTTTTCCTTGCTTCGGTCGGCAGTTTCTTGGTCTGATGCTAAATATAGCCCTGTACTGGAGCAAGCCAGAGGTATGTGCCTTGTTTGTGCTGCGTAGATGTCGGTCCTCACCGTGCATGGTTCTAATTGTGCATGGTTTTTTTGGGTTGGGATTTATGGGGAAAAAGAACCGGCAATTTATTAGGGTGTTTTGAGGTTCCTTGAATCTGTGTCGAAGAACATAAATTACAAAATAAAAGCCAAATGTGGATGCGTCATTGGTCAGACGCACTGTCTAGACGTGAGTTTCCATTCCTGTGTATTTTTTTCGTTTTGCACTTCACTGAATGTCAATAGAGCAAGTAAGTTATAAATTTCAGAGCCATTTCACACAGGAGTTTTTATTAGAAGAACAGTTTTAAGAAATGCTTTATCTTTATTTGCACTAAAACTCTGCTGTACTTACGTTGACGCAGTCATTCCAATGTCCTGGTTACTCGGACATTTAGTGTTTCCAGGTTTACCTGTGCCAGACTCTCACATCTGGATCACAGTGTTCTGTTCCTGTCAAACACAAATGAGACGTGAAATGCAGATGTCTTTGTGCAACAGAAAAGCTTTCAGTAATGCAAGCCAGATGAGATGAGACTCTATTCTGTGTGAAGCTGTTGTAGCTCCTCTAATGGCTTGCCTGCGTTTTTTTTTTTAGACAGTACACAGAGCAGCCACAGCAACACCATGAAAAGCGAGCGACTTAGTGCGAAACTAAAGTCTCTTCCAGGCTCGAATGAACCTTATGAGTCCAGTGCCCAGCAGGAAATAGGTGAGCAGCCACATCAAATATGACTTGATTTGAACGTGTCCTTTAATATCTGCTTCTCTCATTTAGATGCTTCCTACTCAGATCCTTTGGGACCCCAATTCCAGAGGCCGAAGACGGCAGTGAAAAAACACACGGAAGATGATGAATTTGCAGATGAAGAGCTTGGAGACGACTTATTGCCTGATTAATAACCGTTATCTGCGGGTTTAGCTTTTAGGAGTATTTGTGTGTCTGAATAGATCTATATTTAGTAGATTTTTGTTTGCAGTTTATTTAACCCACGTTTGCATTTACAATCCATGCGTTGTGCATGTGTGTGACTTTTATATTTATTTTATAAAGTGAACTTCATTATTATGTGCCTATAGGCCCATTTTTAACATCATCTCACCCTATTATAATATATCCTAACATGACATCAGTATTTAATTTTCGTTGTTTTACGTGAGTTCCTGCATCAGTTCCTCAACTAAATCCGCCCAACCTCTGGAGTTAAGGATCCGCGCGCGTGCACCGGACCGGGATGAGGCGGGATTGCGCAACTGCTGGGACGGTGTAGGTCAAGGAGATGCGTTGAGTTTTACGCAGAGATTTGTTCAAAGGCGGGTTGGGGTCATTTAAAATGTCAGATCGGTTTCTCGCGGCGGTGCTGGTTCTGGTGCTGTGCTGTTGCGCGTCCGCGTCGGGCGAGCGCACGCTGAAGGCGCACCGAAAAGCCTCGGGAGCGCGATGTTTGGATTTACCCGAGGAGATTCTGGAGCAGATGTTCGGGAGGCTCTCGGTTGGGGTTCTTAATGCGTTTCACCACACGCTTCAGCTCGCTCCCAAGACACGGCAAAACCTGACGTGTCCATCAGCCGGGCGCGCGGCGCGTGACCAGAACATCCCCGTCAACGCGCGCAGTCTCTCGCCCTGGTCATACAGGTAGGACATGGGAACCTGGAGTCTTCAGGACATAACACCAGGGGCTATTTAGGAAGCTTGAATATGTGTGGATGAAGTGCGCGAGAGGATTGCGTTTCAACTGAACCAAAGCAATGAAGCACGTGCGCGCGCGTCCCGTTATTTTTCCAGTAACTTTGTTTTGAAAGTACACTAAAATCAATTGATTTTAATTCGGGTTTCTCTGTTTTCTGGTGATCAGAATCTCTCATGACCCAGCGAGGTACCCCCGCTTTCTCCCGGAGGCGTACTGTTTGTGTAAGGGTTGCCTCACCGGACCGAACGGGGAGGAAAGCGCGCGCTTCCGCAGCATCCCGGTCTACATCCCCACTGTCGTCCTGCGGCGGACCGGGTCGTGCGCGGGCGGCCGTCGCCACTCCTACACGGAGAGCTACGTGTCCGTGGCCGTGGGCTGCACTTGTGTCCCGCGGCTGGAGGAAGATGGAAAAACACAGAGCAAACACGCAAAGCGCAAAAAGTGGCCAAAAGTCAAAGCTGCTATTAACTGATCGGCAAAGAAATTATGACTGTCACGTTCAAATAAATCCAACTTTATTACAAAAAGTTACAAATAATGATTTTACAATCTGCTTTTTATAAAATACCTTTAACCTTCATACATGGAACGTTTTTTGCACAAACCTTTTCTAGTTACATTTAATAATAATAATAATAATAATTCAACCTTTATTAGTCCACTGCCCCGATTTAAATTAAAACCCTTATAACGGTAAATTTTACTTGTAAATATTTGTGCAACTTGCACGATGATTTTATTAAGAACATTTTCTAAATGGTTTTTCAGTAAATATATCCTGCAGTCAACAAAACATTTGATGATACAGAAATTCTGGCCACTGTAATTGAAGAATTTTTCTAAATAACGTCTGAAAACTAAAGCGAAAAATCCGTTTCACAAGAGAAGACTCGATTTGTAGTTGATGTAACAGCGAAACTCATTCGCCAGGTTGTGATTGTGTTTGGGTAGGAAACTGCAGACCTTCAAATCCAAAAGTTTTGCAGCATGCTCCTCCATGATAGCTCCTGGAATAGTAAAAATCAAATGAGAATTATTCTTAATCTCAGGCAGATCTGATTTTGGCCAACTCCAAAAAAATGGCTTTAACCTACCAGTGCAGAGGAGGATTTTGCTCTTCGTCAGGTGTCTAATGGTGAGTGCCACCTTGCTGAGACACTCCTCGGACAAATACGGTGGGTCCGCGATTACGATGTCAAAACTGTGAGAGCAGATTTCTTCAGGGAGACACAGAGGATTGTTGTAGTCATAAAAGATGAACTCGTCTCCATACGTCTCAAAACGTCTGTCATATTCCAACAACACAGCAGAGATGCTGGAGGAACTTTCAGGTTCAAGCTGCTTCAGCTTTTGATAGACACTTGGGGCGCTTACACAAGCAATCCTGCAGTTAAAAAACATGCCATGAACTAAATTAGCATTTGTCATTTAAAAACAATAAGACTAAATCACACAAATGTGGGTATACAGTACATTTACAGAATGTACACAGACACACTTAAAAACATGTTAGACATAAACAGAGATTAACTTACATTCGAAAACATATATAAATATTTTCCATTATAAAATTACATTTACAATATAGTAAAATTACCAGAATAAACAATTTTAAGATTAAAATTACTACAGAGTAAAATGTCGCCCTCTAGTGGTAAAAATAACACCGTCCGTTAGCGTCCTTGAACTACAACAACGTAAACACGTTGACAAAATTAGTTGAACCAAAAATCAATCAATCAATCAATCAATCAATCAATCAAATTTCCGGACAAACCTGCCGTGCTGACCCGCTTGTTGCATGACCTCCTCGGCCAACCGTACGGCCGTTTCCTCGCTGTACCAGAACTGACTCATGTGCTGGAACCAACGTGCATCTCAGAAACCACTTCATCCACAGAACGCGCACTTGCGGCTAAACAATAATTCAGTTTACCCAGTCCTCCTGAACGGCTCCGACAGAGAACTTCTCGACCGAGTTCGAGTCCCGGTCCTGTCCCGTTGTCCCGGTCTCTGCGTAAAACTCCTGCAGTGCCGCGAGAGTCGCCGCGGAAAGTTGCGGCACATCGTCGTCGTCACTCATGGTAAGAAATCCTGCAAAAAGGCGAAAACAAGCTCATATTTTTACGCAAACGGGTTTGTAAAATGAACGGGGATGCGGGGATTGCCTGACTATAATGGCGCCGCTCGAGACGTTACAATGAATACATTCTGCTAAACTGAAAACTTACCGTAGTCTCCGGTAAACCCCGGTGTGTCTGTCCACATGTGATTTTTTTTGGTCATTGCATTAAAACTGCCATACTAGCGGCACCACGTGCACATCAGCACTACGGCGGCCGAGAGGGAACATTCCTTCGCCTTACTGCTGGAAATATGTAAGTGTTTTGGCAGTTTTGTCATTATACCTTGTCTAGTTTTTTTTCTCAAAAAATTAGACGCAACAAAAATGGAAAAAACTAAATACTCAAAAATTGAATTAACAGATTGTTTTGTTTTTTTAATTTAACCATGTTTTTAATACCAAATGCCAAATGGCAGGCCTTCTGCTGGCAAAATCATTACTCCAAGTTTAACCAGCAACTGTCTCTCTATTGACACTAAAACAACGATACGTTCAACTGATGTTTATAAAAAATAAAACTCATAAAATGATCCAGACATTCCGTTAAAAAATTACATTATAGTGAAATAAATTGTGTTTGGATGTTTGAACACGTTTGAAAGCTTGGGGAAATGCTGAGGAAAATTGTGGCTGCGTTTGCAAGACAAGATCAGTCATTCTGGTGTCTTTCATGATGGTAGTATGGGGAAAATTTGCTTGCTATTACGTATATCATAACAGGGCCGACAGGAAATGCTTTAACAATGACCACAAATGAAACAACATATGGTATATCCACAGATGGAATAACAACATATATACATATATATATACATATACATACAGTATATGGATTAAATAGATAGTTTAATGGTAAAGCATTTGTCATTATTACACAATCATGAAATGTAAGCTAATGAAAGCAGCGTTATACTTCTCAAGAAAGCTTAGTGAATATGCAAAACTTTCTAAAAAAAAAAAAGCAATTATAGCGTATTTTAGAATTAAAATTTAATTAAAATAATCCGCAGTAGTTACACATTACAAGGAAATAATAAGTAATGACGTATACAAAAAAGAAGAGCCAGGATATTTAGTTTCGGATTCGATAACATTTAAATACTTCATGTGACTATCCTGTGTATATACTGTATAACATCGACTTCATTTTACTCATTCATTTTACTTTAGAGGTGATAATTAATTTATATAAATATGTGTGTTTTTTGTAAGTATTAAAATGCTATATAATTGTAAAAAAATAAGCAAGTTTATTCACTCGATTCTCACCCACGGCAACAGTGGCAACAAAATCCTGTAAAATAACTTACTTATTCACTTTAAACATATCAATTCTCTTGTTTTGTGATTAAACTGATTAGTCAGACAACAACAAATTGAATCCTACAATAATCAAGTCAATAATGACAGTATTTAAATCTAGAATGGCTTTGTAAAAAATATTTGTCTTATGTCAGCGAGCCACCAATTGCAATTTAGTTCTCAAAATGAGTAATTTAATTTCTTCAAAAAGTCCTTCAAACATTTGCAATATGACGAAAAGGCGTCCATGTTGAGCTTTTTCTAAAACCGAGCGCTGGCCAAACAAACAGTTTAGCATTCGACTTGCATTTTTGCAAAATATGCAACCTGTTCTGCAAAGCATTACAGCCTATTGGCTTCATAAAGGAATGCAGCTCTGGACCCAACAGACTTGTAGCAGTGCTTTGTTTTACCTTCCTGCTTGACAAGAGCAAAATAATTCTTTTCAAGATGAATTAGCTACAAGTGGAAAAGCGTGATCTTAAACAGTCTTATTGCATGACGAATCGGAAGATGACGACGACATCAGAGTTGCATTTCTTTCATTCTGAAATTGTGCTTTGTCATTTAAAAGTTTGTCTTGGTTTATGTATGTTTTTCTTCCTCTGCCGGAACATCTCAGCAATTCTTTGGCAACCAGGTAGCCCAGTTCTGCCACATTGAGCACAATGCAGATTGCTGAAGATCCCACCATTAAGATGGTAAAGACCGTCTTCTCTGTTGGTCTTGAAATGAAGCAGTCGACCTTATTGGGGCACGGATACTGCTCACATTTCACAAGACGGGGCATATAAAATCCATCGTAGACATAATACAGTGCATACATGAACCCAGCCTCAAAAATCAGCCGGAAAAACAAGCTGCCAGTGTAGGTCCACCACAGTGTGCCAGTGATGGATAAACGTTTCTTCTTCAGGCTCTCCAGGTCTTTCTTACGGTCACTACTTTTGGTCAAGATGTCTTTCTTCACATTGCGTTTGTGGTAGGCCACATGCATGGTGACCATAAGAGCAGGCGTAGACACAAAGATGAGTTGCAAGCACCAGAGCCGGATGTGCGAAACGGGAAAAAAGTGGTCGTAACAGACGTTTTTACAACCCGGTTGCTGTGTGTTGCAGGTGAAGTCGGACTGTTCGCCTTTCCAAATACGCTCAGCGGCAATAACAAGGATGCAAATGCGGAATATGAAGAAGACAGAGAGCCAGATCTTCCCCAAGCTGGTGGAATGTTTATTCACACCTCCCAGCTGAGAGTATAGCGCCCCCCAACTCATCCTGACCTGCTCTCAGCTCCTAATCAAAGAAAACAATTTGAGTTTATTCAGATAATACATTGGTTTCTTCATAAGGATTATAATTATTATAATTCAACAAAAATAATACCATAATTTAAATTAATAATTTAAGAATTGTTATGTTATGTGATTAACCAAAATGATACACACATAATCACTTTTACCATGGGGTACTGCAGCAACATTACAGTAAAGTGTTAAACTTAATGATCAGATTAGTACACAAACTACTCAGATTATACACACACATTTAAATAAAACATAGAACATGTGAAATTAGCAATTGATCATATTTTTTTTAAATTAAGACACATTTCTTAAATTTTAAACTTTAAATAGTTATTTTTAACATACAATTTACTTATTCTTAAAGCCATTTAAGATGAACAAATCACTGTATGATTTATTCATATTTACATACGTGAAACATTTCCGAAGAATTATGTTCAAGATTATAAAAAACGCAAGAAAATTCGTTTAAAACGTCAAACATAAGCGTTTTGGGAATAGTCTGTTTTATAACTCACAGATAGAAATGTACCTGCTAGTGCATCAAGAAGTTTCAAAGTAAATCCATTATTTGCCGTCAAGTGGAGATTTTTCTTGCTTAGACTTCAGAGCGAGATGAAGTGGTTTGACGGCGAGCCAGGATTTGTTTTTCACAAGTACTTCACCTGTATCGGGGCGGAGCCACGACGTTCATTGGACGAATCTTTAGTGGGAATCAGTACGATCCAGTTCCTTCCACGTCATGCGCGCGCACTCGCCACCAGCCATCAATAGTTTGTCGGTTGGTAACAATGGACCATGATTTTAGCCAATCGGCATTTAAAACAATATTAAGTACACATTAAAATTTCTGTAATTTTATGTTACGAATAAAAATAAGGTAATTTCAACAATAACAAAACGTTTAACATTACAGAAAATGTCTATGAGCGTACAACTAGTTAAACTAAATGATCTTTCCCTTTATTTTAATTTCAGCTCTTTTGCTAACTCGCTAACCATGAGCTTGTTATAATACGTATTTATTCAGCATTTTTTATTTATGTTTTTATTTTAACATAAAACTACTGAGGCTAAAAATAAAAACGACTGCCTTGTTTCTGAGAGGATTATGTAAAATTATGAGATTATAAAGGAGTGGTGGAAAGATCAGTTACAAAACCAACCTATACTAAATGAAAATGATCTTATTAACTACTAGTTCAACTGGATTGTTGACCTTCTTTGTGGGTTTGGTCAAATGTTTGTGGCATTTAAACTTCGATTCAACACTATTTCACTTGTTTACGATGTTCCAAATAATTCATGTCAAATAATTTTGCTCACCTTTAAGGACAAGCAGAAATTGATGTGTTGATTTTGACATAATTCTTTACATTTTTAGTTTAGGTGATTTCCACTCTGACAATGAGGAAAAATGACATTCTTCAAAAAAAAAAAAAAAAAAAAAAAAAAATTCCTTTCTGTTCAGTTTATAACCTGGTTTCACAAAATGTTTTCATCTGTTGAACACTGATGAGGAAATTAAGAGGAAGAACTACTCTTTACTGTAAAAGATTAACTAAAGAACACACACACGCTTCCGCCAAACCCAGGAAAACTGGAATCTTCTCTAGAACTTTTTTTTTTTTTTTCAAATTATACCTTATTAAGTACTGTATATATATATATATATATATATATATATATATATATATATATATATATATATATATATAAAACATTTGTACTATTGTACAACTGCATATTAAATTAAAGTACATTGTGACCATTTAAAACACCAACACTTTGCTCCTGTCGCTTCTGGATCATTTGGGTCCTAATAACTGGCAAGTCCAGATCACAGCTTTGTGCTAGAATTCGTCCATCTAAGAGACTTGACCATGTTCACTGCATTCAGAGAAGAATGGCTGTATCTGGCTCACAAAGTTATTGTAAAAATGTAAAACATTCTCTTGTACAGTATTTCAATCTATTAATTTCTTACTGCTAATGTCCATGGTTGTGGGTGGCTGGAGCCAATTACAGCTGTCCTCGGGACAACACAACGTTTTATTGGACAATACTTGATTGAAAGGATGGAAGTTCAATTTCCAATGTTAAGCAGTCAACTAGCTAAATGCAAAAACCATTTGAGGAAATTCAGAAACTTATTGTACTGGATATGAGATTTTTTCTACATAAAATGCAAACATACAGTATACTGTACATATACCAGGGTATGGTTATTCGGGAGTAAAAATCTTTTTTTTAAACATGTGGCGTCTATGGCTCCCTCAGCAAAAAAGGTTTTAGTCAAATAGGAGCTAAACAGAATCTTTATTTTATCCAATGTGGTGAAAAAAATTATAAATTAATAAAATGTTCATAAACACAATCAGTAGGAATTGAAATAAGAAACAAACCAATATCACTTTTGTATCAAGTTTATACACATTGTACAGTTCATTTCAGGCATCCAAAAATAAGTAGTGCTTTTAAAAAATGGAGAAAAAAGTCAGTCAAACTTTCAAATGCCCTGAATAAAAACCGCTGACATCCCTCGTAATCATTTTTTGGTATTTTATTGCTACAGCAATATGAACTCTCCCACAACTCCGAGTGTGTGAGGAGAGTGGGACATTATAGAAAAAGTTGAAAACCTCCAGGGGCACATGAGGTGACCACAGGCATTAAGAGATTAAAACTACAATCAATCAAAACAACAAAAAAGCTAAAACATCTGCTCATTTTCCTTCAGGTCACATTATATATTTTTTATATAAAAAACAATTACCTATAATTTCATTAAAAAAAAAAAAAAAAAAGAAAAAAACAATAAATTGCTTTTAAACACCATACTGGTTGTCCTTTTGAAAATATATGTACAGCCTTGAACACAATATGATTTGGTTTCTTTTGCAAAAAGACCTTCCAGTAAATTAAGTTTGAGCTAGAAAGGCTTTTTTTTCCGTTCTGCTTGGTTCTGTTTGAGCAGTAAGACACTATTCTACTCCCACTCTAAATGCAAAAACCAGGAACCAAATGAAGGCACTCAATGGAGAGGCGTCTGCTTGTGGGAGTCAGCGTTCCACTCTCCTCTTCTCAATGTTCCTCTGACGACCTTCCAGTGGTTGAGCAAACGGCAATCAGGTCCCACTGAGAAGATCCCAGCTGGTTGTCCTCTCTCCACCTTCACACCCTTCTTTCCTCTGGAGCTCCAAAGGTCCATGTCAGGGTGGAGAGGCTCATCAGTGCAAATCGTTCTGTTCAGCATCAAGCATCTCTCAGAAGTGGCATGTGGGAAAAGGCTCCTCGGAGTGGTCCAGAGTTTATAAAGAGGAAGCTGCTGGAGGAAGTGGTCTATTTGACACAGAGAAGCCCTCCGACGTTGGCAACAAACTCCTCCAGGCTTTTTAGAAAGGCCACCTTCTGCTTGCGGTCCATGGTAGGGGGTGTGCTGCTGGCGGTGAGGCTGTTGAAGGCGTCAGCAAGACGCTGATAGATCACGGCATCTCTCTGATTCGACAGCAGCATCTCCACTAGCTCGGAGAACTCGGACTAAAACCAACCACAGATGGAGTTAGATCCCTGAGAACATGCTTTTGCGCCACTAAAATAAATCATAAAGGCACTAGGTGGCAGTAGCGCGCCCATGCACAATAGACAACACTCAGCACAAACTAATATTTAACAAAAGAATGACACAAAATGTCAGGGGTCTCGCTTCAGAACCATTCAGCTTTCTATAGAATGCGGTGTGATGGCGATTGAACGGTACCTGATGGAGACACACTAGCGTGTAAAGAGCTTCTCCCGCTGCCACCGTCATCTCCGTGTTGTGCTTCTGCAGCACCAGCATATCAAACACCAACTTCAGATGAAGAAGAAATATTGACATACAAATAAACATTATTACAATGTTACTATTATTGATGTAAATCTATCAACTTGTCGCTTATTTGGACACTTTATTTCAATTGCTCAAGGAAACTTATGTTCAAATATGAGCATATCTAACATCAGGCTTTAATAACCATTTATGTTTATTTCAGCAAACTACAAGAAAACATAGCAACACTGTTAATTTAATTTAATAAAAAATGTTATTTTAATATACTTTTTGCTGTTTGTGTTTACTTAAAAATACTAAAAGCGCAATGTCAAATTCAAAACATCAAGAACCTCACCTTGAGAAAATGCTGCGTGGCGACAAACATTGGCGTGTCCTTCTCCTGCGTCTTGGCGCACTGCTCTGCCAGCGGAGAGAGCGCCTCCAGACAAAGCTGACTGATCTCAGAGCTCATGCTGCGCTCGCCATCAGGAAAAACTCAAGCTCCGGTGCCGATGTAACATTTCAAACCATTCAAAAGCAGCAGTGAAGGATACGAGGTCATGCCCAGCTCCAGAGAGCACATCAGACTCTTGAAGAGTTCCTCCGGCAGCTGAGGGATCTTCTCTGGGAAGATCTCACAGATGAAGGTGATGAGCTTATAATACTGGTTACACAGAGACGGGAACTAGATGAAGAAAAGAACATTTAGAAGACTAATACTATGATCAAATAGCCCGAAGGAGGCTGAAAGTCCCACCTTAAGCAAGTCCTGAGACATGAGGGGCAGCACAATATTCACCCCGTAAAGCACAACGTCTGCAGCAGATACGGTCCGTCCAGCAGCAGAACTCGGTTCCTGACCGCGAAACACCTCATCTGCAGACACATTTCACTCCTAGCGTCTCTTCATAACTATGATGTTCATAACATCCAATCTAGCACTCGTACCCGTGTCGCTGAAATCAATGAACTCTTTGGAAAGCAAATTGGTGAGAAGCTCCATGATGAGAAGAAGGTCCTGGTACTGATCCTCCTCGCCAGCCAGATCTAACCTCTTACGTCCCAAGTTGTTCTTGGAGTAAACCTGCAGCAGCGTCAGACACACCTCGTACAGTTTCATAGATTTAGTCTGTGGAGAAAGGACGCCATTAGTGAGATTTACAAGCAAGAAAACGAGAAGTTCTCTCAGAAGTCTTCTTCACCTCGCCCAAGTAGCAAATCTGCTTGTGTGCCACTTCCACGAACACTTCGATGATGAGATTGACAGTCTCCGGTGAGTTCTGGTAAACCTCCATCAGGCCGATACAGCTGGACAGGAAGTCCATTAAAAAGCTGAAGAGAGATGCTACATTGTCTATCTGCGTCGCCTCGGCGATGCCACAAAGTGCTTCCAATGTGGCGACGATTTCCTGTTTCACTGATTCTTCTTGACAGATCTGTGCAAAGTTCTCCTGGTTAATGAGGTTGAGGAAGCGCTGCTGGAGAGGATGCAGGACCTGCGGCATGGGTACAAGAAGAGAAGAAGCCATCAGGGTTAGTTTTCAACTAATATTATCTAATGATGATGTGCAAAAAGTTCCTGACCTCAGCCCAATATTGTTGTTTGGTGTCAGAGCTCATATGAGCAAATCCTCCCAGAACTAATGCTTTCATCAGTGTCCGCTGGACCGAGCTGGACAGCATGTGCAGAGGAGGGCTGCGGCTGGCAAACTGCTTGGCCAGGCTCCACCAGTTCTCACACCGCACCACAATGTTTGCCCTGATGAGGAGTCAGAATGCAAATCTTTCTTCATCAAATTTTAAAGCATCATACATACAATTCAGACTTCATCAATAGCTCTATCAAAAAGCTGAAAATAAGCAAATGTATCCAATGTAATGCCGTATTACACCAGTTGGTGGCGCCTTAGCAGCATTTCAGCTGTATAACTGCTCGTGCTTTTTGGCGAGCAGCTGTCCAGCAAAAGCGCTTTGTTAATTAAAACCAAATGTAGGTATTTTCCTTATATGTAAATACATCACACGTTCCCAAATGGACACAAACCTCTCTCTCTTTTCCACTAGAGTCACCAGCAGCTCCACCGTGTCATTAGATAGTTCCGGCTCTGAGCTCCAGACCGATAAGTTATTGATCACCTTCTCTAACAGATATCCCACAATCCACTGCGCGCCCTCGGTGTCTGCTCCAAAAGCTGTGCTCAGGGGAACACTGACCTGAAGGTTCAACAACAGAAAAAGAATAGTTAAGAGGAGACTGATTTGTCCTTGTAATCAAAGTTTTTATAATCTGGAACATATTAGGTAATAAACATTGGATTATTAGAGGTTTACTCACTTGGCCATAGAGTTTCTCATCAACAAGAAGATATGTTTTAGCCCACCGCCGTAGAAACCACACAATGTCTTTGCCCATCTGAGGACTCAGCAGCTCCGTCAGACTCGCTCGAGTTGCCCGAGATTCCACCTCTGACGTTCTCAACACTGCCGATAATAACCTGAGATGGGTGAAAGACATCAAGAAAAAAAAAAAAAGAAAGGATAAACCTAGCTGTACGCAATCCTGCTTAATTACAATAATATTATGTGTATGAATTAATACCATTTTCACAGTGTATGGTTCTGGCACAACATTACAAAGTAGGAAAAAAAGGAGCCATATAAATACATGGCTAAATAGAAAACAGAAATAAAACAGAAATTAATATAGAAATAGAAATTATCTGTATATTTACATCTATAAATGGTACCCACACTAATTCAAGTTCCATATTCACACTTTAAAAAAGCAGAATAATACAAAATATAATTATGAAATGCACATTTGCAAATTTTAATTGCATTTAATGGGTTTGCTTGATTTCTTTTTATTAAAAAATTAATAAAATAATTGTATGTAAAAACAAATTATTTACTCTAAAGTCAAGTGAATGCAAAGACCTCCATAAATAAACAACACAGGAAGATTAACTAAAGGAAAAAAAAAAAAGGTCGTGGAAGGTCAGATTAGACGACCCAAAATCCAAAACATGTATTAACAATTGCTATCCCTTGTCACCGGGCCTCGTCATCCTTATCATCGCCTCCAATGGCAAAGAAAGAAGACACAAGACAGGGATTAGAACAGATCACTGGACTGGGAGACAAAGATGTTTCACATGGTTTCTAAAGACAAAACATCACTGACATTTGAGAGCGACAGGGTCATTGCCAGAGGGAAACGTAATCCTTCAGACCACTGTCGTTCCAATCTCTCTGCCCTCCACATCACTCCTGTCCTTTATCCATATTTCATAAATTTTGGACACCTTAAGATCAGTGTGACCAACATATCCATATTAACAAGCTTTTTGAAATGTTTATATAGTACTTACTGTACATCTTTTGTCTGTGTTGGGTAAATAAAAAGCTAGTAGCAGTTGTGACCCAGCAGTGAGAGTTCAACCTGCCACCCAAGGGTTGCAGGTTCGAATCCCGGTCTCTGGTGGGTCCTCGGGTAGACACTGACTTGTGTGTGTGTGTGTGTGTGTGTGACTTCACTGGATAGTTAAAAGCAGAGCGCAATGTCCCACTAGTGGCCATATCACAAACTCTCACTTTACTTAAAATAACAAAAAAAAAATAAAAATCTTACTAGCCGCACAACTTAAGCAAACAGACGCTGTGTCCAACACAAATCTCTCCTCTCCGGCCCTTCAAACAGCACCTGCTCTTCTTCTAATTGAATAATGTGCGAGGAGTGGCGCTCCAGGATTGTCTGGAGCCAGGGTGGGCCACACCAGAGCCGCTGTTCGCGTGGCAGACCGGGCTGGGATGATGCCAAGCATTCCCCACTGGGCAAATAAAGTGCAGATCAAATGAACAGTCCTACACAGCCTGTTCTTTTCAAGCTGCAATTTTGTAACCAACAGAACGGGGTCTCAGCAGACAATGTCTCAACATTAAAGAGAATCCAGACTGAGAGCGGAATGTGCAGTGAATCTCTCAGCAGCAGGAAAGAATCAAAGACCATGAGACTTTGCTGAGAAGAAAGATTCACTTCACTGATCAGTGTCTTCCAGGTCGGATGGAAAACACAGTTTGTCTTTATGGAGGACTGTACCCTGTGGTTGGGAATGAAAGGGAGGTGGAAGAGTCCTGGACAAGAAGATTCAACCAGAATCTCTCAATTGCTTGAAAACTCAAAAATGATTTAAAAAAAAA
>CM051494.1:26558938-26635121 GCA_028031935.1 Paedocypris micromegethes
AAAAATAGCCAGCCGAAAAATAGTGAAAAGCTATTAGACAAGAAAAGAAAGTAGAAGACAAGACAGAAAACAAATATGAAGCAAAGGCCCATCAGAGCAGTGAGAGAGAAAAGTAAATAGTCCAATAATGTAAACTGATCCATGGCAAATTGATGTAATTCAATACCAATACTTCTATTTTTAACAAGTTCACAATTTGCAAAAAAATTCAAATGAATGATATTTAATATTATCCATCAGAAATCATCAGGGTCCTACAGTTTCAGAAAAGTCAAATTCAAGCACTTTTCAATCACTTTCATGTTCAATCTTTTCCAGCACCATACAGTTGTGGTAAAATATATACTAAAAGTCTGCCTAAATTCAATCAAAATAAAATTTTACCATTTTAGATCACATCTAAATGTAGATTGATTTAAAAGTGTGCGCGCACGCACACACACACACACACACACACACACACACACACACACAAGCAGACAGAGACTGCTCGTCGTAGATTAGAGAGTTTGGCAGAATTGTATAAATGCTGGATTTAGATCACGAGGGGGTTATAAACGAGATTACGATATTTTAACAATTAATCATGCAGCTCTATACTCTACCTTTATAAACAGTTACCAATGGGCGAATTAAATAACTACAGTTCTTTGTAACATGCTTGTATTACATTTATTAACAACAGTTTATCGTTTGAAAAAAAAAAGATTGTCACAAAGTTATGGCACGGATAAGACGAATTACATGTAAAAAAAAAATGTAACTCAGCTAACGAATTTATGTATCGGATTATTAAATCGGATTAAAAGTCGGGGTACCCTTGTATAATGAAATCTTCAAGCATTTTCAAGCGCTTCATTAAAAAAATTCAAACATTTTTAAGGATTCCAAGCACCCGTAGGTACCCTGAATCATGGCTACCTGATGACAGAGTCTGTCCTGTTGCACCCTGGGATGGAAGTGGCCTTTTCTCCAGGCGAGCCGAGGATCTGGAGTGTGGTGTTGATGTCCACCTCTGTCGAGTGTTTAATAGAATGTTCCATAACATCTGATGGTATTAACGGCGTCTCACCCTGAGGGTCATCAGCCAAGAGGTAGCCTGAAAGCCAACGAAAAGAGGAACGAGCTTGATTGTGTTTCCAAAGATCTAAATTCTGAAATAAGTGGGGAAAATCAACAACTAACACACACACCTGACACTAGTATTAACCAATGAATGTCTTCATAAAGGTCATCTAGGACTTTCCGGTCCACTGTTCCGAGGTCAGTGGAAGCCATGAGATGCTGCTGGTGTCTCTGAAGTTGCCCATGCAGCCGTGTGACTCGTTCTTCCAGCAAACTGAAAGTAGAAGCCAAATGTTCACTACAGAATGTTCACTAGAGTGTGTCCTAAAGAAGCAGAGTTTGTACCCCGTGAGCAGAGGTATACAGTGGTCTGAAGCAATACGCCCCAACATGCCTATACTGGCCAACTGATCCGAGAAGAGTTCCCGGTCATCTTCCTGCAACTCATTTATTTCTTCCTCTTCATGGGAAGCAACGCCATTTGCAGTCTGAAAAAACAATAATAAGCATGTGATTGCCTCAATAAATGTCTTAAATCAAAAAGTATTTATGTCCAACTTTGATTTACTGATTTAACTATTCAATGGTTCATATACCTATTTAAAAACATCCAGAGAACAAAATATGATTTTGATAAGTGTCAAACACAAGGCCCGAGGGCCACAATTCTACCCGGCCTGCAATATCTTTTATATGGAGCTTTAATATAATGGTCTGGCAATATGAAGCACTGATAACATACGAACTACAGAATCTAGTGCTTTAGTGGCAATGTTTGTATTAACATTAATTGTAAATTTGTAACATTTACTTAAAAGCACATATTGAACTAATACTTTTAAAAATCTTGTAATATGGTGACAATAAATATGAAGAATAAAATGGTTAATTTTTAAAGTTCACTTTTATTTTTTTGGAAAAATATTCCAATATTCTGTTCATCCACACACAAATATGACTGGCTTAAGGCTGCCCACTGCTCCAGGTTTATGTGTGTGTAACTTCACTAAATGGTTAAATGCAGAGCACACTTCCAATAGTGCACTTGGTGGCCATATTGACTCACTTTAAAATTAGAGTATGTGTATTTTAATATTTATCTTGCTTGGCCCCTGATGTAAAGTGTGGTTTGACACGGAGTTTGACACTCCTGATTTAAGTAATCATCTTGCTCTGACCAGGTTTCTGGTGCCGTCCGGTGCCGCAAGGTGACACTGGATGTAGGCGTTGAAGACTTGCATAGCGGGCTGCACAAAGGAACCCCGAGGGAAATGCTCATCCTCCTGAACCAAGGTCAGCCAGGACTCCAGGAGCTTATCATATGCCTCCATGTACACCATGTCATCCTTGTCCAGCTGTAGACAGAGTCAGATTTTTGTTACAGAAATATATATTTAATAAAATGTGAAAAATGATCCCGCTTGAAAAGCTTTTGAAAAAAAAAAAAACAAAAATACAATAATAAAAAAAACATAAAAGCTTAAAAAACTACAAGATAAACGTAACATAAAACGAGATAAAAGATAATATTTTAAGATAAAAAAAGATAAATTTGAGTTTATTAAATTTTGCTTTCCGTTATAACCGGACAAAGCTTAACCATTTATTATTGTGCAGATACTCACCACCTCTTCTAGGGCAGCGCTGCGACCAAAAGAGCATGTGAGCAGCGTAAGGCAGTTAATGAAAGAGGCAAAGAGTTCACTCGGTAGTGCAGTTAGAACACTTCGGGAAAATGTGCCGATGAGGTTACTGATGATGTTGGCGATACCGACGGCTTCAGAGTCTTCAATCTCAATACTAACAGGAAAAAAAGACGACAAAACAAAACATTCAAGGCAAGAATCTCACCAATAGAATTAAAGTAGGAGAAAACTTGAAAAATATCCCACGCCAATATAGACGCGAGCAAAGTCTGACAAAGAGGTAGTCTGAATTCCCATGCTAGTCCCACGTCAACACGTATAGAGTACTGTAGTAAATACTATAGAGCCAGAGCACTGCCTAAAATTCAGGAACACCGGCATTTTTTTAGAATTAGGACTGGAAGAGTCTGCTTTCCTTATACTGTATTCACGACTGTGCCTCTAACGCTTTTCAGATGGATTTAAATTGAAAGCAGAAGAGTTTAATCATGGCATATTGGCAGACCTGCTGAATGGTTTCCTGATGATGTAACTGGAAAAATGCTCCAGGAATAGGTGATTACAGAATAGCTCAGACAGAGAGAGGGAGGGGTGCAGAAAGACCCCAACTCATGATGACAGAGGGATCATAATATCAGGCAGAATTCCATCTTCATTTCATAGGAATTGTAGTGATATCAAATGATCAAATACAGTCTGGATAAGTACACATGTAAATCATATAATGTTTTGGGATTTCTGAATGGGTGCGTGTACACAAAAAAATACAAATATACCGTATTATAGTTTTGTGTGTGAACTTCTCACTGATATGGCTCATATTTAGAATATGGATGACCAAATCATACTGTACGTCACTGCTATATTTCAGTGTCACATCAGCTTCAGTAATACGCAGGTTATAGATAAAACCATCTGTTTAATGCAAAGACTTTTTAAGTAAAAACATGGTCTAATATACAGACGATTCAGACAAACATCTGTACAATCCAAACAAACGAGCTCTTGCACTATTGTTACTTTGACTATTGTCATTTGTTATATGCTTTAAGAGTAAATTGCTTTCTTTAAAAGAAAAGTAAACGACCAAGTAAATTGCATTAAAAGAGCAAGAAGTCTGGGACACACATACCCATTGATCATATTGAGTAGCCCTTCAACCAGGTGGGCCAGGTAGGTGACCTGAGCGCTCTCGTCCTGGAAAACTGGCCCGTGCATGGAGGCCAGCTGAGCAAGGCACTGCAGAGAGTCATGTGCCATGTCCGAGTCCTCTCTGATCTTCCTGTGTACCTATAGGCAAAAAGGTACAATTTATTTTTTTACACGCATGTATGTGTATGTGTGTGTGTGTGTGTGTGTGTGTGTGTGTGTGTGTGTTTTAATAATATTAGATTATTATTTCAATTAATTATGAATTATCAAGGAGGAAAGCAAATGGAAAGAAGGTTTTGGGGAAAAATGCAATACATTTGAACACAAAAATAAACTAACTAATGAGCCTAATAGTTAAAGTAAAATATTGCAGTAATATTTGTAATTTTGTGACATTTTGTATCATGTAAAATATATATTCAATTCTTTTTTTGGATTTTATTAATAATGTTTTAAAATAAGAGATCAATAAAAATGTCGTCGTTTTGAAGCTTCTGGCATAAGAATTTATCAGATACAAAAGCATCATGAGTTGACTCAACTGAAATAAAGCATTTTTAGTACAAAACAAACTGGCCTACTAATTTAATAAGATATTAGATGTGATACTAATTCAAAAAGATACTAGATGAATCCGTCAAATAAGGGTTCTACAAGAAGACTGCTAGTGATTTAAAAACAATATCAAAGCAGTAAACCACTATACGAACTGCAAAAAAAAAAAAAAAATACCATTAGTATTTTCGTATTATGTTTGGTATCTTAAAAATCTGTAAACTAAAATGACTTTAATGTCAATAAAAACAATTGAAGCGCTTTATTAAAAAATAAGCACATTTTCGAACAGAAACAGCAGAGACAGGCCCACGGACAACACACACACGGCGCCAAAATCACAAAATTGGACTCAATTTTGAAAAACATAAAAACACACAACATCTGACTTGATGTCTTTTGTTGGGTAACAACTGAACAACAACTTTCCATTTGGTACAATAATGGAAAAAAAAGGAATACCGGAGCCGTAAGCCTCACCTTCAATGACAAACACGTGCCAAGCTCCTCGTGCCAACAAGACAGCCAAATACAGGAAAATTTCACCAGAAAAGTGTATGCTTCTCCGCAAACATGATAACGCAAACCCTACATGGCCAACGAATGGCAGAAGAATACGCTTATGAACAGAAAACCAGAGTGTCTTGATTTTCTCCAGCAGCGAAACATATGGTGCCCCGCCGAACGGATGTTTGGCACAGAATCCTCTTCCCTACACACTCCTTTGCTCTTTTTCTTTCCTAAATCCCTGGAATCTTACTTTCCCTCGTCTGCTCACCAGACGCAGTTGTGGAGATACAGTGAATGAGAGTGCGAGCGAGTGGCGGTGATCTCTTTAAATGACTGAAGCGGCCTTTCCACAACACTTCACACCTCGTGCAAAAAATGCTAGACGGTAGCTAAAGTGTTAAAGTTAAACCCTGGCACAGCCTTGCCAGCTAGAGTCGTGTCAAACCATCCTCCGCTGCAAAAATAGAGGGAGAGAGAAAGACAGGGACGTGGATGACAAAAGAGAGGAAGAGAATTGCACAGGGGAAAAACAAAAGAGTGAAAGAAAAGACAGCAAGGCCGAAGCGTCGTGCTCTGTAAAAACAGCTGCGCCGAAGAACATCCACGCCATCCAAACAATGCCAATCGCCTTGAGTCTGACTATAGTTAGAGTCTGGCAGGGCACAACGGGGATGGGTTCTAAATCAAAACAAGACAAGGTAGCGTTCTGAAGCCAATGCGAAGGGGGAAAAGTGACACAGAGGACTATTAATAAAAGGAAGACAAAGCCTTGTGCCTGTCCACAGGGAAGATTCCCTCCATTCTCTTCTCAATGTAGATTTCTCCAGCCACATTCGTCCAGATCCTCTTACAGAACCAGTCAATCACTTACAACAATGTGATTCCCAAAGTGCCACATCAAGCTCCGGTTGTGTTTGTACCATAAACAAGTCGTGTGTGCGGCCTGAGCCAGAACGTGATTTCAACTTCCAACACTTTCAGCTCAGCACACGTTAATCTCACTTTTGGGCTGAGTAAAAAAATTACTAAAAAGGTAAATGTTAAATATGTATTTATTCATCTTAGAATGTATATAACTAATGATAATTAAACAGGCTTTTAGCTTTAGATAGCATTTTAAACCATTAACCATTTTTAGATAGCATTTTAAAATTATTCCTTTTGTGCATCATTTTTAAATATATTTTGAGTTGTGAATTATTTGAATGCATTTTGAAGTGATTTCTGAGACACTTTGACAAAACAACAACAGTAATGAAAATAAGTATTTACATTAAAAAAATCACTTTGAAAAGGAATTCCTGCCAGATTTGCCAGAGTTGTCATGTGATCAACAAGACTTTTGAGGTAAAACTGTGAACCATAGAGTTAACGTTTGAACTGGTGTTGTGATGATCGTTTCCTGCTTTACTGAAAATCTCTAAAAAGAAAATATCCGGCCATATCTTTCTGACCCAAGCAAACCTGGATTCTGCAGCAAAACCCACCAATTCCCCCCTAAATGGGTAAAGAAAAAGAAAACGAAGACTACAAATGACCCTGTCAAAGTCCTAACCTGAATTTGATCAAGATGTTGGAACAAAGCCTTAAAAATGCAGTTCATGAATGGAAAAAAAAACCTCCGTGTGACAGAAACACTAAAATTATGCAAAGATGAGTGGACAGAGATTCCTCCATCCAAATCAATCTGAATTTGTTTTTCCTTAAAAACAAAAATCAACTTTACAGTTTAAAATTAAATAAAACATAAAAAGGGTTTGATGATCATATTCGCCTCAGATACACACACATACAAAATAAGACCATTAAAAAAAAATATTTCTCTTTCTTTTACGTTTCCCAATTGAAAAAAAACGAAGCGTTTCCTACCAAAGACCACCTTTGGAAAGGATTGGAAGCTGTTAACAGGGGCTTTGAATCCAGAGTTGAGAGTCTAATCCTAAAGCTCATCTCAGGTGACCTCTGACCCCAGCAGCGCGTGTCTGGACGCCCCTTCGTCTGTTCAAAGCACAGCTGAGAAGTGAGGACCAGCAGCTGACGGACAACACACACACACTCCTGACAAGCCGACACACGCGCGTGCACACACACACCCTCCTGCACAATAACTAGGATAAAAAAACAACGAGTCCACCACACACAGCTACAAGACGCCACGTAAAGCACATGGCGGTGACAGCTGACCACTCTTAAACACAAACACCCCGCAGCACTCCATAGTCCATTTTGTGGGACAGCACAACACCCTCAAACCCATTTTAGTTATTTGAGTCACAATGCGAACTATTTTTCCAGTGAGATATAAAAACGACAAATGGTTTTGAAAAAAAGACATTTTGATCCTGAGAATACTAATTTTACAGTGACATGATGCTGGAGCACCCAAATGCTGGTGAAAGAAGAAAACGTATTGTACAGAATATATTTGGATGACATTTCAGAAGTGAAAACAGAGATAAAAAAAAACTTAACCGGCACATTACCGTATTTTAGTGTCTGACATATTAATGTCACATAAATTCTGACCAGAAACTGCTTGATCAAGGAATTTTTTAACAATATTCTCATCCCTTAATCTGATCCCAAACAAATGTCGGAAAATCTCAAAGAGGACCAACACCACAGCTAAGGTTGGTCTGAACAGCCGCTGGCCTTCAGGTCAACAGCATGACCCTGGTTAAAGGATGAGAGAAGATTGTCGCCCATTTACAGATGGCTGTAAAAAACAAGCAGCATATTGGCACCTCCTATACATCTAATCTAATGTAAAGGCATTTCATTGATGTCACGACACATGCTCTTCTGCAACCAATTATGAGAAATATGGGGTTTACAATTACAATTGTATGCCTTTTTAATATTTTAATACAAAATATTTTTTTTCCATCAAGAAAGATTAAATTATTGTGGAATATTTTCAAACAAAACACCCAGAACAAAAATCCTAGCACTATTATCTGTTCTAAGCACATTAGAGTCACTAAACACACATCTTTTATTTTAATTCATCATTACATATTATTTCTTTGTAATATCACTATTGCAGGGAGTCAAACCACCTCAATCAACAAAACCCAAAAATAAATAGACTAATACAGTAACATTATAAGAGATAATAGTTTTATTTTACGTTACAAAATAATCAAGAGAATTTGATTCATAGTAATTATTTTACAATATAATTGTATAAGTCAATGTAATGTTATAAAATATTGCAGTTAAATAAGCCAATGCACAGGGTTTTTTAAAAGGTTATCGGGCTTAAATTTTTTTTTAAGGACAGAAAAGACTGGAAGAAAGATTGAACCAGGAAGATGACAATGAGCCTCATGATCACCTTCATCTCTTTTCAACCTTCCAAAAACAATTGTGTTTAAATGGGGAAGAATAAACAGATGACACGGTTAATTGTAACACCTGTGCGAATAAAAAGAAAAAAAAAAAAACTAGTACTTACTGTGAAAAAAAGGTCCATCACTCTGTGGTCGAGAAGCGTTTCCCTCCAAGACTCAGTGGGCTTAAGCACGACATTCTGAGTGGCTTCAAACATGGCGATGTAGTGCCTCCCCAGTGACACCTCGGTTAAGGCCAACGACAGCATCAGGAAATATCAAGACAGTGATTGTTTTTTTAGCAATGGCTGCTGGGAGCGAACACTAGAGAGAAAGCAAAGACAGACACGCACAGCACAGTCTCCACTTCAGACCGTCTCTGTGCTTTTGGTGACACTGTAACTACTGTTCCAATCACACTGTCTCCTCCCACTACATGTCTACCTCAAAATCCCTCCTTTCCATGTGCTCCATTGGGAATACGGATAGAGGGATTTGTTCGGAGGGGGGCAACAAAATGAGAGCGAGAGCGAAAGAGAGAGAAGTCTCCCACAGGAATGTCTGATCAAAGCCAGTTACCGGCAAAGGCCATGCATTCCTCTGGGCTGGTCCCACAGTCCCTCCCAGTAGACAAATGCAGACATTTCTATTTCTTTCAACCACTCTCTTGCTCTCCATCTCCCTCTTTTCCTCTCCTCTCTGTCTTTCACTCTAAGAAAGCCACAGCATTACTCTTCTCCATCATTCCTTTATTATATTCACGCCTGGTCCTTGACACTTTAATACAGGGCATGTTGTCGTGTGTTAACCCAGCTTTTTCCATCCCGGGCAAAACTGACTGTACAGCCTCTTATAAATAGAAAAATGTCAGTGGAACTTTTAGTGACCCACAGGCCTGTGTGCTTCTCACCACTGATAACAGCCTGCCGCACAAACCCAGCAGACAAGAGTTGACTGATGGATGGGTGTCGCGGAGCGCACGGGATAAGCCACCACGGTCACCTAATGTCATTCGGAGCTGATGCTGGAAAAGTGTGCGCAACAAGGAGAAACAAGGAGGGAGACTAAAGATATGAGCCACTGAAACTCAATCTGGCTTTGCTCACAAACACACATGACTTGTTTCCACCAGCGCAGCAGCTGAAAAGACCACAGCAAAAAAAAAATTCTTTCAACTATTGGCATGCAAAAACATATATCTTAACAGAACGGATAGTAATTTGGACAACTAATCCAGTGATGAAAGGTTGGGACTTTTCATTAACAGGGGGGATAAGTTTGACTTTCGCTTGCATATGCATATTTAAAGTGATATAATCCTGTCCAGCAGCAGAATTGCGAGAAAACAAATAAAAGAAATTCATAGTTCTTCCCATCCTTATTTCACAAAAAACATGGTACATGTAACACTTAGGTTGAGCATCACTGAACTAATCTATCATAGATCTTTATTTAATTTACGTATACCGGTACATCCATTTTTTTAAATAAAGACCCTGACTCTGTAAACGTGTCTTGAAATCTTCTGTATTTTTATAAACTTATACTCCTTTGCTTTACAACACAGTATATTTTTTTTTTCATTTCGACATATTTAACAAGGAATGTAACTACTTTATTTTGAGAACACTTCAAGTTTATGACACAAAGAGCAAACAGTGTCACTCTTGCTTCCAATTCTGAAATTTTCACACACACACACAACCGCTGTTGTGCGAAATTGGCGGTATGACTTATTGACTTGGCATCTTGCTCATCAAACGTTTTTGTTTATAATCACAGATCATGTTCAAATAATGTAAAAATATGAATTATAATTTAAAAAACACAAATTTGAAGAGAACAATATTTAAACAATGATACATTGGTCGTTTAAGTATTGTTGTTTTCTTCGAATGTTTATATATTTAGTTTAAATGCTGCTGGAACACATTTAGGGATTGTTAAAAGGCTACTCGTTCACTGACATTATTCATGCACATTCCATAGATCCCGAAGAATAGTTTTCCACAAGACGCTTTGGAACGCAACTGTCACGAGAGAGTGGGATGAAACGCAGCAGGTTCAAAGCCACAGAGATATTGCGCATTACAGACCTAATACGACAACTATAACTACATGAAACAGGTTTCCTTTAACTTATGATGCTACATGGAACGAGAAGTCTGACAAGTGTCGTTATTTCTGGCACGGAAAAGTGGGAATAATTGTCCAGCTCTACACGATTCTGCACAGTAATAATAACATGACTGGCAATAATATGCCAGTCATGTTAAAACGGGAGCAGAAGGTTGTGTGTTTATCTCAGGCCTGCAAAATGAATCAATCAAAGAGCATTAGAGAACATAATGATTATGAGAGTGCTGAGAGAGACCCGGTGCCAGACAGCGGAGAGGAGATTCAAGGCTATTAGGAAGCTTGAGTGTCACATCCTCCCTCTTAAGAGTCCCAGGAATGCCCTCCTCCCCAGAATGTGGCCGAGACCCCAGTCGCAAAAGCTCCGGTCCACTTGTGCAAACGTGTTAGAGACAAGAGGAAGCGCCAGTCACCTGTCATCCTACTGTACTATTCGCAGCACCTGACCGGCTCAAGGCCCGAGGTCAGCGAGGGCACGAGCAGACATGCGCTCCGGCTGATGTGAGGGGCATCATGTTTAGGAGTCACGTTAATGACATATACATGCGTCAAGAGGGAGTGCGCCACGGACAGATGACACGCATTCCACGGCCTTGACCACAGAGAGACGGCGGCACTTTGAGGAAAGCGGCTTTTTAAGCGGCTGTCAGAACAACGTATTGCACCGCACGCAAACATGCACGAGGGAGTTTTGTCTAAAAACAGATCAATCGATCCGGATGACTAACTAGTTTAAATATAGGGAATGCTTACATTTGTTTGTATTTTGACATATTTCTTTGAAGGAAACCAAAGCCATTCAAGAAACTGAAGGACTCATTGTAATGAAGTGACTTTGCTCATCAATAAAACAACTTCCCTACTAAACTTACAAAGTCTGTCCTTTCGGTGTCCTTAGAAAATATGATATCTTTTACATCTTTGTATCAAGTAACTGTCGTGTCCGCCTGTGGCCAGCAGGCAATTAATATGATTTGAGACTATGCAAACACACCAGTGCACAAATGGCCACCGTGCATTCCTGTCCGAGCGCTCAATGAGCCATGTGTTTAAGGCACACTTATTGAGAGAGATAAGAGCTTGGCACAAGCCGCCTTTGTAACTGATACGTGACCCTGGTTGGCACAGACGCCACGCAGATCTCTTTAAAAAGAAAGAGACACAAAGTCAGTCTGAGAGGGATTAACACCTGAGAGAGCTAAAGCACACAGACACACGAGCGCCATCAATCACCGCGCTTGTGATTTAAGACCTGCGGTAGCAAATCCTAATTAGAAGAGATAAATCAATTGAAATATTTTTTTCTATAACCAAAACTCCATAATGTTGACGTCTATGTTTCAAGATACAGTTGTACCCTGAATTACAAAATTAATTTGTGCCAAAAGCAGTTTTGTTCTGCGAAAATTTTGTTAGCCGAGTGTAATTTTACATGGATTTTCGTCTAAACCGTGCCATGACTTTGTAAATTCAAAAAGAACAAAATATTGGTAATACTTGTAATAATGTAATTAAAAACATGTTACAAAGCAGTGTTTAGTTTGTCATCACCATTCACTAGCTAATTTTATATTTTGGAAGCAGGATCTCTGAAACTAACTAGTGCTTTTGTTGTCGTTTTTTGTTTTTTTGACGTGCATGAAATAAAACAACAGTTTTTTTTACACGTCTGGACTTTCTCATCTCCATTCATGATAGTGGTAAGAAAAAGACGCACTCCTTTTGTATAACAATAATATTTCGGAACACGGGATGTAATTTTCATGGCAACGCATTTTGTTACTCTTTTGTTTACTTTGTTACTGGATTTACGTTATTTAGGACATATCATTCATAAATCAGGATACCCCTGTATCTATAAAAGCCAATGCTCCATGCTAAAACTCCAACTCCAATACATATGCAAAAAATATATTTTTTAAGTAACCAAATATCTTGAACATCGAAAGCGAATCAACCGAATGTTCCTAGAAAAAACATTTCACACAGTGGTAGTTTGCAATCTGACACCGACAGGTGAGCGTTATTAAAGGATATAATTTGGTGGCAGAAAATTCCAGCTGAGCACCTGATTGGCCAGTGCAAGGTATCGTTGAAACACTGAGGACATTTGAGCGCTGAGATTCTCTCTCCTGCTGAACTCTTGTAGGACATCCATAGTGAGCACAAAGATCTGCATCAGATCATCCTCCTGCAAAACATACACAAAAAACAGACTAAATCTCAATTTAATCTAATTTAAACACTAGTTTAATTTTTAATAGTGTGTTTACATTTTTTAAACTAGTTTTAATAAAAATAACCTGAAAGACGCGCTTGCAGCTTCCATGGAACTCCATGCTGAGGCCGATATTGCTGGTCTTAGTGGAACTGGAAAATTCGCTCAACAAGGCTGTGAGGATGGAACAGGCCAGGGTTTGCTAGCACAAACGAAACAAATAATAAAATCATTCACAAAAATTCCATTTTAGAACACAGAGCAACAGGTCTATTGGAAATTACTCTTTTGGTACAAACTGTGCCAGCATCATCTTTTTATAACACACGTTGTAAAATCAAACTATTTTTACTGACAAATTGAATAAGAATTAAAGGAAACTTTTTAGCTTTTACAGT
Source organism: Paedocypris micromegethes (assembly GCA_028031935.1). NCBI lineage: Eukaryota > Metazoa > Chordata > Actinopteri > Cypriniformes > Paedocypris > Paedocypris micromegethes. The sequence goes on from CM051494.1 coordinate 26,571,951, forward strand.
GCGTACAGTTTAGTACGCAATTGTTACAATGTGAACAATTTTAAAACTAAAGCAGGGAGCGCCCCCTGCTGTATGAATGGTGTATAACGCCCCTCTCAACTTTAAATCCAATTTAATGCTTTCATTAGAACACAGGTGCTTTCATTTGAATACAGATGGGAATCCAGAAGGTATACATACAATCCAATGAAACAAAACATATATTTATAATATAATATAAATTAAATAACATTTATAAAATTTTTTTTAAATGTGAATAATTTAAATAAGGTAATGGAAATGTCTTCATTTGTATTTATTATTCATCTTTACTCCCCAAAAAATGGTCTGTGAGGAAAAGTGCAACAACTTTAAATGCTTCACATGGTTCAATCGCGAAACTCAAACACTATGGATTGAATGTGCTTGATTATCCCACGCTTTGAGTATCTACACTGTAAAACCATGCGGTTATGAAAAAGAAGTTGAAAACACCAGGAGCAGAGAAGCAACACAGTTAACAATATCTGCATCGTCTAATCTGCCGCAATGCCGAAATTTGACAGCAGCAGGAAACGACCTGATGCCCAACTGGTGTTTATTATTATCATTATTATTATGGCAGAACAGCGTCACAGTGTGTGTTAAACAAACTAAATATCAGTTCCCATCAAACAAGACATGAAACTGACGGGAACCAGAAACATACATACTGGGTATTTCAAAACACAATATAACGTTTTTTTTTTTTTTACGTTGCACTTCACAGTCATTTGGCGCTAAAATGAGGAGCATTTGGAAGCATTTTTTTAAATGTTAGTAGTAAATGTTTCACAAAAAGCAAGAAACATACAAGACAGGATTAGTTTTTTTGTTCAAAAAAAAAAAGTTTTTTTTTTCTTCTTAAAAAAAGTTCTAACTTCTTAAATATAAGGTATTGCAGTAAGTATTGCAAAAACATGCATAATCAGAGCAAACATAAAAGCACAGCATGTGCTCACACACAAGTGCCGTGTTAATGCTGAGTTTATGGGCTCTTACCATTGCCGTGTTGCCGGTTCTGATGAGCTGGCTGACCTCATGAAAGATGCTCTTACAGTTGATGGACTTGTCAAGTGAGCCTCGTTTTACAATCACTGCTACGGCTAACAAGATCTGCTCTCTTACATATTTCTGTAGACTGTGGAGGGGGGGGGGCAGTTTTGAGTCAAAAAGCAGAAATGCGACCATAGCATGCTGATCGAATGCAAACCGCACTCACTTGGGCCGGTGTAAGACGTAGGTGAGGAGGAATGTTCTGAGGGACTCGATGCTGTTCTTTTCCAGCAGGATCCATTCTCTTACCACTGCCTCCATTATTGCCGTGGCTGCCTGAAAGAGCACATAATCCACTTTGCTAGTTTCTGTTGAAGGAAGAAGAAAAAAAACCATTGTTAAAACAACAATAGTTTTACAATTGTAACGTAATCAAACCTAAACTCACATTCACAAATCTCAAGTTTTAAAGTGTTTTAGGGAGTGGGAAGTTTCAACTTTTTACATTAGAATACATACTTTGATCACTAAATTAATTAATTTGTTGGATTAATAAAGCAGAAAATATAATATACAATTGAATGGGTGAAAGGATGGATGAATGGATGAATAATCCCAGTGGTAATTCTCACTCTCATGTGTATATACACAGCATTACACAGAATAAAGTGACATACATAAAGACAATATGTTGTTTTGCATTGTTACAATATGCATGTTGCAGTTATTGAAAGTAATTCAAATATGATACAGTACATATCTTTACAAAAAAAAAATAAAGTTGACGAGCTTAATTGTTTTTTATTGAAAAAATAATTTATTAAAAAAAAAAGTATTGATAAGTATTGAAATATTTTAATATGTATATCTAAGAGATTCTTAAATCTGATGTTATAAATGTGCTTTTTTTTTTATCCAAAAGTGTGATCACAAGTCTGATGGAGCCACTAGTTGCTCAGCGTGTGATGGCAGAGACGTACCCAGGATGTGCTTGCAGACAGCAAATGGAGATTTTGACTTTCTGAAAGATAGGAATATGTGCTCAGCGTGCTGCCTCTGTTCTGTGCTGACCATGGATGGCGGTGCCTGAACGCAGAAACACAACAAGAACGCAGAAACATTATAATGCTGGAAGAGAAAATTATACACATTTCAAACAGTTCTGTGCTTTTAACTGATGCTTGTTGACTTTTTGAATTGCTAGATGACTTTTATTATTAAAATGGTGTATTCGCTGCTTTTTATAACGTATTGAAAGTAAAAGAAACTCAATTTGGAGAAACAACAACAACAACAACAACAACAACAACAACAACCAAAAACCATTGGGCATATTCTACCTCTGGTTCCCTTGCAATGAAGCAATGAAGACAGTAACAGAGTTTGTCGATATGGCCACCAGGGACAAATGGAAATTGTGCTCTGCATTTAACCACCCAGAGACGTTACACACATGCAATTAAGTGAACACACACAAACCCGGAGCAGTGGGCAGCCCAGAGACACTCAGTTATGAAACCGAAGTTATGGATTCAAACCTGCAAGGCCTAGGTGGAAGATCCAACTCCCTACTATACCACTACTACCAGCCATATGCAATCAATAGTCGTCATATTAAACACAATTGTGAACGTTTACAGGTAGCTATGGTTTTATTGATAGATAAATAAAACAAATCAGAAATATAATCCAGTAAAAATTTGACAAGAAAGCAAGTGTGTTCGCAGGCCACAAGAGCTGATTCGAAGAGATACAAGGACAAGTTGAGTCCAGATTAGAAACCAACAACTTATTATCCACAGTTTTAACCTAAACAACACGGTGTCCAAACGAACGAACTGTTTGTTTACACCACAAAAGCGTCGATTTGCGCATCGCTGTTCACACAGTGACCGGGCTGAAACACACATGTCCAGGCCAGAAACTAACAACACATGCTCTACTCGGAACTTTCAGTCACCTCCACTCACCAGTCTAACCTCAGAGAACCAGATCTATGGCCTGGCCAGCGTTTACTCGGCGGCCTCTCGGAAGAAAAAGCGCGTGAACAAGATCCATCACGAGCGCGTGAAACTCCAGCAAGTGATGGAGAAAGTCTGGAGACACTTCAGCTCAGCCAGCGCTCAGCATCACGCTAGGCCCCCGAGACACATCACCTGAGCGCACGGCGACCACCGGACTCCGCTGACCGTGTCCGGAGGGCTGCGTGTGTACGGGGGCGAGGGAAGAGATGATGTGCTGGATGTTGGCGGTCCAGCGCGTCAGCGGGACTGAGTGGAGCGAGCACTGCGCCATGCACGCGCACCGCTCGCCGTCTACCGAGACTTTCTACACCAGCTGACGGTCAGTGTGACGCGGGAGTGAAGCGCGCGCAACTAGTGAACCGCACACTGACAGAAACGAGAGAACAAGCACAAATTGCTCACCATTAAAACTTTGGCAGCGCTTTCCAGCTGTGAAATCACTTCTGGTGCACCGACTGCCGCCATCATGGTCGTTCTTCAGTGACGCGCCATGCACTGCATTCTGGGATTAAACGGCACTTCGGGCCAGTGAGTTCAGCGGCCCTTCTGGCGGACTTCACGGATGCGCATGTTAAGCTTATGTAATTATCAATGTACCATTTAATACTGTTCCGACTAATAACGAGGACACAGTTCCGATATTATTAAAATGAACAGAGCCTGTTTGAAAAAAAGTGACAGGCTCTGTGATGTTCACTAGTTCCAAATCAGCAAGTTAAAGATGATACCTAAAAGTCTAATACAGTTAATTCGTTGAGCAATAAAGACTTCTACTCTTTTTAATGAACGCTAACCTTTATCAGATATGTGTGCGTGTGTGTGTGTGTACATTATAATGTATGTCGGTCATATATATAATACAGTATATTATGCAGTATATATCATATGCATTGTCTGTGTATATAAAGACAATATATAATATATACAAACACAGTATGTACGTATATATACCGTATACACACACACACACACACACACACACACACACAGAGGATTAAATAAGTGTGTTTCAGCTTCTCTCAAAGCAGCTGTACAAATATGAACATAGCCAACAGAAAAATATTGTTATATTTATTTATTTATAAATAAAAATAATTACATTTTTATATTTGAATTAACTAATTTCAACAAACAACTGTTTAATACATGAATTAACTAATTTCAACTTATGACCATGCAATAATAGTAATACATAATTAGTTATGGCATCTATGAACCAATGTTAAAATATTCTCTATTTTATATACTTTATCATTTATTACAAAACGGATAGATACTAAAGGTATCAAACAAGATTTTCAGTAGCTATTGACTATTTAATGAGGGTTTTTTTCAGTTAAAATAACTTGACAACAATGTGACAATAGCTTTGAGTAATTAATGGGATACATAATTTTAAGTACATTTATATGAAGTACACATCTAATGAAAGAAAAAATGCAAACTGACTCAAATTATTTGCTTAATTTAATTTAGGCACATTTACACATGAGGACGATGAAAGCCATTTATAAACATTATAAACACACACACACACGTAAAAAAACTGATACATTAATTCAACTGCATACTGTCTGTAATACTGTAGACAAAGGGTCTTAAAGTTAGCTTGGAAAAGAGAAAAATAAAAATTAAGAGATACAAAAAATATGTATATCTGTATAAATATATGTTCAATAGTAACAGTAATGTAGAATACATTTAAAAGATTAACAACATGTAAATGTCCCCACACACTCATCCATTAAAATGCAAAAAATATATATATATATTTTAAAAAGAAATCCCATCAACACACACTAAATACAGCCAAAGATTGTCAGTCAACATTTTTTTTAAGTCTGTAAGAATAAAACTCTTTCTAGGCACAACACACATTACATTCAAACCCAAACCAAACAAACTTTTTTTTTCACCGAGTGGTCCATTTTGACGAATAAAAGGTAACGAGACTTCCTCTCACACTCCATGGATCTAAATCTGCACTTTGTTGAGTCAAACATAAAGCACTGTGTATAACGGGACACCATTATATATCGTCACAGGCACTGTTATAATTTTTTTCAGGAGTGATCGTACGGACAAAATAAATAAAGCAATTAATTTTGACTAACCAATTGCGTTTTTTAAGAGGCACTTTGCAATCCGTGATCACAACAGGATCTTTATCACAATTCTCACGTAACTTTCTTTGGTCTTGACTCAGACTCATGACCGTCAGTCAGCTTGGGTGAGACTACCGAGAATAATTTGTGCAGTGACTGATAATATTATATGATTAATGTTATAAAAAGCATGCATCCAACGTGTTCACCACAAACCATCCTCTTTTGACATCCATCTACGTCTCCTTCACTCTAAAGAATCATTCATTCGTGCCTTTTTCTCTTCTTTTTTTCCATTTATCCTCCAAAAACACAATTTCTGTTACAGTCAGGACCAGCCTGAAAGCAAGAAGAAATGGCGTTTCAACTCGCCCTGAAATACTGATCAGCACATGGTTCACACAGCCACACGGTTTGTTTTACACCACCTCAAACACACTGACAACCAATACACACAAAGAGAAAAGTATAAATGAAAGTATGATGATAATTAATGTAGTAATAATAACAATAAGCAGCATTGGGTCATACATTGAAAATATATCAACCAATATGAAATATATTTTTAGAAAGCATAATTCGGATCTAAAAGGCTATGGTACTTAGAAATCTATATAGTTTTTTTTTCTGTATTGCACATAGTCATACCATCAGATACATTTGTCTTTTGCTATATATTTTTTAAGTGTTGCTGGAGAGTGTCATCACATGTCTAGACGGTGCAAAACAGCAGCCTTGGTTACAACACAGAGTTTTACATATCGTTCTGTTAAATAGATTAGACAAAAATCACTGATGGTGACAAAGGTGTTTCTAGTGGATCTGGATGAAGCATAAATATGACAAACACAATCCACCTGAATTTTTTTGAATTTACAAATTACACGTGAAGATATTCTGGGTCACAGCTAAAATGAAGTAGATAGTTAAACTAAAACATTACATGAAGGATAGAACTATGTAGAAATCTAACCTTGTACTTTTTAATTGATCAGTGTAACTGCAAATTCAAGCAGTTTCGGTCAGAGCAGAGACGTAAAGCTTGAGTTGGTTCTGATAATGTTTCACTTTAAACAATAAATAAGTCTGAGCACATAAATTAAGATATCAGATTAAAGCAAGGATTTTAACCAACTGAAAACGTTTTAAATGAAATAATGTTAGCATGCAACTGTAAGAACCAATTAGGCAATCCTTACTTGCTTTTCTTTTTATAAAAATGATAAAATATTTTAGATGAGAAAATAGAAAAAAAATACATACGTATATACCGCAATTATTTTCTTAAATGGTCTGAAACGTAGAACTTAGCGCTCAGTTAAAAACCCTATGAATTTGTAATCAGATTTTTTACAAAACAGTTACCATCAATTTGTTACTGAACAGAAAACCATAGCTTTAGCAGGTATGGAAACAGGTATCATGGACACTGTAAAATATGACACACGTGAAAGATTAAATTTGGTATCATATCTGCAATAATACACGTCTTGTATTTTATCGCTAAAAAGCATGAACATTTCTTTTTGATGGCATGACACATGAAGAAGTGACCTTGAAAGATTTTCAAAGCAACTTATTGCTTGCAGTGCCACACCAAAGCACTTGGTGGCGCCACAAAATCTTCACAAATTATATTTATACAACCATAAACTGTTATTACTAGAATGTTATTTTAGCAAAGTTGTTTTGAGTTAGAGTAAAAAGAATTAATAACATAACGTTTCGAACCACCACAGAAATGACTGGCAGTATCTGTGTTGGCATTTTTTGCAAGACTATGCCTTGAATGTTAATTACAGAGTTTGATGAGCTCTTTCACACTTCATCTCAACGTAACCACTGAGCCACTGAGCTATAACCTTCGTTCTTCAGATACAATGGCTCTTTTGGTTTGGAATGGGTGTGTTAGCATCACCAGACTCGAATGAAAAAAAAATGTTAACATATGATGTAAGACCAGGATATTCTTGCCCACTGGAAAAAAAAAAAAAGGAATGGGGCATAATTGTCAAAACCACACTGAGCTTCAGGAGAACGGTCTGAGTGAAAAACACAGTACGGTTCTGTATCCTTTGCTGAATTCAATCACGGCAAAAAGCTTCTGGATTAAGATTCAAATCTCGTGTATTACCTTGGTCCCAGATTCCCAGTTGTAATTTTGGCAGGGAAAAGGATGCTTTGTTTTTTTTGTTGTTGTTTAAAGAGACTGTAAAGGGGTTCAACATGACAAAGCTCTCGGTGTAAAACCAAACCCATGTGAATACCGGAACATTCTTACACATAAACAGGCTCACAGCCCTCAGCTTGTTCTTCCTCTCCATGAGCCTCTTCCTCCTCTAACTCAGAGTTCATGCCACTACTAGGCAGGACCTGTTTTGCTTCAGGCGGTTTGGGATATCGAAACGGACAACCGTTATCATCGAAAAACCTGCGAAAGGTGAACTCGTAAAATGCGTGCTCGGGGTGTTTGCCATGAGGGGAACAGAGGGTTTCCCAAGTGCGGGTGCTGTCTCCACTGTCACTCCAGGCTCCGGGACCCCCTTCCTCCTCCACTGGATCAAAATTGGATGTATCCATGGGGTGCGCGATCTTGGGTCGATAGGGAGCAGGCTGGGTTCGAAGATTGCTGGAGAAATCCAGCTCGGTAAAGAATGGATGAGCCTTTATTTCTCCAGCCCCGTTTCCACCTAAACGCTCTTCGGCGGAGCAGCAAAGCCGACCAATGATGTCAACGGCTTCAGGACTCAGTTTGACTTGTGGAGGCACCTGAAGAGTGTTCTCCCAGTTTATCACCTGAAAATGTGATCGTGTTAATAGTAGCACAGACTTGGTTTCCTTGGACCATTCAAGAGATTATACAATATGTTCTTACCTTAAGTTGCGTCTCTGTTGGGGTTGGAGCAAGAAAGGGCGGCTGACCAACCAACATCTCGAAAAGAATGACACCCACACTCCACCAATCACATAACTGCGTATAACCTATAAGTACATAGCGCATCACGTTACACAAAATTGAATTCGCATCTGATTACCATAGTTTTCGGACTATAATACAGATATAGAAGTGCATCTTTAAAAACGCCAATTTTTTACGAGACACAATTTTTTCTAGATTATATAGTGCACGTTCAATTTGAAAAACTTTTGTTTAGGGATTTAAATGTGTGATACTCTGCATATTACGATAATAAACTAATTTAAAGTTCTGAGCATTTGAAAGGCGATTTTCACAGTTTTAACTGTCTCAAAGCACACAAAAAAAGGACCTTCGTAACTGGTAGTTCTCCAAGCCTTACCTTTGCGGAGAAGCACCTCGGGAGCAATGTAATTAGGAGTTCCAACCAGAGAGTGTGCCAGACAACGTTGGTGTTGCCGAGATGCCCGCTGTTCCAAAGTCATCAGTCGGTCACCACAACGACAGTTGGAAACATCATCCCAAAAGTCACTTGGCTCCATACTGTCTTGCCGGATATGGTTCCCTGTTAAAAATTAAGTAATAAAGTCCAAGAATTATTTGTAGATCTTGCCACTGTTACTCAATACAAAACTACCGCAAATATAAGCACAGCCTGATTTTTCAGGAACAAAATAAAAATGTCAATAATAGGCAAACATACGCATCTCATCACTTCCTTGGTGTTCTGACTTTCCAGAAACCTAAAATTGTGGCTAAGTACTTCTCTTAGCAATACTACTTTAGTTCTTTTAACGAACCCAACTTGTGAGTCTTTTCCTTGAATAATAGATTCAAAACAGTAATGTTAAATAATATTTTTAAATGTAGTAGACTATATCTCCAGAAGGAGGTGCTATGATTCCTCTTGCTATGTCCATATATGAGCAAATTCCGGTTTTCACACTTCTTAGACTATGGGGAGAGTTCCCCATGTTATTGTATTTAATTTAATTGATTTTTATTTCTTCCAGTGTTAGCCACTACTAAGTGTCGATGTTTTGAAAAGGTTTATTTTCTTCTGTTATTCAGGTAAATATGAGCTTCTAAAATTGGAAAAAGGGTGCCTATGTTCGGGTAAATACGGTACATTGCTTTCTTTACCTTTTTGATAATACTTTGAATTATGAGTCCACCGAAACCCAGTACACAGGCCAAAATCTGTCAGTTTGATGTGTCCATCAAGGTCAATGAGAATGTTGTCTGGCTTGATGTCTCTGTGAATGAAGCCCATCTTGTGCACACTCTCGATGGCCAATGTAAGCTCTGCAATGCAGAACCGGGCTAAGGGTTCGGGAAAAACCCCCATACGAATCAGCAAGCTCATCATATCTCCTCCAGGAATGTAATCCATGACAAAGTACAGACTATCTCTGTCCTGGAATGAGTAGTAAAGTCTGACGACCCATTCATTGTCAGCCTCTGCCAATATGTCCCGTTCGGCTTTTACATGGGCAACCTGGTTTCGGTTCAGGACGTCCTTTTTCCGTAGAGTCTTCATGGCATATAAAGCCCCTGTGTCCACTTTGCGTGTAAGACACACCTCGCCAAAAGCTCCAATACCGAGCGTCTTGATTTTGACAAACATCGATTTGTCCATCTTAGCACGTCGCAAGCGATTGTAATTGGATTCCTTCTGGTAAAGCATCTTCCTCATCTGCTCCTGCTCTGCTTCAGACAGACCAGCCTGTGGAGAAGATCAGGTTTGATTAGCGACACAAAAACTCTAAATAAAATTGATTTACTCAAAACCAACCACGAGTATTCTACTAAGACGTCACCTTTGACATCTCTTGCTCCAACTGCATCCTGCGGTTGAGTTTCTGCTGGTAGGTCTTCATCACGTTCTCCACATGCTGCTCCATGTAAAACTTGAAAGCGAATGGAGAATAACTCTTAATCCTGGACTCCCTCTTCTCTTCATCACGAGCGTTCTTGCGTACAGGCACAGGTGATGTCTGAATCTGTTTCTTATCTTTCACAGACTTTTCTCCTTTGGCTGTCTTTGCCTTTTCTTTGGAGACATGTTCTTCTTGCTTTCCAGATGAGGCACATTTGGCAGACCTATTTTGGGCACCGACATCTGGCTGTCCTACCATAGCACCAGCGTCTACGGATGAAGACTCGGCTCCAGGTACAGTCATCAGAACTGTTTTGGGGTACGGTGGAGGTGGGAGACGATGTTCTTGATTGCCCTCCAAGTTAAAAGTTTCATCCGGAATATACCCATGAGACTCGGCTGCTTCCTGTGTTTGTGCAGTCAGCCATCCTGGATGGCAAGGTCCTACTGCTGTCTTTGGCTCAGGCCTCATAACCCGTATACTCTTAACCGGTTGCTGGATGGGTGGGGAGGTCACGGCAGTGATCGTATTAGGTGGACCCAAAGACGTCTCAGGTTTTCCTGCCACACTAGGTGGGGGAGCCAGTGTCTGGCGAACAGTCACCTTCTGGGGATTGTTGAAAGAATTGGTCCTACTGGGAACACGGACCTCGCCTCTATATGGACCTTGAGGTTGTCTGGCTGGAGGAGTCCCCTCGGAAACCTGAGGAGCGGACCAGTGATGCTCATACAAGTCAAGGTTCAAGCTAGCCCTGGATGGGGTGAGCAGGCCTTGAGGAACATCTGAAAACTCTGGCCCCATTGCTCCAGGAGGACGGGACATCATGTGAACCTGGTGCGAGGTGGGGCTGGCTTGGCGTGGATGCGAATGTGAGATGTACAAGTTGGCAGGGTACCCACTTGTATTTTGATTCATCCCACCTTTGCTTGGGATATTAACATAGCTTTCTGGTGTTAGCGCAGGCATTTTATTTTGAAAGGATGCACTTCGTTTAATGCCATAGCTAGAAGTTTCCATCATATGAGGTCGGAAGTCATAATGAGGTCCGGGACCACCTGAAGACTGAGACTGGAGTTGCAGAGGGGGTCCAGGAACACTATACCCCATCATTGCCTGGTCCATGCCACCTGGGTATCCTTTTTGCTGCGCTGGCCCTGGAGTGTACATGGGGTTTCCTGTAGCATTTTGGGCAACCATGCCTGTAGAGTAGGCACCCATACTGGCCGGACGACTCATGGGGTTGCCCATGGTAGGACCTTGTGATGGGTTGGCGGGTTGTGGCATGTAGTTCATGACGGGTGGGCCGCCCAGGTAGGCACAGGACATCTCTCCCTCAGCTCCATAACTCGCTCCCTCATAAATTGGTGGGCCCATTTGGTGATACGGTGAAATGGGACCTTCTCCAATGCCATTTTTTCCTTACAGGGAATATAAGATGTTAACAAAATCCTACTTTGCTGTAGGTAGTACCAGGAAATATTTGGTCTCTGGTCTGCACATACCTGGCGAAGTCTGCTTGATGACACGTACAATCTGTTCGTTGTGTGGATCCAGGTAGCTCATTTTACTGATGTAGTCCAAAGCCGCCTCGATGTTCCGACTACCGGTCTGCTTTAGTGCCCGGATTGCCATTTCCTGTTTCGGTAATCCAAACACAGAAAAATCAGAATGCACAGGCAATGTTCTTTGCATTTACACATATCTGATATTCTTTGCTCGGTCATTTACATTTAAAAAGTCAACACTACTACAAAAAAAATCCAGGAGCTAAAAAAAGTGTTAAAAATTGCGTTTTTCCTTCACCCACAGATAGTAACATAATTGCTAGATCTTTGAATATTTGTTGCATCAGCCAAATTCTCTTTACATTTATGTTGTTTTTCAAAGCATGGAAATATTCAAAACACTAAGCCCTGCCTGACTAAATCTGTGCGGCTTACAGTCCACAATCCAAAATAACATTGCCGACATATACAATCTTTTATGAGTTGAGATCCACACCCATATGATGAAATCCCCCGTGAATGGCGTATGACTTCATTGAGGAGACATGCTGCCCAAAATTATATTCTGCACCACTACAGCAATTTCAGACTCCTCTAGTGGTCATGGGTGATACTGCACCAGGCATTTGAAGAATCAAAGTCCCCAATTTATCACACACCAAAGGTTTGCATTCATAACCCATTAAACAAACAACCCTTGGATAAAATCTATACAAAATAATTGTCAGGGCATATTAATGCGTGTCAAAAGAATGTGCCAACCAAGAGTGGGCACACTCAGCATCCACACACATTTTACACATTCTTCAGGAGGAATTTAGGACATATCCTACTTATGTGGGTATTATAATTACCAGACCAAACTGCTTGTGCATTTACACACAAAGCGTTAGATAACAGCTGGGCACGGGTTAAGACAAACAGGAAATACGGATCTACACAATCTTCAATTTCTGTTGGATACCAATGTCTGCGCAGAAGGGGCGTGTCTCCTCATCCGCAGGAGTGATCTGATGGCGCCACTCTATCAGACACGGACCTCATTCTGGTTTAGGAAAGGGCTCGGTCGGGTTTGGCCCTTGGTCACAGTTTCAGCCCTGACCTCCACTGTCAAAGCGACAGATGTTTGGGACATTTTGCATGCCAGGAAGTACAAATTCCAGCCGCGGAATCTGCTTCATACGCTTCTCCCGTTTTATCATTCTGCTCGACCTTAAAATGCATTTCTGAGTTTCCAAAATGAGCATTTTTCAGTATCGTCTTTGCCACAAGTCTCAGTTCTTAAAGAGACGCTCTGTTTCTGACTGTGGTGTCGGTCGCCATGTGCCCACACAAGCATGTCTTTATTACTCTCTCCGTCTCCCTCTCAATTACAAATAAACTTAATACTTGAAAGTATACAAAAAACTGACATAACTACTGTCTTTTCGGCAACGGCCCAACATGTTCTTCCACTGTAAGCTTCCACTTTGACCCAAATTCAGAGAAACGTTCCACAAGCGGACATTAAAATGAAAGCCATATGTAGTACTAAAAAAAAGTAGATAAAAAAAAGAAAGAAAAGCAGATGAACAGAACATCATCCATCCTGTAAAAAAGATAAATTATCACACTAGCCATTATATGCCAAACATGAAAAAAAATGCCAACAAATACTAAACATTAAAATTGCCGAAAATTTAAACTTGAAAAAACTTAATACTTTTGATAAAAAGCTACTGATATTTTATCATTCATCCACAATCTCATTCACCGTAGATTGTGTAATATCCCGGAAAAGGCTAATGTAAACATTTAGATTAAGCACAACTCTGATTGGCCAACAACACAAATACATAATTGTCTGCATCTCCCGTGTCCATAAACATCACACGCATGATTTATGCTGCCAGATTTTTATATTCCAAACTCAAAACCACAAATCCACAACACATGTCATACTCATCTTCTCTCTATTCCCTCTCTCCATAATTTCCCTACTAAAACATTCCCCAACCAAAACATTTCCTCCTTCAAGGTGGTTATGTAACCGTAGGCCACATTGCTGTGTAATTTGTGAGGCGAAAACCAAAGATAGCCATCAAACTAAATAACCTGAGGCAAAAGGCCAGAGGCCGTCATTTACCTTCATGGAATGTGAAGAGTCAGAAGAAAAATTACAGGCCAACAGACTAAAAGCATAACATCATGCACAGCCCTTCATCCTCGAGAAAGTCGCGAGAAATTGCATGCCTGGCTCATATAGAAGTGTGTTGCACAAATGTCGGAATTCTCCAAAACCTTGAATTCTGAGTATATATGGAAAAGAAAACAAAACACGACCGCAGCCAGAATGCCTTAGCCCAGGCCTACCGTCTGTCATTTCTTTGTGAAACAGAGCCACCCATCTAGAACTTCACGGACCACTTCGTCCCTAGAGAGTCCTAAGACAACCGAACAAGGCCATGAAGGTGCTATGACTTAAGTCAAGGCAAATAAGTGCCACTATAATATATGCAAGAACACAAACTCAGAATGATGAAATCCTTTGTCTTTAAGGTGTCCGCGCAGCATCAGGACCAAAAGCTGAATATGTGCCAGTAACCTTTGAAGAAACTCTGATCATAATCTAGTATGACTTCACACATCATATGCGATACTATGTATCATCTGATAGCATGTTTTAGCATCCCGATACCTAAAAAAGCTCCATTCCAGTCTCCATTTAGCCATGTCATAAAGGCAGCTCGACTCCCTTCAGCGAGGTCTCGTAATTCCACTGGGCCGTGGTAGATTTCTCTGTGATGTTGTGCATGGGCTTGAGCGCAGCATTCCTTACATGCCTAATGCAATCACAGGGTCGCTCTCAGTGTTCTACTAGAACACTAAACACTAACTGACCAGAAGAAACGGGTAATGATAACTGCTGGTCTGCATTCTTTATGAAATCACAATAAATATATTCAGCAAGTTCACACACATAACGTGTGCAAAGATTATAGATTTTATAACAACCAACCAAAATACACTATTAACTGTTATGTATTATAAGAAGTTTTAGTAGATTACATAATATATATTACACAATGTAATTTTATGCAATGATTTTAAACTTGGGTCGACACTGGATCTATGAACTAAGCAATGATAAAAACTCTACACTGTCCATTCTTCTTAACACTTGTACTTTGGCAATGCAAAACTCTAAAATTAGAGCCAAAATCTAAACTCAAAAATTACAGCCAAAATAACAAACTTGGGTGTTTTTTGCCAAAAAGTCCAAACAAAAACAATTTATTTTCACTGAGATAAAATAATATTCCTGCAATAAATATCTAAAATATTATGTAAAATGGTGAAATTACTTTCGTTTTCCACCAGACAAGTTTCAAAAAATGAAAAAGTCCTCATTAAGAATATTCCTTTTTTTCCTCACTTTGCACATATATTAAACAGGTTTCACCAATGATTCAAAAATGTATTAAGACAATTCTCATGTGTATATATATATGTCAGGGGAGGAGCAAATACACTTTTCTGTTTGGCTAGTGATACGAGAACGCTTCGACCTAGTACACACATCTTACCTGATCACAACCAGCATTCACCAGCTCCTGCAGCATCTGTCTGTTGACTTCGTTGGGATGCACTGAGCTAGAACCTGGGCCGGACTCATTGGCAAAAGGCATCAGAGATTTTCGGATCTCTCGTAGGGCATTTTGGTAATTGTTGAATTTTTGTGGTGGCCGGAGCTGTTGTTGCCTATTGCCTTGGTCTTTCCCCTTGGAGTCACTGCCTCGGCCTCCCTCCCCTCGAGTGCTTCCACCGTGTAGTGCCTGGCTCACCAGCTTTGCTGGTTGCTTCAGTCCCTCTTTGATTTCCTGTAGGCGCTGGCGCGTGTTGCCCACATACGGGGCAGCAGGAAAGGTTTTGGGCCTCATGAGTGAAGATGGCCTGGTCGCGAAAGCCAAATTTTCTTACACACAATTACTTCAGTTCGCACTAAAAAAAAAAGACAAAAAGGATTCCACCATTACTTGAAAACGTTGGCGCTCTCTGTGTTTATAAAAATATTTTCAAAATGTAATAATAGACTTACATTTTGTGACTAAATAGATAAAGTGCTGATGTGAAAAGGATGTGAGGAAAGATTAATATTCTTGTCGTGGTTTGTTTTTGCTGTTGCTGCCTCTTTGGCTCTGGCTCATCCTGGATGCTGACTCCTCACATCCCAGCAGCCCATTCAGGGCTCACTATCCTCTTCTTTCCAAGACATGTGAGGGGTCGTGTCCGCAAGATTCTTCCATTCCAGCTTAGTACACATATTTGTCTGTTGGGACAGTTAAGATCTGTTATTATAAATTGTCATAACGTCTCTGAAATCGAAAATGTTTTTTTTATAAAAATAAAAAATTGTACTTACATAATAATAATAATAATTAAATTATATTTTCACATAGCTTAAAATAAATGTCTGTATACACACACGCACGCACAAACACACACACAAACAAACAAACAAACAAACAAATCTTCGCTTTATATATTCTGTTTCTAAAATTGTTTTGTTGAAGACAACCACATCTTTTCCCATTTAAAGTCTACAAATAATTATTGTTAACAAATTGAAATCTAATTTCAAATGAGAATTTAATTATAAAAAATTATAAAGATAGTCCAATATTTTTCCTACAAATATGAACTTTTAACTTAGATATTATTACATACGTAGTTTAAAAAATCTTGCTTATTAACAACCGTCTGCCAGTGGTAGAAATCCCACTGATCTCAATATTTCATCATCACATGATACAACAAATAAACTATTGTTGAA
This sequence comes from Paedocypris micromegethes, assembly GCA_028031935.1. Taxonomy (NCBI): domain Eukaryota; kingdom Metazoa; phylum Chordata; class Actinopteri; order Cypriniformes; genus Paedocypris; species Paedocypris micromegethes. The sequence goes on from CM051494.1 coordinate 26,588,209, forward strand.
AGGTTAGATGTTAGACATGTACAGTATGTAGTTTTTAATATAGTTTAGGAATACACAGTGGAGGCGAGATGCAACTTCAAATTGCGATTTTGAGTAAACATCTGCGCGTGGCGTGAACGCGAAAAATCCAGAAGAGATCGCGGTAGCTCGAAAGTAAAAATACATTATTACCTCAGGCTCGAGCCAACATTTAGTACATCACCATAGTTTGACATTTATCTTATGTAGTTTTAACAATGACATGCATTCACAATTTAATGAACACAACTGTTTCACTTCCTGAAACAGCAAATAAGTCACTCGTGTCAGGTAATGTACAGAAATAATAGGATACATCTATGTGCTTCTCCAAATCACAGCTGTACTCTTGGAAAGTTCTGTATCGACTATAGTTTATCCATAGTTATAGTTTTAATAAATCGTTTTTCAAAACCGAGTAGACTTACATGGCCTAGAAAATCCAGCTCTTGGGCAAATGGACCGAGAGGAACGCAAATCCGCTGAAGCAACGCCGCGTTCCAGCGCAGCGAGAATGTGCTTTTCGCTGCCTTTTTCACTTTAATTCACAACCAGCACTACATCTCTACTGAAATCGAGCACATCACCGCAAATAAACAGTAATCCCCCATATAAACCCTCAAAATCAAAGTGTCTGAAAGTTTGGAAAAAAAAACTTTAAGCGGCTCACCATGTGAAATGCGCGATAGCTTAGTCCAGTGGATTGTTCTGAACATTCGTGAAATTGTTACGTCGATGTCTCGTATTTCGTTGGCGAAAGATCGTTTTTCTCTCATAAGCAGCGCTCAGTTAAAAATCATGGGATTGTCCTCCATTTTCTCGCCACTCACGGCAGAATTAGAATGCAGTACAAAGTTGGACACTTACTGCATTGTTAACATTCCAGAGGAGTCACGTGAGGCGGCCATGCACGTCAGCAGCTCGCATTCCCTGGGAGGGGCTTTTCCTACAGTTACAGCCTTGAGACTTCCATCCGATGCGCACTTAGATAACGCAGTCCGTAGCCTAACGATTCATTTCATTTAGCTAATATTTTTGAAATGTAGCTGGTGTCGCAAAAAGCACGTTGAGCTAAACAATTAACAAATGAAACAAAACTACAAATAGTATAAAAATGCTAGCTTGTGCTATTTGTAATTACACCATTCTTACTTATTGTACATTGTTTTCTTTTCATTTCATAATTTAAAAGTTCAATGTGACTACTGAATTCTAAATCTCATGAGCAAGGAGCCAAACTCTCTCTCTCTCTCTCTCTCTCTCTCTCTCTCTCTCTCTCTCTGTTGGTGTGCATTTGGATAGGTCAAATGCAGAGCACAAATTCCTAGTATGATCTTAGTAACCATACCTGGACCAAAATTTCTTCCTGCTTACATGAGTTGTGGTCTTCAATATTGGGACGAAAATGTTATGCAGTTTTTTATTTTTATAATTTTAAATAATTTTTTATTTCTTGCCATGTAAAATTAAAATTATTCGACAATTTTTCATCCAATTATAAAAAAGATTATCAGACTAAAGTCTTCTCATCTATAAACATTTGAGACCTCCTAAATGTAGCTAACACATTTGTCCAACAGAACTGGACAATCGGTTTAGTCAAGCCATTGTAATGAACGTTTGATTTTACATATATGCTTGTGCACATGTGCCTACTCTGGCTTTCTAAAATTGTATTCAAAGACTTAATGTCCTGGAAAAGGCCATTCACAACCTCCCTCCCTTCTGTCGGATCTTATCCACGAATCTCACATCCACGAGACACTCAAAACACATTTTTCCGTGAATATCATATTGAAAAGTGCTTATAAAGAATATATTAACAAAGTAAAGTTAAAAAAAAAGTTTATTTTGCAATTACCAGCTAAACTTACATGTTTGAGGTCATCTAAAGGGCTCCATGTGGCGCCAGGGCCGGAGAAAACACAGGTCTCCTCTAACAGAAACTCCTTTTTAATGCCTGGAATATTTGACATTCTCTACATACACAGTGCTTCTCAAATCAATTGATTTAGCATGGTTGGAATGTCTTTTACCAGACTAGAATTAGCTAATTGAGTTTAAATGACGAAGACTAAACCAAACATTTTACATCGCCCAGTCAGCAGATATATGTTTGATCATTGGCATTACAGAATTACACAGAGTGTTCAACATTGGATATGTTTTGCACCATGTTTAATACTGAAAACTCTTATCCATTTTGTCCACTCACCCACTTTACGTCACCTCTGTTGGAACCCAACAAGAATTTAATATCAAGGTCATGCTCTGCCAGAACATTTCCTCCTGGTAGTAGTTACAAATGTTACATGGGAGGCTAGAACTTTCTGGTTCTTATCACTGATGTGTATGCAAACCTTCCCTTGGCTCACTCCTCAATTGGATTCCATTGATTTTGTCATCTTTTTCAACCACATCAGCCTCTTCAACTTCTCAGATAACAAGAAAGTCTGGTTCTTCTCAATTTTATATCTGGTCATGATCCTCAAAGGATTTCCATTGTCCTTGAAGGAATTGTAGAGAACTTGCAGCCTTCAAATATTACAGGCTCTTCCATTTTGCTGATCCTGGCCATCGTTAGGACAGTAATTATATAACTTTGTTAATTTGATGAATATTAATACAAAATAGTCATATTTACAGAAATTGAATGAATAATGCAGAAGTCTTCTACCCTCTGCAGTGGTAGACCAATATTGTTTTATCTTCAGGCCTAGTGGAAAACTTCGTAAAACGGGAAAAAAAGTATCTGCTCTTAAAACGGAACACTACGTAAATTATAATAAGACCACTACATCCCACATATATGTGCGTTCTTCTTTATTTCTTTCCGTCTTTATTTATTTATTTCAGACTCACAAATGGTTCATAAGTAGGAGAACATATTTACTAAGATTTGTTCCAAGTTCCTGGGTTCAAATCTCACCTAGCTTAAAGTGTTAACATTTCAGAGCATTTCAATTCTGAAAAATCCTGGTCTTCAGTCAATCCATTCCAGTTTTGTCATAAGCACCAGAGCTTATGAGAACTCACATCCCAACTAGTACATGTGCACCTATTGTTTTTTATTTTTATTTCATTTCAGGCTTTTGTTTTTCTTTATTATTTACATATTTGTGTTAATACGTGTAAAAGTGGGAAAAGACGGATTCCTTTTTGTCATTTGCAACTTGGCCAATAAAAATATTCTGATTCTGATTGATTCCTAAAATGGTGGAAGGCGGGTTATATAGAATGTCGTGACGTCATTCCAGCCGCGATCCTAGGCGTGCTCTAATTGGTTCTCATAGCCAGCCTCGCCGTGACATAATATTAGTGCGTCGTGGTAGCGCATTTCCAAACGGTGTGAGCAGCGATTCGTTTCCTTTTGCTTTTCTTGTCAAATTCGAACAATATGGCTGTGGAATCGAGGGTTACCCAAGAGGAAATTAAAAAAGAGCCCGAGAAACCAGTGGACAGAGAAAAGGTTTGCTGTGATCTCTTTTGTGTCCTTTGCTAATATCGGTTGATGGCCACGAGCTAACATGCTAAGCTAATTTGCAAGGCTTGCAAAGAGGTAATAAATACAGAATATTTTAACTGGTTACGTGTACCGAGAGTGTTTATAGAAACATATTTGCAATGCATTACCACTATAAATAATAAATAAAAGCGCTTTAAGCCAAATTCGAATCTTCAAACCACAAACATTTGGCATAGCGAAACGCGATAAAATGAAGTCACAGTAACGGCCAGTTGTTTTAAGTTTTAAACTAGAACGTATTTCCTGAATGTTGTTATTTAAATGTTATATAAAATGTAAAAGCGCAACATACAACCCCAATTTCTGTAATCATCACATTGGTTATAGAATTCAATCTAATTTACGGTCACTGAATTCCTTTATTGATTTTAAATAAACCGCATTCGTGCAGTTTTTTTCTTAATCGAAGCATTGTGAATATTTCCCCAGACATGTCCACTTCTCCTGAGGGTGTTCACAACCAACAACGGCAGACATCATCGCATGGACGAGTTTGCCCGGGGAAACGTGCCGTCCAGCGAGCTTCAGATCTACACATGGTGGGTCTGGTGTTTCCCCCTGGAATATATTCATTTTATTATGGACAAATGTTCATGAGTCATATGCACACAGGATGGATGCCACTTTGAAGGAGCTGACCAGTCTGGTTAAAGAAGTTTATCCGGAAGCCCGGAAGAAAGGAACACACTTTGGGTTTGCCATAGTTTACCCTGATCCTAAAAGACAAATTTACAGGTATAGAACGTGACATATCGTAATAATATCAATTGTGATGTTTTTGGGTTTTACCTCATAATAAACATTCATTTGATAGGGTGAAAGAGATCGGCAGCACAGTTTCAGGGAGGAAAGGAACAGATGATTCCATGACACTTCAGTCTCAACGCTTTCAGATCGGAGATTACCTCGACATCGCTATATCTCCTCCTAACCGTGCACCACCCATCCCAGGACGCATGAGACCCTACTGACCCCACTAAAACAACTCGTGAAATGTACACGCAGAGTGGAGTTTTTACATTTGTCACACTTTTCTGTATATTACATGTACGTTCATTAACAAGGCCTTAATTATCTTGTTGAAATAAGTCTTTAACATTGGAACATCTTTTCAAATATTAGTTTAGGATTTTTTTTTAAATACATTTTAGTTTCAGACAAAATGTCTTTTACACTCATTGTTGAATAAATTTTTTCTATCCAGTGTTTGAATTGTTTTTTTAATTATGAGTTATTATATATTGGGAAACATGCAACATGTAATGGTTTATAGCTTATGTATTTGACTACCGGTAATATAACAACAAATTTAACAAACTGTATAAAAAAGAAACTCAAAGGGAAAAAAACAAGTAGAAATGATCATTTTATTGACATTTTAAAACCATCTTCATGGGAGTTGTGTTGTGTTCTTCTGGATCACTCAGGAACTTATCTAAAACTTAGACCTATTGACAAAGCTACAAAACAATTACAAAATTACTTTCACTTTTCATTTCAAATGATTAAATCAATTCTAAGCATGATTTATAAGTGTAAAATGACACAGACTTACGTACTTTTAAAATGTCCCGAGTGACAGTGCTTACATCGGGCGTCTCTGGCGTGCACGGTTCAGGAGAGAAGCTCTTTCTGACTTTTGGAGATGAAAGGCACCAGTTCTTGTCTTCAGATGCACTGACATGGGTTTCCATGTACGATAGAGTTTCTCCTGGTCTGTTTGTCTGATTAAAAGAGCAGGACTTAAAAAAACGTACTACATTTTTACCAAAAGTAGGAATGACCACAGCGTACTTTAGCAAGAGATGCTCCGAATGCAGACTGCAGTACTGGAAGTTCAGGTGAAAGTTCTTCGTAATCATAACTTTGAATTTTTACGATTTCTGGAGTAATTATAGATGAGCTGCCGCCTTGTGATCGATTTGTTTTGGTGTCCTGCAGAAAGAAATTAAATTGCACAAATTATTACTGCATTGTAATACACAAAGCCTAGTATTGTATGGCCAAGTCTTCCCTATTTAAATCTTAATTCTGCTTCTGTTTAGGAATCTTTTCAGAAATACAAAACAATTGTATTATAACAATTGATTAAAATTAGTAATAGTGATTAGTAATGATTAAAAGTGCTTACATTTTGAAGAGTACATTGCTCCACTAAGTGTAACTTACTGCTTTGAACCACATAAAAAGTACGCAGTTTTGAAACTTGCCTTACCTTTTTCATCAGTTTACTGACTAGATCTGATTCAAATGTGGGAGTCTCGGGCATAAGTAGAGTGTCATTCAGATTTTCAAGAGATTTCAGTGGTGGAGAAGATGGAGTTCTTTGTTTCTCTATTTTAAGACCAGGGGTGCAAAAAACAGGAAGCTCTGGGGAATCCAAACTCTCTGAAACATTGTGCCGACAAAGCAATTGTCTGAAAGTACGTATACATGTACAAGTACATACCAGAGAATAAGAACTACTGTAGAGAGGAATAAAGAGAAGAACTGAATTTTTCCTCACCTCGTGCAACTGTTTGAAGAACCGTAGATGGAGTTTCACTGCAAAATAGGTAAAGCATGAGATAAAATACAAATCCACAATCTCATGTGATTGTGAATAACGTTTCATTTGTGTCAGCCAATGATAATTAATGTCATACAAATAGTAATACTGTACCTGTTGACTTTTGGAGGCTTCTTATTGAATAAATCCATAGTGAAGTCGTTGTTCCAGCACATTGTGTTCTCAGAAATACCAAAGTCTTCTAGTCGTGGGGTTGGAGCATCTTCCTCCATATTCAGCGAGCACTTTGGTGTTTTTGGCTGCTTTGGATGCTCTTTCAAGACAAATGGTGGAGGTGAGACTACATCTGGTCCACGAGAGACACTGTGAGATGTCTCTCCATCACGGAGAAGTTCCTGAAAATGAACAGCCGTCAGGCCAAAATCCGAAAGTTTTGGTGTCAGCAGGGGGTCAACAGGAGGTGGGATCTTCTCTGGAGTCTCTGACTGATCAGCGCCATTTTCTTCTTCCTGCTCTGCATCAGTCTTCTCTGCATCTGGCTTCCTCTGATCCACACACACTGGAGAAATACAAACATCAAAACAGCTTATGGAGGATTTGATCTGTGTGTTTTTAAACTAAATAATAAAATAGCAGCATTTCACCTGTAGTTTTGTCTTCACGGGCTCTGTAGCCATACTTCTCATAATGTTTCTTCAGTCTATCGATGTCTTCGGTGGTTCTTTGCTTCAGGACCAAGCATCTTTTGATAAAGCCTCGCAGTTCAGTGCTGGAAGAGTCGTGTTTGGCCACCTGGTCCTGGACCTGGCGCTGTAGATCATTCCGGAGAAAAAAAGCACAAATCTTTTTGTTCTTCTAATGAGTAATGAGAAAAAACTTACCTTCAGTGCTCTGACTTCTGAGTGGATCTGGTACAGCACTTCAGCTCCTTGAGACTCTTCAACATCTTCTCAAGACAATTCATATAAAACAAACAGTTCATAAATAGGTCAAAATAATACATTTCAATTTCTTAAAAACTTTTATTTACCATCATCAACTTCTTTGCCGTTTTGACATGTATGTAGGAGACTTTGGCTTTCCGTCTCTAACTGGACCGTCAGTTTCCGCAGCTTTGCGAAGAAACGTTCGGTCGGATTCATGCTGAAGTCACCTGAAGTTTGAAGATGGTATTTTGATCCAAAAATTGTCCGATTAGTATACGAACATCTAATCACCGAATCAACCAAACGGTTCCGATTAAATTGCAACGTCAACAACAATAACGTTGTTGAAAAAATGCAAAATAAATCATACTCATAATGAAAAAAGACACAAATTAGGAAACATTAATACCTTAGTAAGCAGCTTATTTACCGAAATCAAACAGACCAGTGTCTGTTTTCAAATTTGGCGGTACATCCGGGACATATTTCTATATGAGCGTTGTTAGACTCTTTACTGGCATCTTGTGGACTGGTTCAGCTACAATCCTATTTACGAAAAAGAAAAGTCTGTGTTTTGTTTGTGTAATTTGCTCCAACTATTATTTTCTTTATTTTGAGCTATACAAAGTCACAGTCATCTATTTTTCTAGTCAAGAAATGTCTTTATTGTTTAAAGAACGCTTTTTATGCTTGCAGAAACGTGTTTGCGACTAAATTAGATGAATTGTATCGATAAGCAAAAAGCATTTATTTCCAGTATGTACAATATTGATGACACATTATTACACTTACAACGACATTTTTTAACCTACGGTATAATCTACGTCACACCCAAGAACTAATAAAGCATGAAATATGACAGTGTAGGAATGAAGTTCTTACGATAGCCAACAGAGGGCACTGTCTCTTTGAGAATGTTCAAAGTTGTTTAAATGTTTCAAAAATGTAATCTGCAGATCACAGACATATAAACAGGAAGTTAAACCATACAGCCTCTTACTGAGGGAACACATTCATCTATATGTCGTGAACTCTTGCCCGGAATTAACCGTGTAAAAAAATTTCAGCCTTAAGTATAGGGTAATATTTGCCGTAACACAAACACATGGACACACACACACACACACACACACACACACACACACACACACACACACACACACACAGCAGGTTAGTGCATCCACATGTTTTTATTCTTCTCCATTGCTTCGAGGTCTGTCTTGAAATCTGGGAAATCTTCCAGAACACAGTGAAATCTGTCCACTGATAAAGAAAAGAGCTGACAGATAGTCAAAGCTTGAGCAGTGTCCAGACGTCTTCCTCTGGTTAGGAGACACGATTCTGAAAAGAGCAAGAAAGGCCCTGATTACCACTGCACAGATCTGATCATTATGTAAGTGAACTTTGAGCCAAACCTCCAAAATGTTCTCCATCACAGAGTTCTGTCTGGTAGAACTCGTTCTCCACCAGGACCTGACCATGCTCGATAAAGAACATACGGTCTCCGGGAGCGTCCTGGTGGAAGATAACATCACCGCTCTGGAAGACTTCATACTGCAGCTCCAGGAGAATACAATTCATCAAGTTTCCATCACAGTTCTGGAAAATGGGAACTTTTCGGACGTGACCCAAGCACATGGTCATTAAAATATCCTGTGATGAAAGACACAAACAGAAAGATCCACGTAGAAATGAAGATCGGCCTTTTATAACTGGACTCCACACGACATTACCTCTCTGAGAGATGAAGACACCCACTTTAGGACGTCTTTCTCGTCGTACCATTTTCCTCCATATCGAGCCTGAAAGTAGTCGCTGATGCGCAAACGTAGAGCTTTGGGAAGCTTCATAAAGGTCATGTAATCCTCCAGATGATTCATCTATGGAGTTAAAACAAGATCTTGAGAAACCCAGAACTGTTTGGAGTGATGTCACTTCACCTTGTTCTTGTAGGCTCGGGCTGTAATGTCCACATCGGTCATCATTACCGCCGTGTTGGCCACCATGATTGTGTACATGATCGCTCCAGACACAATGCTGGTCATGACAATCCACAGTTCAACCTCATCTGAAGGGAAAAAAACACTTAGTATGTTTGGATCTAAACAACAGGTCTGAGCGCTGCACTGCAGATTGAAGTATTGCTGGTATAAAGTATACTCCTTGCTTGTTGGGGCATCAGAGGAACCGTACGAGATTGCAGTCATGTGCGAAAGAGCCCTGAACACGCCAAAAGAATATTTTTCCCCCACTGTGGCATTCTGTCAAAGAAAAAAAGAAAGATACTAAACTTTATACATAAACACAAATAATATTGTATGTATATAATATAATATTTATAACATATTATAATATTTATATATAAGTTACATTTTTATTAAGAGTTTAAATATATATACCATCATATATTGATAATAAAATTACCCGGTATATATGTGAAAGAATTAATAAATACACATTTTCTGTTTTACTGTTTTTTTGCTTTTGTCAACCAAACATTTAATGTAAATCAAATAAATAAGGGGGTTATATAACTAATAAAATCTAAGGAATTTACACAAAATCTTCACATATTTTATTTTTCATATAAATATTGTTTTATAATTTTCTCCCATTGGTACGAAAAATTGATTTTTTTTATGCATTATCACTAGGATTAAAAAATAACACAATAGTTATAAAATAACAATAATACATAGTTTCAGTTGTATTATGTTTGCTTTTGTGTAATTTTTCAAATATATGAAAAATAAAGGATTTCAATATACTGTCTTATGTTCATTATGTATGTTAATTTAAAAGTATTAAACTAAACTTTATGCATAATCACCAGAATAAAAAGTCTTTATACTATAATAAAAAATACTATAACAATAATGAAAAAATAAAACCTTTTCTATTTTCTATTTTTTCTATTATTCTTCTCACATTAATTTGAAAAAAAAAAAAAAAAAAAAAAAAAAAACTGCCATTTTAAATAAATATTGCCATTAATGATTCCAGTCTTGATGCAAACAGTGTTTATAATGTGATGTCAGATTTATTTATGATTATAATATGTCAGATTTTTACCGTTAAATTCTCTTTTCTGACCCAACAGTCGGAAGGAAATTCCTCAAGCATGGGTACAAAATACTGAATACAGCCATTCCAGTGGCACAGCAGGAAAATCATCATAAATAAAGACAAGATTCTCAGGAAGACCCTCACCACCTCTAAATTTGCGTTTGAAACCTACGGTGGAAAGAAAACGTACAAATTACGTGGATTAATATTCCGCAACAGTTGAGAATCCTTACCCTTTCCACTTCATTAAAAAACCGAACCAGTCGTGAAACCCGCAGTAATCGAACAAGACTGATGATTCTCACGAACATCAGGATGCGCATCATTTTGCCGGTTCTGGATGAGGGAGAGTCGCCGTGGTACTGCAGGCCCTGTCATGTCAAAGGCACAGCACGTGATTCCCGTAGGACGAGTCTAATTTTAAACTCTTTAATGGATTGTGTAAATTAAGGCACGTAACTGCAAAAAGAAGTATGTAACCAACAGGGAACGCTGCCACCATATCAGGTACAAACCAGCTCCTTAAATAACAGTGGCGGATGCATCTTAAATCCAAGATCGCTTCCTGTTTGTTGAACAGCAAAAAGACAGTTTGTGTTTAAAGAGCTGCAGATTTAAACCATAAAGGACTCATTACCTCGCTGTCTTCTTTAATGATACCCATGCGAAAGTTCAGACCAACATCTATTAAGAAGAGTGTGTCGGAAAACACATTAAATCCCTCCCAACCCACGCCGCTGTTCCCATCCAGAAACGCAATCTCCATCGGAATTCCAATCAGATTGAGGAAGGTGATGGCCACCATGCACATGATGTAGTAGCTCCTGCGGGGAAAAACGAAAGGAGAAAAAAGGAGTTCAATTCTTACATCATACTTTTATCCCCCAAATGTACAGTACATGAAATGATATATGTTGCACTATTTTTTCCTTTGATGATGCAAGAAGAGTGCACAGTACCTAATTTGGCTGAAGGGATGAATGACCAACACTCCCCCTTGAATCTGTCTAATCCGCTCCTTCTCCACAGCCACTTCACTGCCGTAGACGTACAGTGAGCGTCTGTTCAGCTGCGGCAGCAGGAGGTTCCTCCAGCCCGTCCAGCGGAAGCGCATGCGGTTCTCAGGTACCACACACTGCATTTCCTGGTCCTGACTGAGCACCGGGAGCCAGAAGACGCCTCTAACATCTCCCACTGTGCCTGCCTGGAAACTTTATTTCTGGACTTTCTTTTCTGCTGACCGTTACATCCCCTTCTCTTCTGGGTGGTTGTCGTCTCTCTCCTTCTATTTTTCGCCCTCAGGGTAATTTTCCATCTGCCTCCAGAGTGGAGGAAGTGATAACGTCCAGACTTTCTATTCTTTCCCACTCTGTCAAACTAACTATTGTCTCATCAAGTATTCAGTATCTCTGCTGCGTGCGCACATCAGCCCAGCTCATCTGGACTGTGACGCAGTTCTGAGACACAAGGCGGTTTTGAATATCACAAGTTTCGTCAGATCAACCGTAGATTTTTACAGAGATGCAAACATTGCACAATTGTCTGTGATGAAGCTAGGATTGAATAAAAACAGCTGGCTGTAGGCAGAATAAGTCTAGCAGCATATTATTGTACTATAAATGACAGAATACGAGTGTCTCATTAGAGCTCCGGCAGACTGAATAACGTATTGTGTATCAGTGGATGGCTTAGTTTATAAGAGTCGGACTACAGTGTTGGGTTTCACTGCTCTATACAAGTAATGCAACGGTAACTGATCTTATATACATAGGAGGCAACCCACACCTTACCCGGGCATTTATTTATTATACTCTCGACATATCAGATTGCATTGGCTTATCAAGCAGGCCAGAAATTACTCAAAAACATTTCATCAAGTCACGATAACATTCTGTATAGAGACAGTCATTTGTACATATTTACACACGCACACACACACACACACACACACACACACACACACACACACACACACTTTCTGCAACTTATTCCATGTCTGAATGGTAAATTCAAAGTCAATTCACCTGAAACACTTGTTTTGGGACCTGGAGACCCAAAAGAAACCCACGAATACACAAGAAGAACATGCAAACTTAGAAAGACCCCACTCACACACTGAGAAACAGGTCCTTTTTGCTATGACCGTCCTTCTTGCTGTAAAAACACCACAGCAAATTACAAGCACAAAAATATTAAAGTGGGAAAAAAAAACTAACAACATTTTAGATTTAAATAAGCACAATTGTTGACTATATAAGACACAACATTGACTATATAAACCTGAATACATTTATTTTCATTTTTAACCAAGGTATTTTAGGTTTTAGGTTTAGGTTTTAAGCTGCACCCATTAAATAAATACTGCGTGCTTGTGGTAATACTGGTTAATACTACTAACATAACATGACGCAAATGTTAATAAAGGGAATTACTTTAAACATAAAGACTTTTATTATGCACAAGACTTTTAATGCGTATTCCTTTTCACCGCTCCAGGATATTAATATAAATCGTTTTTTTTTTTTTTTTTTTAAATAAAACGTTTGGTACATCTGTTATTATCATTATATATTTGAGGCCGCAAAAATCGCTTTTAAATGTGTGTTTTCGGGTTTTTTTCAACGTAAAAAGCATGCCCCGGAAATTACACCAGACTTCCGTTTTTGTACGGAGGTCACCCGACGTTTTTGACGGCGCTTGTGTTGCGTAAGAAAGGGCGCACGTGAACACACCACAGTCCATCTCATTCAAAGTAAGTCAGTACTTTTTTTATATAAATGATTGTAAATAAAATTACAATATTTAAATACATAAACCAAAATCCACTTTTATTTTGCTGTGCCAATGCAAACCAGCGGTTTATTATGGTCGCGAAATATGTCCATCTAATTAATATATACAGTGTTTGCACATTACTGTGCTTATAATAAACAGTTGTTTCCATTAGACGCACGGCGTTTCTGAAATGTAACGTAAAGAAATAAAGTGTCATTTAAAATACTAATGGAGGAAAGAATCGCGGTCTGTGTGTAATGGAGAGTGTCGGTGTAAGATAGCCCGCATATTAATGTCGTGAGCGAGCAGCGCAGTGACACCAGACCCGTGTCTTCCACAGAATCCTCCAGCGGAAATGTCGAGCTTGTCAGCCGCCAGCGTGGAGAGTTCACCGGCCGCGGAGGAGAAGAAGCCCCTGAAGCCCTGTTGCGCGTGTCCGGAGACCAAGAAGGCGCGAGATGCATGGTGGGCAACGTTTGAAATTAGTCTTTTTTTTTAATTGTAAGCTCTAATTTGTTTAAGCATATGTTTTGAATGAATTGTGAAAAGTTTTGAAAAAAGACCCAGTATCTGATTTATTAATTCTCTGATTTACACAAATTCTTGTGCATAGCTTGATATACAGACACATGTTTATTGGTTGGTCTGTTTAAGGTTTGGGCGTGACCAATCTTAAGTACGCACCTCCCATTTAAGTACTCACTATCCTTGCGGATATATTAGCTCTTAAGCAATAGTTAATATATTCAGACAAGTGATTAAACATTTTCCATGACTGCTTTAACCCTGAAGACCTTCATAGTTATTGATTGTTTTTTGGTGATTTGAGTGTTCTAATTCTGTGTTAATAATGTTGCAGCATAATTGAAAAGGGAGAAGAAAGTTGCTCTGGTCTTATTGAAGCTCACAAAGAGTGTATGAGGGCACTAGGATTCAAGATTTGACTCCATGTGGCTGAGATGAGAGAATGGTAAGGTCGTTGTCCGTTTGTTGTAAAAGTCAAATAAGCATTTTGTTAGTAATATAAACGTAAAACATAATAATTAATTTATTATTTGTAGTAAACCGTTGCCACTCTCGTTTCAGGTTGTGTGAGCTGTGGGAACTGGACCACGTCTGCTGTTTAACTTATACTTTTACTCTTAATGGAAGATTGCGAGGGTTTAAATTATTCCACTGAGTGAAATGTTGTCGTTCTTTTTGTGATTTACTAACTTTCAGTGAATAAAGATTCTATGCAAGAGATTTGCATATTCGTTTGGTATTATTTATCAATTGAATATACCGTATAGATATGCAGGTTCAAATTCAGACTTGAGACTGCCCACATGACTCAGGACTGCCCACTTTAATGTTGGTATGGGTCACTACATCATCAGAGCAGTGTGAATATCTCCTCTGTTTCACTTTCACTTTATCACTTTTTTTTTACAAGGATTGGTGGCGCTGTGCGAGCTGGGAATGAGTTCTTTAACTGGCTGGTGCTTTGAAAGCTCTGCATCAGGGCCGGGCTGGTGACAGCTGCTCTCAGCTATGCTCGCAGGCCTAAAATAGCGCTGTAGCTCCCAGCACGCTCTAATCTGAGTTCTGCACACTCCATTACTTTACGCACATGTGCACCTGCTGCCAGTTGCAGCTTAAATTTAGTATTTTCTTACAAAGATTCTTCAGTTTTTTTAGACCGTTGGCAAGAAAATATGTTTTGCTGACACTGTTTTTCCAACCAACTATTTTTCAAAATGCTAAAACCTAGAACATCCAATCATTATGGTGTGTTATTAATCAGGACTGAATTGTCGGCATCTTCTGTTGCTTTTTAAAATGTCTTTAATTTAGCAGATGCTTTTAACTAAAGTGACGTGTTATATTCTCAACTTCGAACCTATTGCTTTCACTGCAGATCAAACCGATCACTTTTTGTGCGACAACACTGTCAATTGAGCCACAGAAACATAGATACATATGTGCACCTTAAGATATTTCCATAGTTAATAGGTGTTACAATTAGTTAGTCATCCAGTTATATATTCATTCTTTAGAAGCACAATTATATTTTTCATACTATACACACACGCTAGTGTACTATGCAAATTAAACTTTATATAAAAAAAAATGCTCAATTTATGTGCGCATCAATGTATAATTGTGTGCTATAATTGTAGCATTTAACAGTCATGATTTATGTTTTTTTTTCAATCTTAATTTTTTATTCATGATCAGCAAAATTTCTTGTGCGTTAAAGTAAACAATCATCATTGCCTAATTTACCATTTAAATTTAAACTGGTCTTAAAACAGTCATGATACGTCCATTTCTTTCAAACTAATTATTTATTCATGAGCAAGAGCATGAAGTCGCCTTTATCATTTTCACGGGGTGAATTTAATGAATGTACAACCAGAAGCAAAACATCCTCCGTGACCCTCGCTGTAACATTAGATGTCTCAGATTCTTCAAATATGCCAGCGCGTATCCCACGGCCCACCTTCCTTCAATGCCCTTACTGTACTTTAATAGCGGTCACATTGAATACTGTGAAAGACGTGTTGGTGACATCCAGCAGAACGTATGGTGATCTTTTCAAACAGTGAAAGCTTTCCTCTAGGTAACTTGTTATCATGTTATGTTAAGTAGCGCGCCTGTTTTCTGTCACTGGCTCTTTCCTCCTTAGGTTTCAATTCCAAACATGGGTATCCTTCTCAGGGTCTCGGCCCCCACCCATCACACACCATGTTTCCACCGCTCCCGCTCCAGTGTGGGAGAAACAACAAAGCCAGAGACGTTATAGAGCTGCTATTGTGAACTTTCAATGGAAAATGGGTTTCACTGGAGCTAAATAGACTGGAATCATGAAGCGGCCTTCATTCCTCAATGGTTTTAACCAGACAGTAAGACTCTAACGCAGTTATAATCTAAAGGGAACACAATTATGTTCTGAACCGTGTGTACTTTCAATTTTTTATGTGTGCCAGTTAATATCTTTTTTTTTGTACTCAAACGTGTTTTTTTGACTGAATTGTGGGCAGAAAGGAGAGAAATATGGCTGCTGTGCTGGAGTCTGAGATTTTTAATCACACTCTATGCGATGCCTGGTCTGACAGCACTGAAGGTGCCATCTATCATCTGGGCAACACTGTTCTTTTCTTGGGTTATATGGGCGGTAGCGGAGCATATGGCACTCTGTACATTTTTAGTTTTTTAATTCCCTCGTTCATGTGTCTGGCCGTGTGGGGCTGGCTGACAGTCTGCGGCCTTGATGTCTTCCTCTGGAACCTGCTGCTGATGCTGCAGTGTTTGGTCCAGGTGTGTCATCTGATTTTCCGGCTGATGCGGGACGGTTTAGCTGGCGAGGAGCTTTCTGCGCTGTACACCGCCGTCTTTTTGCCTCTGGATGTCCCGGTGCAGGTGTTTAAAGAAATCACAGCAGCCTGTGAGAATAAAGTGCTCTCTCTAGCGGCCGATGACACGTACGCCATGGAGGGCAAGACCCCCATTGACCAGTTGTCTTTCTTGCTTTCTGGACGGTGAGTCGCCGGTGAATTAATTTTTTTTGTCATTGCTTTGTAAGGCAAAAATGATGTTGAAATGATCTCGTTTTGATTTCACAGGATAAGAGTGTCCTTAGAAGGTCAATTTCTTCATTATATCTTTCCTCACCAGTTTCTGGATTCACCCGAGTGGGAGTCACTGCGACCGACAGAGGAGGGAAACTTCCAGGTTTGAGTTTATATGAAGATGAAGTATCTTAGACCAGAGGTGCATGACTAGTTCATAATATGGAAGCCAATCTAGACTTTATTGTAGATATAGGATACGAACATTTAATATAGATGTTTTCAAATGAGTCTAGTTGCAGAAACGTCATCTTTCATTGCCTATTATATCAGTGCGCTGTCTACTGGTGTTTTCAGACTTTTTTAGTCCAGATTTGTCATGTTATTCTCAGTACTTAGTGAAGATAATGTTCTGTAATGCGAGAAAGTGACAGGTTTTATTCTTCTTCACTGGGAAATATTGTTCTCAAACATGTGCTTTCTAACACACAGGTCATTTTCACTCTTTATTCTTTCCGCAAACCTAGAAATTTCACTGGTGAATGTGTAGCATAAAACCCAGGTTGTGACTTTTCATCAAATTTACCCTTCAGAGCTGTTTGAAGGTCGTCTCAGATTGAAAGTTTTATTATAGATTTTATTAAAGCATACAGTCATAACTTGTTCTTCAAAATGCACTGAAATCAATAAATTGTGTACAGAGTTAAATTGGACACGTTACACTTTCTTGGCTGGTAACTCTGGTTTATCCAAAGTTCATGTCCATCCAAAGCACACTTAAGGAAAGTGAATAAATAAAAATATAGAATTGAAAAATGAATCTGACTTGAGTTGTGGGAAGAGTAGTGTATACAGTGTGTGTGTGTGTGTGTGTGTGTGTGTGTGTGTGTGTGTGTGTCTCATGTCTCTTTACGGAGCCTTTCTGTTCTGTTCCTTCAGGTGACACTAACAGCAGAGACAGACTGTCACTACATCTCTTGGCGACGACGTCGTCTTTACCTTCTCCTCTCGAAGGATCGCTACATTGCCAGACTCTTCTCAGTTATGCTGGGAAGTGACATCGCAGACAAACTCTACTCTCTCAATGACAAGCTGTTTGCCAAGAGTGGTGTCCGCCTAGACATCCGTCTACCCAGCCTCTACCATGTTCTTGCCCCCTCATCTCAGCTCAGTGAAGGTGGCAGCACCAGCTCTCCTCCGCGGGGAAGCCACGGAGATCCTACGGTGGTGAAGACTAATACACCATCTCCAAACCAAGTCTCAGACCCGAGAAACTTTCCAGACCACCGAAAGACCTCCTTACCCAAACCTCAGCAGCAGCAGCTTTGGCCCTCAGACATAGAGCTACCTTCTGGTGAGGATTCCAGCAGTTTGATTCTGGAAGACTTTGCTGATATGACAGGCTCGCTAACGGACTATGGGAGTGAGAGGGACTATTTGAAGTAAAGATTGTGGTGTTGAAGCTAACACACTGGGCCACTTCTTAAGTCACAATGTAAGTACATACGTAATGATGCTGGGGTTGGATTTTATAGGATTTTAAGGGGCTGTTTTGCATGTAAGACCACAAATGTACTAACTGAGCACTGGAATGCACAGTCATTAACCGAATACTGAGTTTATCATTTTCTCTTTTCAAATTAAAACAGGCATTTTTTTTTTTACAGAGAGCAGTATTTCTGTGAAGAAAGCAATTAAGTTGGTTTATTTGTTTATTTGGTTGTTTGACTATATAAATGTGAGGCGCTTTGAACAAAAACATCCGCTTAAGGCATAATAAAGGCATAGAAATATTATTTCCTTAAACATATGCATATCAATTAAAAAGTCATTTTGTGTTCGTAAATATGTATGAAGTGAATAACAGGTGAATTATTAGCAGTTTTGCTTCTCAAACTATATTCTAAATCGTTCAGCACTGTTTAAATTGTTAAAAAAATAAAAATAAAAAAATAAATAATTTAAGAGACATTGTACCAAAAACATAATGCAACCATTCATTGCAAATCCGTCTAACATCAAAGTCATGTTTCTTTCTATATATAAAGTGACTTTACTACAGAGACAAAAGCAGATTTGAAATCACCCAGGGCTCCAGATCTGTTTTAGCAGCAGTCCTCCCTCTGGAACTACCGGACTTTTTGCCAGCTAAACACATGGTGTGAATAGTGAGACCACTGTGAGTGGAGGAGGGTCCGGCAGTCATTCGAGACGCGACCTTCACACACAGTTTGAGAAGGAATGAGATACATTATCGCCGCCTGAAAAATGCTGCACAATAAAGGAACGGCGCAGTTGAATATACTGGTACATGCCCTGTTGATAATATTAATTAATATTTTTCCTGTTTTTTTGTACATTTGACAGAGGGTGAAATTCCACAATGTAAACTTCCGATGCCAAGAGGATGTGCTCCACTGGCCCCTACCGAGACCCCTGAGCTGTAGAGATTATTAAACGCTGGAGTGTGAAGAAGCCGAATTGCTGGACACTGGTTTACCATTGAAGTCGAATGCTCTGCTTCCACCAATAAGACATTAAACACAGGATTATCATCTGCGTTTTAACACACTGACCAGTCAGGATAATGCATCTTTAATCAAGCAAAAAAAAACAATTAACTTTAGATTCCATTATTTCATGGCCATTCTTTGAATTTCTAACCGTATTTGTGTGTGCATGGTACAAAGGCTTGTTAATATAAAGTTTATTTTGATTAATCTTTTACAACAGTGAGCCATTCTAACACGTTTTGTTTAATTTTTGGGTGCTTCTAACCTCAACAGTTATTTCTCAATATGTGCACTGACCATATGGCAAAACTATATTTTATGGGGCCAACTCTGGATGTAGAATGTGAGATATTGTGCTTAATATATTTGGATTATTTTAAAAAGTGTGTGTAAATGAAGCTGAATCTGAATTAGTGGTACACTTTTTCAAAACGTTTAATCAGTAAGCTTGAGCCATCAAGACACGTAATAACACAATGTAATAAACCTTATTTTAAAAAATCTGGTGCTATTAAGATCTTTATATTTAATTTTTATGCTATTATACATAAACACACAGCAGACAAAGTGTAAACAGCTACAAAGGAAAGAAAATACTTAAAAAACACAATTTGCCCAAACCATTTGTAAGCAACTATTCATAGAACCTATAGCTGCTTTCATTAAAAAAATATATAATTTAACATGAGAAGCAACCTCTTTTATTTTGCTATTTGTCATTTATTATAACACTAGCAGTACATATTACTTAAAATCAATGCAAATTGTAACAAGGATTAAATTACGTACATTTTCCGAGTAGTTTCAGTGTAGAAAACGCGACAATCACATCTTACTCAATATTAAGACAAAATAAATACGTAGTTAAAAGCGGAAGTAATCAAAAGTCCCCTTGTATCCTTTTTTCGTAGAGTTCTAAATCTGTGACTCCCGTTCATAGTCGTGACGTCTTATCTGCTCTGCTAATTTCAGCTGGTTAATGCGTCAGATCTAAAAGTGATTTGGTGTTATGATTAATTTAGCACACCTGAACAAAGTCATGTGACCATGGGACTCCTCTTCCAATATTAATGTTCTTCACACATAAAGGATCCATGCCTCTGCACAACAGAAACCCAATGAGAGAACATCTCCTTGAGAGAAGGTCAGAGCTGTTACCTGGTCTGAGGAACTTCAGAGATGCAGATGGACTCGAAGTGAATGTCTCCTTGTCTGTAGAAACGCAAGCCGGTGTTTTTCAGCTTCACTGAATCAATCTTACACAGTCGCTCAGGATGCGCAGTGACCTTTTTGTATTCAGTTTCACCTGTGTTTCTTAAAAAAAAAAAGAATGAAGAGAAGAAAACATGAAATAATTAGTTTTGAACTGAAACACAGAGTAAGACATTCCACACAGTCTGAGCTTCAGCTCTGTCTCCGGGTGTCCTGCAGAAGAGATGGTGATCTGGATGTCAGCAGTCTTATCAAGAGAAGAAACCTTCAGCTCCAAAAGAATGTGATGTGCTGCGAATAAGCAGGAGAAGCACACGTGAGTTTCATCAGATTGCATTTCTTTGAGTTTTTATTTTAGTTGTAACCTGAAATAATAATAATTAAAAAAACCTGTATTAAATGAAATTTAGCACATGCAGGAAAAGAAGTGACAATTCCAAACCTCACCACAGTATGGTGCTGCAGCAGTGGTGAGGAGATACACTCTCTCCTGGTTTGGTAGAGGAGTCACAGTCAGCCCACTGTTCTTCAACAAGCCTAACACACACACACACACACACACACACACACACACACACACACACACACACACACACACACACACACCATTGAATGTAATATTTTAAGGGAGTTTTAGTGCTTTCATAATAAATTATATGTTATTATAAAATAAATATATTTGTTTTACCCCTACCTATCTGTGGGCACGTGCCATTAAAGAGACCCTCGCAGTTGATGCACTTTCCAGCCAGGAAGTCCTCATAACTATTGCAGGGGAATCCAATAAGTGGACAGGAGCCATTCAGCGCACTAATGTAGACGTGCAGCGCCCTCATGTGGTCACAAATCACATAGCCATACACTGGAAAGTAGATAAAAACTGACAACACAGGCAGATTCTCAGGAGGCACAAAGCTGCGTCGCTCTAGACAAAAGAGGTTTGTACACTGAGACTTTTCCTTTTATTATTCTACTCACTTGAAGCAAACCTTGAGCGAGCGCAACCGGCTTGATCCATTCCTCCGTTTAAGAAGAAGTCAACATGTCCGACAGGAATTGATATCCCAAAATCTGGTGAAATTTCATTTAAATGGGTTCAGAAATTATTTCTGGATAACATATGCTCTCTTTAGGCAAGCCTGGGTTAATTTGTAGAACACCCTGACCCAAGTGTAAAACATTAATTATGAATAAAAGTTGCATTACTTAAAGTAGAAGTTGTTTTGATTTATTTAAAGTTACATTAAAGTTCAGGGTCAATTTGTTTAAAGTTACATTTCAAGTTCCACTACGATTAGTTTTTTATTAAAGCACTTTCAAAGGTAGATGAGTAACTAAATAGATACGTAACTAAATAGATTAGTCTCAAAGCTTCTGAACCATACAAAAACAGAAATATCAGTATATTTTCACGTCTTTAATATTATACTGTTTAATAAAAATGATCTCTGACCAGTGGATCTGCTGACAAAAAAAAAGGAAAGAAAAGCTTACAAAAAAACCACCAACATTTTTAGATTTAATTCTAACCAGGAGACGAGAGTTGGGGAATGGTTGTGTTCTTACAGTCTGAGTCTGTGTGAATGGCTTCTACAAACAAAGCATCAGATGAGTCCAGACGGTCAAACGGATCAGCACTCTTGAACATCGGGCCTGCTGGATCCAAACCTGAGCAAAAAAACTCCAACAATGTTCTTCAAATCCCACGTTAGTCTGCCCCATCACTACCATCACAAGAGCTCTTTTGATTCTCTCTCGCTCACACACCAGCTATCACAGTTCTGTATTGTGTGTGTGGAGGGCTCTCGTCGCCTCTGCTTTTTGTCTGAAAGCCTCATTCAAAGTGATGCAGTGGCAGTTGTCTTCATAGGACAGTGAAATTGAACAAATAATACAAGTATGGAAATGTAAACAATACAAATGAATTTAGCTTTAAGTGGACATTATGCCGCATTATAAGAAATATAATAAAACACTACCTGTGATTCGTCCCAGCTTGCCCTCAAAAAGAGTCCCCACAAATCCACACACATGCGCACCGAGACTCACACCAATGAAATGAAAAGACTCCAAGGAGCTTCCATACTTCTACAAAAAGCACAATTGCATTGCATTTAGCCGAAGGTTTTACAGTTAAATGAGTTTATGCTTTCTATGTGAGTCGATCGCTTGAGCATTGGTGTTGGTCTATAAAAAAAAACGTCAACGGAAAGCAGTTCTTGTATTTTGAAGAGACAGTCTCGGGTTTAATATTTTATTCTTCCACGTGTGGCAGAAAATTATGAGCAAACTAAATCATGAAAATGTACCGTAAGTTGATTGATCAGCACTGAGATCTGCAATGCCACTTCCTTGTAGTTCTCCACCACCAGGTTATAAGCAAAGGAAGCTCCGTAAACCCAGTCCACCACCAGAACGTTCACGTCTTCTTCATGCAGCAAAGCCTGAGCTAAACCACTAACCCACGAGGGTTTACTGCCCAGTGCCCTGCGGACCCATTTATTACATGCCTTCTCGCCATCATGCCACAAATACTGTGTTTAAGAGCTCAGACAAACCAGAAACGTCACCTGTATCCATGAACAATGACTTTGGTGGGGAGTGAGGAGTTGAAGAAAGCCGTGTGCTTCTGTGTGTGGTTGAGGCAGTCCTGTGAGAAAAGACTGGCACAGTTGGCATTCTGCCGTGTCAGTAAAAGATACTGCACTTGGAGCTTGGTGCCTTGTCTGTATTCAAGCCAAGTGGTGTTGTTGAAGTCTGCACACTTGAACAGAGAGGCGTCCTGGACACCTAAAAGGTTGTACACATCAATGTTGGGGGGAAAAAAAGGAAAAATTCAAATTCCATAATAGAAAATATATAGTCAGACGATGACATACCGTATATAATATATACTGTACATAATATATATTTTATGATATTAACATTATAAATGTATACTCGATATATTATTTATGATGTATAAAAATATATACTGTTTACATGTACAGTATAAATTATTTATATACTGTACTGTATATGCATATAAGGGGTGTCCGATGGGATTTTTATTTGAAAACTTTCTTTTATTTCAAACGTTTTATTTCAAAAGTATTTTTGCATATTTATTTTAATTGTCATAATAAACATTTCTATTAACGAACAGTCAATTTTTAATTTTAGATTTGAATAAAAAATTGTTAAATGTTTTACTGCAATATTGAAACATAAAACAACCTGTTTTAAAACAAGTGTAACATTTAATACAATATCTTTATATAAATCATAGTTAATATTTAATAATTAGTAAGTATTGCACTAAAGAAATACAAGGAACATACATTCATAACATTTATGAAATTGCAATATATTTACTGCACAACAAAAAAAAAGAACTTACTCCAAGCTGAGAGGAAACATAAAGACACAAAAACATAAGCTCTCATCCATTTCCATGCCATGGTCCGGTTCTAAATCATTTACATAAAATAATGAAAATCGCTGCCTTATTGTTCTTATTGCTTGTGGTTTCAGGAGCAAAATTGTTCTTTTGCGGTCTGCTTCCAGCGAAATTTGTTTTTGTTTTTCGGGTTTTAGCCTTTTAAGACGCCTGGAATCTACTTAATAACTAGCAAAATCTGTTACACAATGCGGGTTCTGGAAAAAATGTCTAATATCCGATTAGTCGAGATGAGGGGTGAGATTTTCCTTCCTGTCCTGGTGTGCTGTAATAAAGCCGACGTGAGAAACATGGCGTCAGTGAGAGCCGGGGAGAGTTTGGCATGGACTACAACAAACAAGTAGAAGGGATGACTGTGGCCTGCAGCTGGGTGTCAACATCTGACCGGACAGATGAAACGCTGGATTGTTTGTCCAGTGGCTGGACTCTGACCTTGAGCACAATCCAGACCCACTTTCAGAAGTGTGGTGGCATTGTGAAGACGGGAAGTGAAATTAACACAATCATATCCATCCACGAGAGCATTGACCCAAGATGGAGTGTTTGTTCCATGTTTTAAAATCATTTAAAAAAATAACTGCAGTACAAAAGTTATTTTTATGATTTATAAGATAAACTCCCCTTTTATCAAATTTGAACATTATTATTCAATTCATAACTTAAATTAATAAATGTATACATTTATTTGTTATTAGAAAATAGTAATACATTTGACATGTTTTACTTATTTCGTAAAAAAAAGATGAATTTAAATTATTTATTATATTTCAGCAAATAAATTATAATAATAATAACTGAACCTTTATTAGTCCCTCAGTGGGGAAATTTTTTCTCTGCATTTAACCCATCCGATCAGACACGAACTCGGAGCAGTGGGCAGCCACACAGTGCGGCGCCCGGGGGGCATGTGGGGTTCAGTGTCAGTGTCTTGCCCAAGGACACTTAGTTGTATAACTAGTCGTAGGGGGGATTCGAACCGGCAACCTTTTGGACACCAGTCCAAGTCCCCTACCACTGTACCACAACTCCCATATTGTTATAGAACTACAATATGAGAATGGAAAAAAACACCACAACACATTTCTATTTTTATTTGACCAATATTATTAATTTGTCAAACAAGTGTTGTACAGTTAATTACCCCAGGATTTCATTAAAAATGATTTTGATGTAATAACAATAAATACTGTAGTTATTTATATGGTTCGATAAACACAGCTTTCATAAAATTTGAAATTATTATTATAAGTAATTGTATTATTATTGTGCGCTTTAAGACAGTTAAAATTGTGAAAAGCGCCTTACAAATGCTCTGAATTTGAGCTTAATATTAACTTAAATAAATAATCCAAAGAATCCAGAATGCTGCAGCACGACTGGTCTTCAAGCAACCGAAAAGGACTCATGTCACTCCACTGCTCGTCTCTCTGCACTGGCTGCCAATTGCTGCCAGGATCAAATTCAAAGCTCTATCACTGACCTTCAAGACCATCACTGGTGCGGCACCATGCTACCTCAACTCCCTGATTCAGGAATACTCTCCCGCACGTAGTCTGCGATCCGAGAACGAACGTCGTCTAGTCGTCCCTCTGCAACGCGGCTTGAAATCTCTCACAAAAACCTTCTCTCGTTCAGCGGCTGTCTGGTGGAACAATCTACCTATTCCTCTTAGAAAGTCTGCAACCTTCTTAACATTTAAAAAAGCACTAAAAACTGAGCTCTTCCACCAGCACCTTAACACTGATTAACAAAAAAAAAAAAAAAAAAAAACTTTGCTTGTGTTTCTTGTCCTGTGTTCACTGTTTTTGTTGACTGTCATGCTGTTCTGTCTAGCAAGTTTCCTTATATAGCCTGTATTGACATCTACTGTAGCCTATTGTAGACAAATTGCTTCACTTGCTCCTCTATTTGTAAGTCGCTTTGGATAAAAGCGTCTGCCAAATGACTGTAAAGTAAAGTAAAGTAAAGTAAATAAAAATGTTAATTTATGATTAGAAAATAGCACAATATATTACATACATGGTACTTATTTTATAAAAAACAATTGTGTCCTAATATATTCAATTATTTCAGCAACAAAATGATCGAACTACTTAGAATGGAAATGAAGCTTTTTATAAAAAAGAAAACACCACAACAGATATTACAATTTTTATTTGACCAACATTATTAATTTGCCAAACAAGTGTTAACATATTGTACAATTAGTCACCCCAAGATTCCAAACCCATGTGCCTTAAGTCAACCATAGAATCTATAGGCGTAAGCGTGACCCACAAACCCAAAACAGTTAAAATAACAAGGAACAAAATGTTACAATCAAACATTAAAGGATTTAATTAGGAAACGCTAGAAGCCAAAATCTTTGAATGATGCTTTCAACTCCTTTTAATTTTTGGTCTCACTGTCTTTCTGCAAGACGGATGCGAGCCAGGTTGTAGTGCGCTTGCGTGCTTTTTCCCAATCATAGAGAGGTGTGTACCCGAAATCTCGGTGCGCTTTTTGGTAAGAGAAACTGAAGGGTGTGTTCAGCATGGTGTACAGCTGCCTGTTAAAAGGAGGTGTGAATTTAACAAAAGGCCAGAGCACAACACGCAGCATTTCCATCAGGAACGACAGAAAATACAGAAGTGGGAATGGTAAAACGGGTCTGTCTTGGATCCCAAAGCCTAGAGGTGAAAGAACAGCATAGTTAAAGTCAGAGTAGCTGATCGGAGGAGTGTCGTCGGAGATGTAGTAGAAGTTTCCCCCCATCACGCCTCTCTTCTCAGGACTTTGAATGGCCTGGCCTGCCTGCAGATGTGCCACAGCTACGTTCCCCACATACACGGGATTTACTTTGGCCTCACGCCGAGATGATCTCAGGAGCACGTTGCCATTGCGGACTCCAGCCCTCATGTGTGCCACAGTAAAGCGACAGCCTTCTCCGTAGATGTACATGGGCCGTAAAGCGCAGGTGGCCAGCACACCTCCATTGGATAGCAGCTCTCCATTGGCCTGCAGGCAAATCTGCTCCGCTTCGCATTTGGTTTTGCTGTAGTCGAACTTAAGGATGGAGGGGTACAGCGTGTCCTCGTTGCCGTTAATGATGGGATCACCACGAGGATTCGGACCCATGACTTCAATGCTGCTCGTGTAAATGAACGACTCCACGTTTTCTTCAATGCAGGTCTCCAGGAGAAGTTGTGTTCCTGTCGAGGAATAACAGAACCTATTGTTTTCAAATCTTCCTTTTTAAAATATATTTATTACAAATACATTTTAATATATTTATTTTAATATTTGCGGGTAAAAGTTTTGTTATATAATGCAAGTATTATTATAGTTTAAATGAGATATAACAATAATAATTTGAACAATGACAATAAAAGAATGAATGGAAAATGCCATAACTAAATTCTAAATGTTTAGAAAATGTACATACGTTAAACCATTACTAATGCTGCGATGCTTTTAATATAAGCTTCTATTTCTTTCTATTTTTGAAGTCTTTATTTTAGGTCATTCTTCAAATCACTTTTAGTATTTTCCCTAGTTTTTATTTTTAAGACCTTTGTGTTTCTAACTATCTTTTATAAATGAATTAAAGTCATGAATAAACGAGATATTAAATTAGCAGTAATCTTATTTGTAGATAGTAGGTATATTCTTATTTATCACTATTTAATTGTTTTTGTAAATGCTGTGCTACAAATGCTTTGGGAATAGTTCATTATTTGCTACAACTTTTATTTACTATTAATAGTTTTTAATATTTGGTCAATAATCAAACATTTTATTTAGATAGTAGCATAGTAATTATTCATGAAAAAATGTCAAAACCTAGAAAACAAGTTAATTTAAATACATCCGTTTCAAAGCAAAGAATAGTGTGATACAGTAACAGCAAGTAGGTTTTTGACATGAACTGAAGTCCCCAACACACCTGTAACATTGACGCCATATAATTCACTATATGGAATTTCACCGATGACGTCAATGATCGATGCCGTGTGGAAGACCAGTGCAGCTCCTCGACAGGCTCTTCTCAGCAGCACTCGGTCCCTGATGTCTCCTTCAAAAACACTCACTTTACACTCCCCTCGGCAATCTGAGGACACATAATCTTAATAGATCACAAATATAAACATTTGCACTTTTTTTTTAATGTTTAATTTAAAGCCTACCATCAAGCGACTGTGTAAACTGAGAAAGGATGTTCTTGTCCAGCAGTCGGATCTCAGCAAGTTTCTCCTCTTGCAGTAACAATCGGACTAGTTTTTCTCCCAGGAATCCACAGGCGCCCGTCACAACACACACCTTTCCTGACAGAGCCATGACGACTGTGGTTAAATGCCTTGCTTAATGCAGAGGAGCAGAACCACGGCACGGTGAAGAGTCTTTAAAGCCAGTGGAGCAGTGCAGGGAGGGTTGTGCGTGTTTAAGCCTTGATATCTGCCAAGGACAACCCTCAATGCCACAGGCCGGGCATGGAAATGTTTGTGAGATTAAAAAGACATCCGTTGTTCTCATCAATCGAATCCACCGTCTTTTATTATTGTGTAAAAGAAAAGAGCAAATGTCACAAGACACTTTTTAGAATAAAAAATTCTGCCACAATGATGACTAAAATGTTCTCACCAGTTAAAAAAAAACATGAAGAATACATGCTTCTTTAAGATCCTCGGAACAGTTTGATAGGGCAGATGTCTCATTTTTTCACACTAGAACATTGTACATTGTTTTAAAGTCAATAGTGAATGCTGATATAAAAGATGAAATTACAGCACCTACAGACATCCTTGAGTGTGTGCTTTGTCTACTGGACATTCGTCTAGTGTGTTATCTCAAGAGTGAAGTTTCAAGGACTAATGTGCCGTAAGCACTATGAAATGGCCTAACACGCACACACACAAACACACTTGCATGTACTGTATTTCAAAGTGGGCCTCCCCAATGACATACTGTACATACTATACAAACATTTGTATAAAAACCCACCATTTAGGGCCCTGCCTTGACCTAAATGCCTACACACACACACACACACACACACACACACACACACACACACACACACACACACACACACACACACACAAAAATTACAGATACATTGTTTAAAAGAGATATAAAGACACCAAAGAAACTGCTAGAAATGCACTTGGAAACAAATGATTAAAATAAAAAAAAAAAATAAAAATAAAAATGTATCACACACACACATGCAGAATTGAATTGAATATCTGTGTTTATTAGACACGTGCATCATACTGTAGAAACATCTTCAGACTTTTCCTGGGAATCAAATCCACAACACCAAAGTTTTACATGAAGTCGGTTTAAGGAAATGAAAAGAATAATGACACATTGAAAACAAATGAATTGTCCTTGTCCTTACAATATAACAATTTCAGTATTAAACTAAGAAGGTTTAATTTTTGGTTGTTGACAGAGGATAATTTTGTATCTCAGTCTCCTCGACTAAACCATCCGGGCGGTGAACTGTCATGGTACAAGCACGTATTCCTCCAAGAGGCTCTTGGACACTAAAGACCTTCGTCCACTCGTCTTTCTCAGGGTCGTAACACTGCACAATGTCCACCATGCACCTACTATTCCACGAGTATCCCCCCACCACATAGATCTGGGCATTGAAGACCGCCACTCCGACATCGCTCTGACCCCTGGGCATTGGAGCCACTAATGTCCACTGGTCAGTTGAGGGGCTGTAGTACTCACAACCAAGCACATCATCATAGTCAGTCGCCCCCCGGAAGTGGTTTCCCCCCATGACATAGAGGCGATCACCAAGGGTGCACATGCAGTGGAGGCCACGAAGCTCCATCATGTCTGCTCGTCTGCTCCACTGATCTTTATCAGGGTCATAACACAGCAACTCATTTTGGAAAGTGTCTCGTGTGATTCCACCTGACAAAAAAAATATATATAATAGTATTGAAAGAATACTTTATAAATATAACAGCAAGCAGCAATAGTGAGGTTCGGCCTTCTTTTGTTGGTTGGGAGGTGTGAATTATGTAGTAGTCTATAGATTATAATAATTATCATCATTCATTAAATATTTTTAGGCAGTCATGACTAATTAATAGGTTCCTACTTCTACAGTCAATTATTGTTCTCCTCACTGCCAAATAGGATGTCAATTTTTCTTTGCAAAGTTTTGCTGACATTCAAAAAAAGGGATACAAAAACTATTTTTTCATTCACTAATTATTTGGGTTTGACATTTAATATTTCAGATGAGAGAGGTGGTCTTTGATCTAATCTTTGATCCTTTTACAAGATGAGTTTGCTGAAATGTACTTAAGATAATGGTATCGTTCACTGTAGATATGTTTTGACCCCTGGTTCTTATTTCTTTCCCAATTTATTTGGATGATAATTGATGTATGTATGTATATTTAAATCAATTTATATAAAAAAAATGAACTCGAGACTAGTTTGGCTTAAACCTTAAAAATACTTTTGATTATGCTTGAAAAGCAAATTTTGATGATATAAAAATTGTCCCTCTACAATGCAGGGTTTAAGGTTTATATTGATAACCGTATTTCTTTTCCCCCCAATCAGAAACAGAACTTCCTGTCTGACTGAAAAAGTGTCAGAAGGCCAAATTTGTACAAATACAAAATTACGGCCTTTACACTGAACCTACAAATAGCATGAATGGAACAGAACTTTATTAATGTACATAGCATAATACAATTATGGATGCACTGGTAGCAGTTCACTATAAAGGAGAGCATTTATAAAATAATAAACGTAAAAAAATGTAAAATAAGAAATGTGTCGAGCCCCTCACCCACACAACAAGATTTCATATCAAGTTAACATAGTAAAAGCTTCCACAAGCATATTTGCTGCCATGTTTGTTATTTAAATTTTGAGCTGATCTAAAAGCTAATCCTTGTCCTAGTTCTAAATTCCTCTTTATAAGTTCTCTTTAGGTTGAGGTCTAACCGCAAACAACTGACCTACTTCAGCATCGTGCATCTACTTCCTGGTAATCGCTTGCTTGTTTTGCACTCGATGCGAGACCTTCGCCATCATCTGAACGCTTCTTCTAGGTGTAATGGAAGAATTCTTAAGCTGTGAATTCATTAGTCTCCCGCAGAGAACTGTGGTGGATTAAGGCCGTTCACCTCAACAAGCTTTGTGAGGCTGATTTACCGCAATTACTTCACCGAATCTCATGTGGATGTTGTTCTCAGGCAGATGTTACTCAAACGCTAGTTGTGGTGTAAAACGCTCTCACGTACCTGACACATACATCAGACCTCCATGCACGGTGCCTGCGTGGCCATAGTGAGGTTCATTCATCGGTGAAACAAATGACCACTCGTTCTTGTTCAAGTTGTAGCACTCCACGGAATCTGAGGAACAACGTTTTTTAGGAGCTTTTTATAGATGGGAAAGAACATTTGGTGCAGACTTTCAGACAGTGTGTCCTTACCAATCTCACCAGTGGCATTTCTCCCTCCGACGGCGTAGAGCTTTCCCTTAAGTGCACTCAGATGGAAGAACGTTCTCTTCTCGTTCAGCAATGCCACTTGCAGCCAGCGGTCGAAGCGCGGGTCATATCTGTAGGCGCTATCTACAGCCGTCTTTCCTTTGGTGTCATATGTGCTCTGACCACCAACTATGTAGAGAAACCCACCCATCAGGGCCACGCCGTGCTGGTAACGTGGCACCTCCATCGGCTGTAGGGCCCTCCAGGTTCCTCCACCGTCCTCATCATACAGCTTGAGTTCTTTGCTGACCACTAACTGCTGTCTCATCACACCACCGAGAACTACCAGGTGAGTGCGGTCGGACCGAATCCTGGTCCTCTCTGTCTGCAGGGCGGGCTGCAGGAACGGCAGCATCTGGTAGTTGCTTGCTTCAAGAAGGAGGTTCACGCAAGCCGTGTCGGAACGCATGAAAGGCTTCGCTTCGGAGCCTTTCTTGATGGCTCCTTCCTCCGTCTGGTCCTCCTGAGAGATCTGGAGGAGCTCGGCCGGGGACATCAGTGGGAATCGGATGTGGCGCATTAGTGAGTAAACACTAGATTGGCGCTCACTGGGTTTGTGGGAAAGCCAAGCGCGAGCAACACGGTAGAGCTCCATCTCCGAGAAGCCCCTCAGCGAGTCGCTGGACAGGGTGTGTGTCATGCACGCCTCCGATAACTGCAGGTGGCGGCTGCTTTGCACCAACGCGACAAAGTTCTCACACACAAACGTGTGAACATGACTTTGGACGTCTTCCAGGAGAAGATCCCTGCCGATGCGTTCCACTTCAACACAGTTTTCGATGGTGATCTAGCGTTGAGAAACATAGCACCGTGTTACCAAAGCAGATGAAAGGCAGAATCAATACCACATGTGAAGAGCTCTCACCTCAGTGCTGAGAAGCTGGTTGCAGAAGCTGAGAACGGGAAGCACCTGGAGGAAACTCGCAGCCTCTAGTGTGTCTTGGAGGGTTCCGAGGCTTAGACTCACACGAGACGTGTAGATAAATTCAATAATGTTCTTCAGGCCCACAGTGCTCACACCATGAAGCTTTATCTCTTTCAGTTCCTGCTCTCTCATGCCTCCTGCAAACCCAACATTGTTTAGAATGGAAAGTTATCATTTGTGGAATGTTTCTCAGATTGTTACAATTTGTCAGTGATATCAATAAATATTGTAACCAATTATCCTTACCCAAATATAGCAACCAACACAGTGAACTTGTTGAAATAACTTTTTTTAATATGACAAAAATTGTTAAAAAAAAAAGAACATTACATTTCGTGATCGATATTAATATTCACAGACTACAATGTAAACAACGTATCTGTAATAAAACAGTAATCTACTCGTAAAATACCATACTGTAAAATTATGACTTCCATGTTTTTTTATTTATTTTCATCACAATAATTGCTTATTTAAAGGATATTTTCAAATTAATTTATTTAATTTTCATTTTATTTTATTTTAATTAAAAAAAAAAAAAAACCTTCAAGACCACAGAATCTTAATACTGTACTTCACTCAACTAACCAGTAAACATGGCTTTAAAGTAGTCGCTTGCTGAGGCCATGATGACTCTGTGAACTGGAAACAACTCACAACTGTCCCCCGGTATCAGAGTGACATCACAAAGTGTATCATCGCTGCGGAAATGATCCAAACCCTGGAAGGAGAACAATTTGGAGCTGATGTACAGTACGCAGTGGTGCGTTTATTACTATTGTGTAGTATTTCTCCTTACTTTGAGCATGGTGCTACCGTGCTCCGTGCTGTTGAACACTTGTATCAGTGGCCTGGGAGGAGCACTGGCCTTTTGAGTCGCTGCTGGTTTCGGGGGGATGACGACTGGTTTTGGAGCTGGTTCTGGAGGCTTTGGGTTCTCGGCTGGTTTTGGTGGGGTTGCTGCAGGGGTCTTGTCTGCCTGAGGAGGGGGTCGTGGAGGCTCTCGCTGTGACCTGTTTCCTATTCGTGACAGTCTGCGATGCAGCTTTCCTTCCTCTCCACTGTTACTGAGAATATGTATTTTTTAATACTTCAAGTGTTAGACACAGTGACATTTCGTTTGATATGTCGTGTTTCATCCAAATCAAATACTTATATAATATTTTCAGTTTTGTGGAAATGTTGTGCCATAGAATAGGAATATTTATTCTATATATAACACATTTTTTTACATTAACATTTATGGAACGAATTCATGTTTTCTGCTTCAACAAACTACTGCTGTAAAAACTGTGAATCATTATCAATGATTATTTATTTTGTTTATATTTTACAATTAAATAATAAAAGTTCATGATTGGTGATAACAGACTTTGATAATCAGACATTACCCCATGGTTCGTGTCCACTGCAAATCAAATACACAAACTTCTTTACACATGAAATAGAAACACAGAAAAAATTATTAAATCTTTGGTATATCACAGCAAACTCACAAAAGACAGAATAGAATTCCAACGAACAATAAAGTTGAGCAAAAAAACGGAAGAGCAGGAAACTTGACTAGTTTGCAAAAACAGAAATTAAAATTTAAAAAAATGAATGTGGATAAAAAACCTTTACACGCTTACTTCTATTTATTATCACAAATACACAAATACATTTTATTGGTATAAAGTAATAAATTACTTTTAAATTGACTTAACACATCCACTACTTGAATTACAGCTCTATTTAAATCAGACAAAACGGCATTTTTCTATGACAATTTGAGAGTTAATAACCAGACTATTAAAAAAAGAAAAAAAAAACATACCAGGAATTGTTGCTTTGTTTTAAAGTTTTTACAAACGTCTTCTCGTTTAGGCTGTAAGCATCACTGTAAAGTCTGTTCACCACAACCTCATTGACTTCCTGTGTCACTTCTCTTTTGCTTTCAGGCACAGAGTTGAAAAATAATCTATCTTCCTCTTTTTGATGTTGTTTTCAAGCTTACGCTAAAAACCCAAACTTTCTTTCTGTAAAGCGATTCCTTAGACACTTGTGCAATAAATCTACATATAAAAATGTAAATTGTTAGTGTCTATACACTTTATAAAAACAAACCAACAAAAACTCTGAATTTATTAGTTTATTTTTCAGATAAACAAGACAAGACTCAACACTTTGCGAGTCATTTCTGAAATCTCGCAGTGTCTATTTTTGCCACACGTTTAATAGAGTATTAAATATTTGTTCTCACATTTTCATACTCTTGAAGTCTAAAATGCATTTAAGCATAAGAAGCACCACATAAAGTTATATCTTCACAAACAAAAAATATGATGCTTGTCTTATAGGGATTGTGTTACTTGTACATGACTCATTCACTCTCAATCAAATGAAGCCGTTTGGTCTTATTTACTAATAAATTCGACTAAAAGCTACACCGCTCCCACAGATTACTTTTTAAAGTCTGGAAAACTGAACAAGGCTCCTGTTGATCTCAGAAACATTCCTGCAGCCTGAAAAACAATAGGAGATTTGATGTAAAACACAGACGATTATTTATTCATCCACGGCTCTTCAGTGGTGTGACACGTCACTGACCTGATAAAGCCATGCAAAGACGGAACTCATCGTACAGAATCTGCAGAACCTCCTTAACACCCTCCTCGCCCTGACCAAAACATTTGAATCAGACTGAAAACTTCAGAAGACGTACAGAATACCACAGCACATACCTTGTAAGCAAGGCCCCAGATTATCGGTCGGCCAATAAATACACATTTGGCTCCCAAAGCTATAGCCTTCAACACATCATTGCCTGTGCGGATCCCCCCGTCCATGTAGACCTCGACCCGGCCCTGCACCGCCTCCACTATCTCAGACAGACAATCTATCTGTGTGACAGGAGTCAAATGCCAAGTAATAAAAAAAAATCCATGTACAGATGAACTTATCTTAGCATCTGTTACCGTAGCAGGTCCTCCATCCAGCTGCCGGCCCCCGTGATTGGACACGACTATACCCTGCACCCCATGCTCCACAGCCAGCTCTGCATCCTCTTTAGTCAGAATGCCCTTGATGATTATAGGCAGCCGTGATATAGACTGGAGCCAGAACACATCCTTCCAGCTGATGGAAGGGTCCAATGTGTTGGAGGGGACGCCATATTGTTCTAAAAAGTTTGCCTGTTGTTATGAAGATAAAAAACAAAACATGTTTGACTTTAACAGTATTGAACGCATTGTTAACAACAATGTTGCCAAAGAATAAAGTTGATTAGGTTAATTAGATGTTGTGCACATTTGTGTACATTATATGCTTGCACTAAGCCTAAGGATTAAATACGCCCAATGTCCGCCGATTGTGTGAGAAAAGTAGTGTTTTACTTTAAAAAGCACTTTGCATTTGTTTATTAAAGCAGCTGGGTTCAAAAGTGTTCATTGAAAAGCCATGTAGAATAAGGGTGTGACTTTTTGTTTAACACAAAATGAAACTGTTAATTACTTGAACATAATTCTGTTAAATAAAATTAAGTTTTAGATTTGTATTTGCCAAGACATATTGTTGCTTAGGTGTGCTGTTTTGACCATTTCACTATTGTACACACATATATGCAAACGCAAGCATTACCTGGAACATTCCTTCGAAATTCTTGACCTTCAGGTGTGGTGGGAGCTTGAACTGGTTGCGAATATCATTGCGGCGTTTCCCAGTGTAAGGCACATCCACCGTCAGCACCAGCGCTTTATAGCCCAGCGCCTCGGCTCGGTGAACAATCTGCTCGGAAAGTTTACGGTCACGGTACAAGTAGAGCTGGAACCAGCGGAAACCTTTGGGCGCTGCTGCGGCGATCTCCTCTACCGAACACGTGGCGTACGTGCTGGTGATGTAGCAGGTGCCCAGTTCCTCCGCAGCTGGAATACCGGAGTAAACTGAGGTCAGGGTCAACGGGCGCGGGGGAACGGAAGAGAAACACTGCCATCTTGTGGCGTAATGTGAGAACAATTGTAAAGTACGTACTGTATATAAAATATTGTTGAACAATTCACATTCATAAATAAGGACATTTATACCTGTATATGTATACAGAAAATTCTAAATAGTAATATATAGTACATGTATATTACAATGTAGATATACTTTCACCTTTAGCGGTGGCCAGTTCTCCTTCATGCCAAGCAAGACAGTGAAAAGCAGTGGGAGCGATTCCCACCGGGAAGCTGATGTCCGTTCCCAGCAGAGAGGATCGACAGTCACTGACCGTCACATCCCGTAAAATCCGCGGCCTCAAGCGGATTCTGAAAAAGCCGCCATTTTCGACGTTGTAATATTTCGGACAACACCGGCAAAACCGAGTAAAAGCCGGACGGTACCGTTTGTAGGCCAGCAGGTTCTCGTCCCTGGTGGAACCGTCGTCCGCACCGGCTGAGTAATAGTCCCATGTGGCTTTTGAGAGATGGTTTTTGGCATACTCCTCAAAGTCGGTCAAACAAACCATGGACATGTCTACGCAGCGGCATTCGTCTCTTTAACAAACACAAACGAACACGCAGACAGACCGACGGTGAGAAAGACTCTTGTGAATTATTGCTAATGATCAAAATATTGTCAGTATAGCCGATCGCAAAACTCCGAAAACAAGTGTCGATTCGAGTTAGGGAGCTTCAACAATGCTTGGTTTATTCAAGTTTAGGCTGTTGTGTTAATGTCTAACTCAAAAATTAAAGCAAAACCACCGTTTACCTTTGTCTCTGACGACACTGCTCCGGTGCTTTACTGATTTACATTAGACACACTGAACCCGGAGGATGGAGGTCTGAGTGAAGTAGGCTGAGATTTAGGTCTTGACGTCGCTTTTTGTCAGATACTTATTTATGTGTTATCGTGAAGTTTAGTTTTAATCTGCATTGCAGAGGCTTTATAGGGTTTAATTATGAAACAACTGTCATAAAAACAAGTAAATAAAATTGTAAATAATATTTCTTGCTCCGTTAAAAGTTAATAATTAATGTCACCAAACTCAATCTGCTCATTCTTCTGACCTATGGACTCAATCCAGGTTCAGCTGTTTTCAAATCACTGATGCAACTGTTTGCTCATCCATCACTACATGCTAATAAGAGCTTGAGGGAGTCATTTGATGTTGTGAAGGAAGCCAGAGTCTTTCTTTGTTCCAATAAAGGTGCTGTATTTTATCTGATTAATGACCCTTTCTCCCTCTCACCTAATTTGCACATTGGATTTTCTAAAATAAATTCTTAATTTGTCTTGGAAATGATATTTGGATTGTTGTTGTTTTCTTCTTTTTTTAGTCTAGTGATGAAAAAAAAAAAAACAAGAGTAAATTGTATTTTTAAATCTCGAGAAAGATCATCTATCCTTCTGAATTCACTGAATTTTGGAAACCATGAACCATGCTATACTATTTTTTTTCCTCGAGTTGGCAGGATTAGATTAAAAACAGGCATTATACATTAAAACCTATAGAAAATAAACAATTTTTTACATTTGTTTTTGGTGACTTTAATAAAAAAAAAATCATTTGACAGTTATCTATTTGTTTTCATTCAAAGACCGAAACGGAAGAACTTTGTGTGAGTATTGCCTTTAGCCTAAAAAATGATTCGAAAAAGCAATGACCTTTAGTATTTTACTTATACACTTTGTGTACCTTATGTTCTGTTGATTTATGTCATATTCAAAACATTTGACAGTTATTTTTTTGTTTCAGATGTCCCTCATGTAATTCCACTTGTTAAAGATGTAAACAGCGTTCTAACTTACCCACTGGAGACCGGTATGTTCATTTTTTCCGGACACTGCATGTGTTCTGCATGAGTATACCACTTCTAGTCTAGAAAGACACAAGTGACAGCATCCAACACAATTCTCTTTATTTGTACTAAATATGGTGTCATTTAAATCTGTCTGACGATAAAATCATTTGCGAACGCTAGGTGGCAATAGAGTTAAAAGAAATATTGGTGTCTGGTAACCCAAAACATTCAAGATGGTTAACAAGTTCATCACTCAAAGATATCATCTCCAGATTACAGTAATTAAAGATTTTTTTTATGATCCACGTCTCACAAAAAAAGAAAACAATTCTCAAAATATGTTTTTAATTCTCTTATTCTATTTTGTGAACTACTTTTAAATGAACATATTGATATATTCTCATGACAGATGTGTGATCAACTAATCTCGAAATTTTCAAACATTTTAAATCCCTTTGTTTTTGAGTGAGCACAAGAGACAAGTTGTTATTTATGAGATGAATTTGTCTATATCTTAAAATATTTTGAAAAATTAACATTGTCAAAAGGCTGATGGAGATTGGAATAAATACGTTTTCTAGAAAAACAATATTATAATAATAAATATTGTTTTCGATAACCTAAAACAAAAATATTTATGTTTTAAAACCTTAGTTTTTCTCTCGAATGAAGTGAATCTCATTTTAGTTTTAAGATGTAAGATTTATTTTACCCATTTGCTAAGTGTGTCTGTGTGTGTGAGAGAGAAAGTGAGAGAGAAAGAGAGAGTGTGCGTGCGCGTGTTCGTGTGTAGTCATCCTGTCTTACCTTATCACTATAGGTCTTGTTTTTTTCCTGATGCCAGATCCTGATGTGTTTAGGTAAGACTGAGTAACCCACTGATCTCTCTCTCTCTCTCTCTCTGTGTCTCTCTCTTTCTCACGCACACACCCCCCACCCTCTCTCTCACACACTCTCTGCCTCTCTCTCTTTCTCACTCTCACACGCAAACACACACTCCCTCATTCACAGGTTTCATTCACACAACCACTCTCACTAAGCCCAACAGTCAGCACTAGCCTGGTTCTCTCATTGTACGAGAGTGAAAAAGGGGCCAAATGCAATGTTTTGTTTCCGTTGTAAGTTTGGAGTGGGGATCCAGGCTTGTGCTCTGCCTTTCTTTGCTCAAATTGTGTTTTTTAACAATTTAGATGTTTTGAGTATAGCACAATAGATTCATACGCTATTGTTTATGACAAAACAATTGGGAAAGTGTTGAGGAAATTATTTAAAAAGTAATGAAGAGTATGTACAAATACAGAAGCTGAGTTGTGAAGAGTACTTGAAAACAACACTTGAGTAAAAGTACAAACTTTAAAATGACTCCATGGCAAGTTACAAGTAACTAATTTCAAGAAGACTTGAGTAAAAGTCAGAAAGTATCCCAATCGAATTTTATTTGTACTGAGTATAGGCTCAAAAAACTCATAGAAAAATATCGCTTTGTCAGCACAAGAAATTAACCAACAACTAACCAACAATTAATCAACAACTATTGACAAGAAATTAAGAGGCAGACTCGTTGAGCACAATTGCAAATGTAACGAGTAAGCGTAGTAAGTGTGGCAAGTGTCCATTCAAGTGTACTGGAGTAAAGAGTACAATTACTCAATCAATAATTTCTTCAAGTAGAGAGTCAATGTTGCTTATATTTTTGATACTAAGTAGTAGCAAAAAGTAACAAAGTCCCATTTACTCAAGTACTTTACATCACTGTATAGAGGGAGGCCGCTAATGTAAGAAAGTGTCAGTGTCTGGACGGATCATGAACGAAACCAGACTCACTTCATGCCACGCGTGGAAGTTAAACAACATTCTTGCTGCCAATTTCATTACCTCTTCACTTCATTTAAATCTAATTACAACACTTCCACACAGTATGTAACACTTATCAAGTGGGACTTTTCTTTAGCTGTGCGGCGAGGGCGGTAAAGGTCAGGTCAGGCTCTTTCAAGGCCTCTTTTAAGCAAAAGAAAGGTGCTGACGGATCTGCTTTTACTGAGGTGTAAATTTTGTTAATCCACAGACGTCTCTGATGTTCATCATATCTTCACATCTCGCTTTTTTCCCCTTCACGCGTCTCAGATTAACTCTCTCTTTCTTCTTGTGTCTTAAATTCAAAGCCATGAGGTTTTTTTTTTTCCTTGTGGTGGAAGGGTGGAAAACCTTTTTCACATGCGACTGCTGCTGCTGTCCGTGCCTTCGGGCTACAACATGGTCGGCCCGACAACATGTGTGTTAGATTGAGCGGAGGATGGTCTTTTGTCTTTACCTCAGCTTTCAGTTTCACAATCTTTCTTTCAAACAAAGGCACACGCTGGCTTTACATGTTTTATAGTCATTTTTCATTGATATAATATTTTTTCTCTCCGTATTCTCAAATAACCCTTTATACTTTGTCACAAATATAGAATTCACTTTGATTTAGGGGCTGTTTTCCCTATAAGATCCAAAATGTAAAGCTTCACCATCTTTGTAAGGATATTTGGTTCTTGCGTGGAAAAAAAGTGGACATGTAGACCACTGGCTCTTGATTTAATTCATTTTTCGGTTCTTTTGTTCCACAACTTTGTGAACCAAAACAGCATCTACTGGTTTCTGCAATAAAGCTTTCAGATCAAAAACACCAACCTCTGTCTGTCAAATACAGTTTGGTTTTGACCCACAGATTCTGAGCACACGCTAAAAACGTCTGATCGCGTCTGTGCGCTAGTGAGAAGCCGGTTGGTCAAATTTCACAATATCTAAATTGAAGATTTTCAAGTGTTTAATTTATTGAATGTGGATGGATTTTCCAAGCAAACTTCTTCATAATACGCAATTTTATGTGCAAACTCTGGCGTCTTGGATCTCTTTATTCTTGTCACTTCACCGTCTGTGAATTCAAAGGATGTCGGACCAAAGTTGCTAATAAAACCCATCCAAT
The DNA here is from genome assembly GCA_028031935.1 of Paedocypris micromegethes. Taxonomy (NCBI): domain Eukaryota; kingdom Metazoa; phylum Chordata; class Actinopteri; order Cypriniformes; genus Paedocypris; species Paedocypris micromegethes. The sequence goes on from CM051494.1 coordinate 26,628,915, forward strand.
TTCTTTTAGATGGTCATTTTCATACTCTGTCACTCTAATGTGGCTTTTTTGGAGGAGTTGTCTCTTGCTTTACTAATAGACTGAACCATAAATCTATAGTTGAGATTGACTGACGAGTGGGTCGTTTTAATGAATTTTGGAAATAGATGGAATTGGAAGAGAAAGTGCACACTCAGCAGTTTGAAATGGATCTGAGGATGGAACCTATTTCAGAGAATAATGGATGATTTCAGACATCTTGCAAAAATGAAAGCTCAGAGAAAAGAGAGGAAGAAGTGAGAAAGATAACAAAAGTACGCAATAAACATGAGAATGTGATTTCCAAATGAGGTCATTTAAAAAGTATAGAATTCATTGAAAAGAACGCTTACATTTTACTTATTACAACCAATAATTGGCTTGATTAGACTAATTTGAAAATGATTTGTCCACAAGAAGTCATTATACTTTTGTCCACATTTTCTCATTCTGCAAATGTATAAAATGTATCCAGTCAATTCTTACAATTTTACTAAATCTAGTAATTAATTTGTAACTTACTAAATTCCTACTTTGTAAATTATTCACAGCATTATTATAAGTTAGTTCTTGCGTTATAATGTTATGTGAATGGTTTGGTCAAGCTTTAAATGCTGAATCCCTGAGGAAAGATGGCAGCTTCAGATACTGTGCGGTTTACAAATGGAAAGTTTCTTTGCGGCTCTACATTACTTCTGAATTTGAGTTTTCTATGCTGCGCCTTGTATGAAATCAAAATAATGTTACACACACACACCAGTTCAGCCAAGTTATCCTGTGAAGTCGTTTTTTTAATGCTTGTTTTTCTCGTTGTCTGGGTGATACAACAGAGTTAAACACTGATCAGTAATGCAGGCGAGCAGCATTCACAATCATTTTCTTTACAAAATACAAGCCCACTTTCAAAAGCGGAGTGGGAAATGTGTGAATATTGAGTCCCGGTGTCCTGTTTTAAATTCAAGCTTTATTTTAATCAGTACTATTGAATGATTTTTGAACTTGACACATGCTTAACTATGTAAATCACAACATAGATTTCCTTGCTGCAACATTATCAGTATTTTATTTTTCAGTTTCATTGGCCAAGTATGTACATGACAAACAAGGAATTAGATGTGGTATGACTTTTCTTCCGTCTTAAATAAATGGAAAAAGATTCCACAAATATAGCACGTTCACACTAGTATTGTTATTGCATTGGTTTTGGTGATTACCAATATTGGTGATTACAATTGGTTAAAATAATGGTATTTCCTTCCATTCTTTCTTCTTTCCTATACTTCTTTTCCTTACTTCAATTAATTTCTTCCTTCAGTTCAATTTTTCCTTCCTTCTTCCATCCTATCTTTCTTTCCCTTCTATGTATCCATTGAATGTTCTTCCTTTCTTCCTTAAACTCAACCTTCCTTCCTTCGTTCATTTATGTTGATTCGTCCTTTTTTAGTTCTTTCTTGGACATTCCATCCTTCATTTCCGTTCCATCCTTCCTTCTACCTGTTAGGGTATGGTGACATATTAATTACAACGTTCTTTGAAATCAAATATTTCAAAAACAAAAAGATATTAAAATATATTTCTTTTGCCCTTTGTTGTATGGTGGTCCAACATTCCTGGTTGATGGTATTATATAACACATAACAAATCTCCACCACGATTTCAGTTCTCATGGTTTTTGCTCAATGGCAACATAAAAATTCAGCAAGACGAATGAAGATTATTTTACGAATCCCCCACCATCTTTTTTGTTTTAAGAAGTTCTCTTGATACTCTCCTTATAATTTTGATGACCATGCTGAAGTATCGTTGAGGGGATTTTTTTGCCCCTCGACCATATCTCTTTCATTGTGTATTTCACCCACAGTTTGCATTAGTGCACCATTCCTACTTTTTTTCACAAGCATGTTCCTTTAGCCCTGTTTCCTGTTATAAATTGAAGTCTCCACTACAAAGACCAAGGCTAGCAAGATGCCTAACAAGGAGAATATCAGCTTTCCAGGCTCTTATGATCTTCCATTCTGATGTTTCCATTTCAAAGCTGGTTCACTCGCCAACTTCCTACAACTGCTCCCTCACATCCCATCTCACTCCAGTCTTCCTGCTGAGCTGATAGAGCCGTTGAACTAAAGCAAAGACATGCGCTCATATTGTGCACTCTTCGGCGGAGCATTTTATCATCAGATGAGCTGTTTATGGGCAGAGATGTGGGGTTATGTGCGGCTGAATGGCTGTTTTAGTTCTTTATAAGGATCCTTCTGGGTAATGAGGGAACATGTCTTCAGTCTCTTCCATTATACAGGCAGGATTTATCTAGAAACTCTCCCCACACAATGTTTCCTGTTGTAGTGTAGCATTAAAAACAATAGTCGCCCCACATTATGAGGCTCATGTTTTTCATGTGTCATTAATGAAACCGTTTTGAACCGATATGAGGCCGGATTTTAATCTGGATAAGAAATAATACAACTTTAAAATTGAGAATTAGAGGAGGAACGATTTTTAAGTTATTTGATAAAAATATGTACCAGTGTTTCCATTTATGTCCAGTGACAACCAATTTATACCCATTTTTTTAGCAGATTTGATTTATTTTATTTTCTTTCCCAATGAAACAATGTATTTCGTTGCCGTAAGTCAATGAACATTGTGTGAAAGTGCTTGTTTGTAATAACTGCTGGAAACACGCATAAATAATCCAATGCTTTATATTATTCACTGACAGATGCTCAGACAGATGTGGAGAACAACACGACACAGAGAACATCACGTCTCTTCCTGCTCTTGTGTGTGTACTGTGTGTGATCACTCTCAAATGGAAACACATCATGAATGTTCACATTGACTCGTGAAGACTGTTAGTGACGGGATGAAGAGCTGGTGAGTCGTGGCTTCATATGTTGTCCAGATCTGTGAGCCTGAGTCAGTGCCCATGATGTGGAGAAGGAGAGATTATTCATCAGTATGATATTTATGAGGAAGAAAAAAGCCTTTGCCAGGCCTTCTTTCTATATACTTGGATCCTTTTACGTTTTCTTTCCTCGCACTCTGTTTCTCAAGGCCTTTCTTATTGACTTGGAAATATGAGGTTAAATGAGTGTGCATGTTAAGGAAAAGATCTGATGCACCCAGGGTCTGGTTTTCCTGTGCTTCAAGACCTGCTGCCTTTCCGCTGGGATTCCTATCGGAGCTAGAACCGGAAAGAGCAGGGTTGGTCCACATTGTCACCTGAAATGGGAGAAGTAGAAATAGTAAGAACTGCTGTGAACTTCACAGACCAACGGTGTGAAAATGGGTAGTTTACACAATGAGACAAAATGAACCAGAAGAGATTTGTATGGTTTGTGATGCTGTCACAAGCGTTTGTGTTGCAGATGTTATTTATGGTGCAGGGAAAGATCGGCTTGAGGAATGATAACATCATCACTCGCCTCGTTGCATCTTGATGTCTGTCGGAGCGCTTTATTGCAGGCCACGTAAACCCGTCAAACTGGACGGTTAAAGCAAACGGCTGCTTTTATCTGTTTTAGGGGTTTGGGATAAAAAATGAAACCGCCACTGTGGCGCAGCTCTACATCTGTGTGGCAGATTGAGCGGAGCAGAAAGGTGATGTGAAGTAGATGGTCAGCGGTCTGTCCGGCATGTGTCGGTATGTGATCAAATTACAGTGATTTGCTGGACAATAAAGACACTGAGCCCGAATCATATAATTTTACTTGGTATCTAAAGCAAATTGCAATTTCAGATGCATATTACAAAAACACCACAATCTTAATTTATTATTCATCTGACAAATAAATGACAGTAAAAGTATCATAATAAGCTGCTGCAGTGCCGCTCAAACAGTTCAATTTACTTTCCAACAGCAATGGGTTGAATTTTGTCACCATTTTGTAGATTTTTAACATGAATGTAACAGATTTTAAAAATTCTTTGTGTTCCACTTTTTCCCCCAAGATTTCTATTTTGTTACAGCAGATTTTCCAGACAAACTGCTGCTGCTGCGTGCTTTTTGGCTGCTTGTCAAAGTGATCTGTCTGTTTTCTCAGTCTTGCTGAGTGAGTGTTTAAAGAGTGTGAAAGAATGATTTATGGATTGTGACTAAAACTATGAAAAATACATTTTAATTTCAAAATGCTTTTGTAAGTGGGCATTGAAAGTAGTAAACGTGACAAATGAGACGCCTTTGTAAAATGCACAACTTCTACACAGTGAAGATATACATTTATAAACACTCATAATTTAGTTTCAGGAGTTTTACATGTTTATATTTTGCCAATATACTGGTATTGTGCATATCCTTGTCCCAAAGAATCCTAGCATCTTCGTTTTGTCGTCTAGTCTCTTACAAAAGGTCGGAAAAATACCTACAAGAACGTATTGTATTTGGCATATGACAAACGATTTAATAAGTCTGTGTTGTAAAAAAAACATTTAGTCTATTTGCTTTACCTGTATAGACGTATAAACACAAACATGCACGCACACACAAAGTTCATACATAAGTGTTACTGCACACTTTTACGTAAGTATGGTTGATAGGAGTTTTTTGACATGGATGTTGGATTGGTCTTCCAACCTTATAAATATATAAAAGGAGGGAATTTAATATATATTTACATTATAAATACAAGAAGACAGGATGGAGGTGACAAAATGACAGGATGTCATCGAAAGCAATGAATGTTTGTTTTAATGATCATTCTGCACACATGGCTCCACACACTAGCTGAACACGAGCAGGTGGCTGTATCCTGTCTACCCACATCCATCATGTTGCTGTCAGCATGTCTGCAGGATCTCCAGACTCGCTCTGTGAACTTTTCCATCCACTGGTCCTAATTGGCTCAGAGATCTTAGCAGAGTGCACTGTGGTGAAGAAATGCAGCAGAAGTGTATAAAAACACGTGCACATTGTCCCAGAAAGCCACAAAATACAACTGTGTTTTGCATGATGTTAGTAACTGTGAGTTTTGTTTTGTTTTTTGCATCATGCTTATTAGAAGTTATTTAAACTTAAAAATACTTGTTTTTTTTTTATTTTCTTCGTTTGCTCAAAAAAATATTTTTCTATTTCTTGTTTGAAAATAAAAATGTAGTTACATTGTGATAACCTTTTCAGACGTTTAAATTCTAATACGTACTGTATTTTTTTTTTTTGGTTGAATTGATTATTGCTATTTGTTTTTCATGCTCTTTCATTTTGCACAACTTTGTCAAATTTAATTTTAATCTGTTTGTCTTTTCTCTGTTGTACATATTTCAAAAGTTGTTGAAACCTTTTGCTTTGAAACACTGCATAGAATTGAAATCGGCCATAGACAAACACATCGCCTGCATCATAAACATATGTTCATGGTAAAGAATTATACACGGTGCTGAAAAGAGAGGATGATATAATGTGCAATGCAACAACAGCAACCACATGTCTGTTCAACAACTTGCAAAATACTCTTTATCCCAAATAGTAAGACGGAACATTGATGCTTCCCTCCTCCATCACTCCTTCCTCAAATGAGGTTTTTCAAACAAGATAAATGTCCTGTCCGCATCCCAGGCCCTCACTGCACACTCACAGCAAAACTCCGCAGTCTGGATTCAATTACTGCGAGAGAAAAATGCTTCAAAACCTATTGTCTTGTAAATCCATTATTATTCCAGATTTATCCCAAATCCATCTTTAAAAGATGCGTTTGTTTAAGATTCGCTCTCAAACTGCCACTGCACAATCCCACTCACGTTCTAGAATTTAGCAGAACAAATAAATACGGTAATGGATCCCCCGCACAGAGAGGGAGGTGCGGCACCCGGAACCGATGCTTTCCAGATGGCATCGATAGATCACATTATTTACACGCCGAGTATTCGATTTCCACGGCGCTTTTGGCGTGCGCTGCCCGTTGTCTGCCTCGCGGGCCTTGATTGCACAGGAACGAAGATCGTTTTCATTAAGACACCCGGGGACTGATGCAGAAATGCTAATTCTGTTGCATCTCCTGTGATATCTGATCCCCTCATTCAGAACACATTAAAGGCTAATCATTTACATTAGTGTGCGCTGCCGGTTCATCCGCCTGTGAGCTGCGGTCTAAGATGCGCGTTCTGCTGGTTCCGTCCAGCTTCATTCGTTTGCCGCTTTCTCGTAATTGTGCGTGTGTTTGCGCAGGCGCTCAGTGACTAATTGGGAACTTGGGG
>CM051494.1:26635132-26710115 GCA_028031935.1 Paedocypris micromegethes
GGGGGGGGGGGGGGGGGGTCTCTCCACTAGAGGGTGGCCTGCGATCAGGCAACTGTCCCACCTTTCCTCAACTTCAGTGGCAGTGAAGTTTATTAGCTTTGTTTAACCAAAAATATACCACAAGGAGTTACTCTACATTTTAACAATCCATTAGTTGTATTTAAATAATGTATAATGTATTTAAAGAAATGTACAATACATGTATTTTTTAATAACCACATTTTATTTTTTGTATGTATTTTTAAAATATGCTTTGTTATTTGATTGTTCCACGTTAGGCAAATGCAGTATGCATTTACGGTATTTGTCATATATTTTGTTATTAAGTAGAAACGTCAGTATTTCTATAACTACTTGTGTTTATGCTTTAAACTTTTCACTTTTGCAATGTTAGATGTACAACATACACATTTTTATTGGCAATGGTCTCTAACATATTTTTAAGTTTATATGTGTGTTTTAATTAAACATTTCTACAATTTTCTTTTACATTTCATTGGAACATTTTAAGTTCTTTTATTTCATTAAAATATGCTGTTCTTTATATTATAAAGATATATTATAAATATTATATATTAATATAATATTATATAATATTATATATTATATTATAAATATATATTATATATTACTATTTATTATAAAAAATATATATATTATTTGTCCTTTTCACTCTGAATGTACAGTCTTTTAACTCACTTACTTATACTTCTTATCTCACTCATATGAAAATCATTAACTTTAAACTTTTTAATAAACCACGCTTTTAATAAACCACGGTATTAAACTCACCTTGAATGTTTAGTATACAGTATCGGAAAGCCAGTGTGAGTCACGTGATCCGTCATTTCATTTCATTTCATTACATTTCATTACATTTCATTGGAACATTTTAAGTTCTTTTATTTCATTAAAATATGCTGTTCTTTATATTATAAAGATATATTATAAATATTATATATTAATATAATATTATATATTATATATTATATTATAAATATATATTATATATTACTATTTATTATAAAATATATATATATTATTTTTTAAATAAATAATTAATTTAATTAATTGTTTTAAAAATAACTTTTTTTTTCACTCTTATTTATATAAACAGCGGCCATATTCCATTCCCTGCGTTGTAAACTCTCCAGTGATGGAGTGACTTACAATTCTGTTTTGTTTAACAACACCACCTTTGTTTTTCTCAGTGAGAATCTAAATGCTGCAGTGAAATGAGATTCTAACAAAATTGGTCACTGTAAAATATTACTCATTAATGCTCGAAAGATTAGCCTGCTGACAGCAAGTCAGAGACATGTTGCTGCATAGTTTATAATGTGTGTACGTGCGTGTTTGTGTGTGTGTGTGTGTGTGTGTGTGTGTGTGTGTGTGTTTTTCAATTGAAACAGCAGTAAGTTTCAAATGAAACATGATGATGAAACTATGGTTTTCTGTTCCTCTGCTCTGTTTTGATTTACCTCCATCTTCATATCAAACATAATATTCAAACCATGACTGGTTCTTTACATTTTACATACTACAATGTACCGTGTTTTTTTTTTTTGTCTGATTGATATAAAACGACATTTTTATTATAATAAAATTTAGCTTCTTCTACAGATGTGCCACATTCTACACTGTGTGTGGAAGAATCTGTTAAAAGTGATAATATAATCCACATGGAAAAAGTGCGTTTTACATCATCTTGATGTCATCAAGAGCACTATTGTATAAAGCGATGGGATGTTGCCCGCTCTGAAGGTCTCAGATAAACATTTTCTATTCTTTGCTAGACAATCCAGAGTAAAAAATGGTGATCTTGAATTGAATCGTGAATTAAATGTCAGGTTAAATGTTTTGTTTGTCCTAGTTGGTCATCAGATTGTGGTTTTTGTGTGTTGACACTGATACAGCACATCATTATGGATGCAGAAAGCTGGATCTCATTACTCTCATTATTAGCATGTAGTCATCATACCTTCAGAAATAATGATTAAAAAAACATGTTCCCTGCTGCTTGGCGAGTCATTTTTTATTGCATGTGACGTTTAATCAAAACCCAGCAATTTTCTTTCTTTGTGATTGCGACGAGAGCCACCAGATATTCTCTGATCAAATGGTCAGGATGTCTTTAATTATTACTGTCCCGCAAGATCTTCAGTTCGTTTGCGGTGTGCAAATCCCCCTTGGCGAAGAAGAAAATGCTCGTGAATTGTATGTAGTTTACGTTCTCTGTGCCCATGACCTTAAACGTGACCTTTGACCTTCTCATGCTCTACTGTATGATAGAGGGAGGGTGAAGACAGCAGATGGGAGTGAAAGAGCAGAAACCCTTTCTCCACTCCCGTCACTTTTTTCCTCCTGTTCTGTCAGCGCTATAACAGAGAAGGAGACAAGGTGCTGAAAAACATCCCTCTTGAGGGACGACCCCCTCACACACACACACACACACACACACACACACACAGCTGGTTGGTTCCCTGGCCGTTTAAAAACAGTCACACATTTGCCTGACAGGGAAGAGAACCGAAGCACATGGTCCCCACTATAGAAAGGAGACTCGCTCGTGTCTCATTGAATTCAGATGTAAATGCTAAAGTACTTTGAGCTGAAACCACAGCATCTGAATACATCTGACTGGATTATTTAAAATCCATCAGATCCCACTCATGTCCAGTCAGCTTGGACCACTGTTTTTCTCGATGCTGCTGGCAATTCTGACATGATGAAGCTGTAATGAAAACCAGATTCGCCTGTCAGGACCAAACATCTCTTTACTCAAAAATCTCCTCAGCAGTTGTTTGTTTTCTCCACGACACCCCCAACACCCTCCCTCCCTAAAATGTGAGAAAAAATATAGAAATACCAGTATGTAGAAACTTTTTATGTTTTATGTTTGTCCATTCGATAGGCCAAGCCACCCATTTCCCCATCCATCTTCTCATCAGTCCATTCATTCATCCATCCATCCATCCATCCATCGTCTTGGGTGGCAGGTGCCCCATGGGCCTGGTGGGTTGCAGTGTCAGAGGGGAGGGCCTGTCTGTCAGTGTCAGGATGCTGGTGTGTCAGGGAAGCGTTGATGCCGGCTGAGGCTCAGGCCCAGTTACTGTGTTCCCCAGATCCAGGCCTTCCCAGCCTGCCCTGCGGTGGGCCGTGGCCCCCTGCCTTTATATATTATCACAGGTGGGCTGTTGGTTACAACCACCCTGCCTATTCCATACACAGCACATCAGGGGCGGTCAATAGGCCCTGGTTCTGTTACACCATGTGGGGAAATCTGGGGAGCATACTTAAGCCTTCAAGAAAAGATCCACCAGGGAGGTTGAGCAGATATATTTGCTGTGAGGAGATGAACAATTAGTGATTGGGAAGGGTGATGAAAGAGGTCGAAATTTACACCACATCCATTCAGCGTCCGGTTAGAGTAAGTGTTGGAAGAATAGTTCGTATTGACAGGTAATTGAGTTATACATTTATTTTGTTTGCTTATGTTTTTTATTTATTTTTTTTTTTTTTCATTTGAGCATTAATTTCAAAATGGTTAAATCAATTTACCCAATGATTGTATTGATAATTTATTTGGTACTAATTTAGTACCAAACAAATACTATCATGCACACCGTTCTTTGACAAATATATAAACATAATTTCTTGACAAAGCAGGAGAAATAAAAATAGGAGAAATGCTACTCACAGACCACACACACACACATACACACAGAGATTAGCCACATATTATTTTTCCAAAGTCTATCACAGCAGGGTGCTGCCAGTTCTGTCTCTGGATGCCCACCAAGCTTTTCTCTTTTCCCCTCCAGGTCTCCATTTTTCTCATCACGTGTCGAATTGTGCGCATTCAAAATCTTCTAAAGAAAATGCATTTGTTTTACAATCAGTTCTATTTTTTTGTTTTGATTAAGACTGTAAAAAGATTTAATATGTGCATATATAGTATAAGTAACTACTGTAGTAAATCGTTTCTAGTTATGGGTTTTTAGGATAAACACACACACACACACACGCATAAAAAAAGAACATATACGTATTTATAAAATATGATAAACATACGCATATGTAAAATATGATATACATGTGCATGTATGCATACATACATACATATGTGTGTGTTTATGTGTATAGCATATAGTATAAATGCAAGTGTGTACAATATGTGTGTAAACACTAATACATATACAAATGTAACACTACACACAAATCATGGAACTTTACAACCAGTTACAAAGGTGAGAAAAATCAGTAACAGATGTGGATTAAAGAGGCAGGAGTCAGCACAGAGAACTACTTGTACCGTCACTAAACATCTGTTAGACAAACAAAAGTGGTTAATAATCTCATAAAACAAAGTGTCAAAGCTGGACATGGATTTAATTCTCTTACTGTCCTTTTCACTCTGAATGTACAGTCTTTTAACTCACTTACTTATACTTCTTATCTCACTCATATGAAAATCATTAAATTTAAACTTTTTAATAAACCACGCTTTTAATAAACACGGTATTAAACTCACCTTGAATGTTTAGTATACAGTATCGGAAAGCCAGTGTGAGTCACGTGATCCGTCACCAGCTGAGTTGTCCTGTACCGGACACCGTACGTATCGCGGCGAATGAGTTAAACATGGCGCCGCCCGTGAGGAGCAACGCGAAAGCTGTCTTCCGATTTATTCACACCATCACCGCATACAGACGGTTATTTAAGGCTAAGAAAAGCACGGTATGCTTTCTCTCTCTTTCTCGTGTGGTTCTCCTTCCTTTGTCTGCTTAATTTCGGGATTTAGAACAGGCTTCACCTTAGTAACTTTAATAAATGCACTAAAAAACAATACATAAACAGAACAACACGTGCAATTGTTGATCAGATCGATATCGAAGTTTTCAATGAATTTTAATAGAAGTCTACTACTACTACTGTTGCTGACAAGTTAATGCATTATTGATTCATTGTTGCCATTATTGAAAATGGAATGATTGTTTCCAAGCAAGTGTGTTCGTGTTGCAAAACTGAGAAATCCGTTCTCCCCAATCGGGAGACAAATATATGTCCAAAAATGCCCGTCTACATGTTTATTTTTTTCGAATAAATATTGTTAAGCTAATAAAACCAACGTAACAATTAGCCACGTTAAAACCAACAGAAAATAATAATTTGTCTGCCTGATTTCTTTTCAAATGTACACACACACACACACACACACACAAACAAAATACTAGAATGTAAGTGTCTCTCTTCTTTCATTATTTGGTTAGAAAACAATTAATTCAAAGAACATAACTCTGATTTATCAAAACCTTTGTACAGTTCTTATGTCTCATGATGAAATCCGAAGTCTCTGTCTTTTTAAAGATGCACTTGTACTGTAGCTTGTAGTTTAATGAATGTGTATTATGTTTGGTGTCAGCATACTTTGTTTGTTTATGTTTATTTTACACTTTCACAAAATTGTATTTAGATTTTAGATAGGTAAGAAACCAACCGCACACTTTGTATCTAAATAAAATGTATCAGCCACTCCAAAAATCAGTTACTGTTTGTAATCAATGTAGTTGTGATAAAACTTGTGTAAAATATATTTTCTTGCAGCTCCAGGTCTTAATTAAATTTTGCCCCACTGAGGGACTAATAAAGGTTCAATTATTATTATTATTATTATTATTAATAATTTTTTTTTATTTGACAAAATATTTTGTGCTTTATTTGTTTTTGTTTTTCATATTGTCATTTGTAAGGCAACTTTTATCAAAACTTTTTTTTGTATATTTTTTTTCTTAGTCAAATGGCTGTCTTTTTTTCCTTGTAGTAAACATTTGAGGTAAAGATTGAGGTTGTATCTTTTTATGTGTGTTATACTAAAAGTCATTAATTACAGATAGTCTAATTTGTTTACTTTTAATTACTTTAAGAGCAAATTCCCACTGGAGGGTAATATGAGCCACTTAATAGGATTTACATATTATAAACCTAATTTAAAATCAAATTACACAGTTACCTTTAACAGGACAAGTTTTAAGTTTCTAATCTATCTACTGTATTGCAAAATCCTAGCTTTGTACTAGGCATGTTCAGCCCCTGTCTGTGCTCTTCTTTGCTGACTGACTTCCAGGTCTTTTTTGATGGCTTCAACACACTTGCCGTACCGGAATGTGTGACCACCGCTGGCAGACGCTCTCTCTTTTGTTTACTACGGTCTGGGACATTAATGCAGAGTGTTGCAATGTTGGTGGTTACAGAGACATGAAACCATCAAAAATTATCCCTACAGTCTTGTTTTACAGACACCAACATTTCACGCAAATTGATTGCTTTCTTTTTCTTCAAATGTTGGTGAGTGCTCGCAAATTCACTCCTGAAGTCAGTCAGACATACTTCATTTATCTCTTCTTTTTTTTTTTATTTACTACATGTTTGCCAATTTTAAATTGGTTAGGTTAAGTAAATGGATGCCAATGCACCGAGACTGGTATCGGGTATTGGCCTCAATAGCACATTTTCTAAAGTACTCGTACACTTATTGTTTAGTTCGCTTCTAAACCAACACAACTCACGCTGCAGCAAGAAGAGAGAAACATGTTGTTAGTTTATTCAAATATTGTGCACTAAATAGCAAAAATTTATTAATTATAACTTGTTCTGTCAAAATCAGCAGTTTACAACACCCTGAAAAAAACAAGTGGCACGGTCACTGTTTTTTTCACAATTTTTTTTTCAAACATTCATAGCCTTATAATATATTTTTAAAATGTATATTTTCAAACTAGCCCCCTGCTTTTTATTTTATTTTTATTTTATGACTAAAGCTGTTACCTGTAAGCCTAAATCCTGTTTTTATTAGTAAGTTCTCTGTATGGGTATTAAGTGGTATTGGTGCATCCCTATTTATTTACTTATTATACATTTGTTTATGTATTTATATTTTATGAGTCAAAGATATAGTCATATACTGAACAAGTTTGATTTATAGAGCAACTGCTACAACGTAGAGGTTCATGTAAAGCAGAACAAAAGATTGTATGTATAATATTTAATATCAAGACTAGCGTATCTAAAAACCAGCAATGTACCAACCAACAGTGGCTGAGTTGCAGTGGGAGGCTTGAAGCTCCAGGTCTCTTTCATTCCAGGCTGTTGTAAAACATGACATTCCCTGTCTGGCCTTTAATTGCCTGTGGTCTTAATGGCTGATATCAGTCATCTCGGCCTCGTGCTTCCCAGAGAGGAAACGGCTGTTAATTCTCCTTTAGGTCTAAATGCTTCAACTCTCATGTCAGCTAAAACCATTAAACCAAATCCCTGGGAGGAAACTGTAGGGAAGGAGGTGCACAAGAGCTTCGCTTGATTGTGTTTCCTAATTTCTGTTTATTTTCACATGTCATCTAAAGACTTTTCCACAAGTTGTCTGTGACGTCACCGATGATTAATGCAACACATGCAGAGAAACTGAATTAAAACTAGAATGCATTAGGATCTTTACCCATAATTAAGTGTATTTTAAAAACGAATTGATTACTTTTTTTTTTATTCTTTCTCTTACTTTTTATAAGCCGCAGACTAGTTGACTTTTTTGTGCTTTCCTAAATCTCGGGAGTTCTGCGCTGTACCCCAACTTAAGATTATATTTTTAATAACTATATATTCTATAGACTTATTTTTAAAATAAGGAAGATAAATATATTTTTCATTCCTTTTCTTCTTGTAATTTTTTTCCCCCACCCCAAATCCTGGAGTTTGGCACTGTACTCAAACTTGTATTTGCCAAAAATCTGGCTGAGTTAATTGAAATGCTCTCACTATCTGGTATCAAGCTTTTGGTTTGTGCTCAAACCCACAGTCAGCACTCGTGTTGAAGGAAATTAGAGGGAGTGAGGGGAACAACTCTGGCCAGGGAGTTCCTGAGTGTTACCATAATTACACATTGATAAATTTATGAGGTGTGTGCAGGTTATTTCTGCTTCGTTGTGACTTTTATGTGTTTAATTTGTCATTAGAAGGGTAGCGCTATTGCCTTTTCCTGTCAAGGACATAAAAATGGTTGCAAAAATGACTTGGGGCTATATTTGCTTAAAGCATTTTTTCTTATTGAGTATCCAAATATTGTAATTTAATCCGCGCAGGACGTTTAGCCTCCACTTTGGCAGCCATCAGCTTCTGGTTTGAGATTTTGACAACGATTTCTGTAGAGTTTGCAAATAATTATATTTCATGTCAGACTGGGCAGAACCTATCTTTTAATGTGTAATGCGATCAGTGGAGGGAGGATGGCCGTGAAAAAGAAGTGATTGGTCCTACACGGCTCGGGGTTTGGGCTCTGGCAGTCGGCAGTGGAGCGGCTGTCCCATTCTGGTTATTTTTGGAGCGTGTTGCAGCCCTTTCTGCTGGAAGCGCTGTTTTTGAAGGGACTCCAGCCCCATTAATCAGGCCCGGGACCCCACGGTGTGAGAGGGCCCCCAGCCCTGGCTCTCCACACTGCATGTTTCTGTTCCTCTCTCTACGCTCTCAGCACAGTGTGAAGCGTAGAGGAACCTCATCAATCTCACCTGTCCGAAACGTCAACCGCAGATTTAATCAAACGCTCCGTCTCCTGCCCCCCTGCCACCTCATGTACACTAGCCTCCTCCCCACAACATACCTCTTCTTTTTACTCTTACTTCTGCATATTCTTTCCCCTCGCTTTCTTTGGCATTGTCACTCCNNNCCCCCCCCTCTTGCAGCAGCTCTCGTTCCTTTAACCCTGTCGGTTTTATTTCGAGTCGTTCACACTTTGCTTCAAGCTGCGTATAGTTCAGTACAAGCTCAGTAAAAACATATCATCCCCACCATCTTTGTCTGGTAAAGCAAAGCAAAGCAATGTTCAATATACTGCCTTTCTATCATCGTTGGGTTTTTGTTATATTTTTATGGTTATACATCGGGCAGGAGTAAAGTATAGCTTTTTAATCATTAAAAGATTGCGATTTCACCCCCCTTGCGATCTTAATCCAGTATACAAATCAGTCAAACACGTCTGATCTCGAGATAATACACACTCCAGTGATTGCTTGGTCAAAGCGATCTAATCGCAAAGCAAATCCCCAACATCGTCCCGCCCTCCATGACTAGTCCTGAAATTAAAATCGGTTGAATGATTTTGCCGATTACAAAAAGGTTTATAATGGATTTTTTCTTTACGTCATTGCTTCTTCATCAAATCATTTTTCATTACATTAATTTAAATTGAAAGCAACAAGTAATGTGTATTGTGTATTATTTTAATGCTGTTGGACTACCTGATGTTCAGGGTTAATACTTCAAAATAAAAAGTCTAGAATTTTCAAAAAGTCAAAATAACGTAATTCTCATTGTATCCAGAGTTGTACAGCTCCAGATTAAAGCACGTTTCTGCTGTTCTGCCTGATGTATGTTTTAATAGGTTGAGTGGGGGCAATGCTGATGGACACCGTAACAGTAGGTTCTGTGTGTCTGAGGCTTCGTGGGGGACAAATGGAGTGGGGCGCTGGGTCAGAGGTGTAGCTCAGAACTGGCCACGTGTGCCCTGGCTGATATCAGCTCCTGTGGAGAAGTTCTCCACATACACTGAGCTGCTGATGCTTTCCTGCAGAACCATTAAGAGTGGTGAAAGGTTGTGTTGGGATTGGCATGCAAAGATGGCTGTTGCTGCCGGGATGCCAGAGTCCAACATGGCCTGTCTGTTTCACTTAGATCTGGTTGTTGGGGTTTCACAGAGTTTTTTTTTTGGCTGTTGCTTTATGCATTCCTATCTGGATATCTGTATTTATTTCACCATTGCGTTAGACGATTGGTGTGATTTGCTAGTGGTGTTGGATCTACATTAGCCTGAGTAAACCATCTCTTTAAATGGGTTGATTTTTGTGGTTTTACTTTTGCCAATTTTCAGAGTTGAGCATTATTGGTTTATTTAGCAAATTCCCCCATCGCAGAATTAGGCTTTGCAAACCATCATTCTTGTCTCTAAGTCGAGTCTAGCTTCTCACACGCAATTTTTTTCTGCAAAATTGCTTCTTCCATAGTAGGTCACACTGTACATTTAACTAATAATTCAGTGATTTAACTATTTGGAATTTTTTGCACGAGGAACCACGACATGGGAATCTTTGTCTGCCTGAGGCTTTGAAACAGAGCTATCATGACCATTGATGCACTACATAAGTCCAGCAGAATCACAATTAACGTCTGTTCCATATGGCAGATGTAACTGACAAATTCTTTCAGAATTTTGTGGTTCTGTGGCACAAGGGTTTGCGTTCTAATAATGTTGAACATGAGGCCGTACGTTTCCGCTGGTGCTCTCGAGGTTCCAGCAGGTGATTTGTCCTGTAGTTCTCCTGAAGAAGTTCTCCAGTCTGGTGTTAGCCATATACTTTTAGTATTTAACCGTATACTTTTAGCAATAATCAAGGTTTGATCCCCCTCAACCCAAGTGTTGCTGGTTCGAATCCTGGTGTAGGTACCAAAACGACTCGTATATAATATTGGCTCGGGGCCCTACGACTAATGATGACATCACACTATTTGATTGGCTGTAAGTTGGCACAATGACGAGTAAGATGACGATTGGTCCAGACAAATCACGTTGGCAGAAGACGTGTAAGATGGTCCGGCGAAATGCGAAGCTTTAAAAAAAATTATAATAGTTATCAACATGACTGATTAGTTATCAATGTGTAAAACCGACATTTGGGCAAATGAATCCAGACTACACAGAATAAATAAATGTTTTCTATACAGTTGTACATTTACTCACATAATAATAGTAATGTCAGACGCACATTAAAATTCAAAACAAAAATGGGATTATTAGTTACGAGTGCAAAACAACTTCAGGTTTCAACGTAAAATGAAAACAACAATATGATGATGTTGGTCCGAGTGGTGTAACTGTGGTGTGAAGAGTCATTAGTCGCAGGCCCCGAGCCAATTTTGCACCGAGCCGTTTTGGTACTTACACCAATCTGGTGGGTTTCACAGCTAATGGTCAAACTCACTCACTAACATATGCAATATACAGTAACAGGATTTAGGATGCTCTGCAAATTCTTCTCGTCTGTAATTTTTGAAGCTGATTTGATGTTCTGTACTTGGGATTAGTCTTGCAACAGCTCGCGTTTGATTGTCTGGAATGACACCATTACCTTGCCTGAATGGTTAATGATCGGCCGAGGTGGAAGAGGGTAACAGCATGAGGTGAGAACACACATGAACCAGACTGCGTTCTGCCCCAAATCACTTCTGACACCTCACTGAGGCCCTTTGCATCCGGGCCACTGCTCTGCAATTATTCACCCAGAAATGGCATAAATAGCTCTCTCGTTCTTCAACACGGGCTTCCTGGTAAATGAGTTTGAATCGGTGATGGAGTCTGTCGGCTTCCCTCAAGCTAAACTGATCGCGCCTGGTTGTAATTGGAATTCATTGTGAGTTACCTTGTGTAAGTCAGTCTTTATAAAGACTTTGTCACTTTGGGATGCATTTAACACCAAAAACATATTTTGTGTTATATGTGTACGTATTTATCACTTCTATTCACATGCATTTTACAATAATACAGTGTATTGTGTTGGATGGTTTGATCATTTTGATGCGGTTGGTTCCCACCTTAGGCACAGGAATAGGAGGATTGGCTGCAGCTACTCATGACACAGAATTTGGAAGAACGGGCCTAAATATAATTTTTAAGATTAATGAGAGTGAGGAAATATGTCAAAATAAGTGTGATGCTTTGGAAGTCTCATTTGACCTTTGTTACGTCGGCCACATAACTGTCAGGTTCCTTTCTCCTCGACCGTTTTTACCACTTTCCTTCCATCCAAACATTTTCAGGCTCGCCGTGTGTTTACTTTCCATTGGGTTTTCTTTTTTATTTTCTCCAGTTTTTTTTACTTAACAAATTATGTTTACATCGATTTAATCTATTGCTGTTTTGGAAAGGACCACTGCTGTGATTGTTATCCCATGATTGTGTAGCTTTTAAAAGCTCCTATTGGCTGGCTTTTTAAACTGGGAAGTGTTTTCATTGGCTGGACTGCAGTTCCGCTCTAGCACTCTTTCACCCAGTCGGGGGCTTTGTTAATGTGAGACATGCTTTGGATTTATCGCTTTGATAACAGTCATAAAACTGTATGGAGGGTTGCTTTTTCTCCCCTGACTCCTTACTGTCAGCCTAGATAACTATATGAATAGCTCTTGACATCCTTTGGTCTTACTATTGCCCTTCCTCCACCCTTGTGTTTTCAAGATGCTTTTTTTTGTTCTCGACTCTGGCTCACGTAAATATTGTACGCACTTCTGCTCCACACAGATCCCCCAGGAAGTGCGGGTTTTCTCGGGAATCCAGCCCACTGGTGTCCCACACTTGGGGAACTATTTGGGAGCTCTGGAGAGCTGGGTGGCCCTACAGGACAAGTACAGTTCAGTGCTGTACAGTATTGTTGACCTCCATTCCATCACCCAGCATCAAGACCCTCTAATTCTCAAAAACAACATACTGGACATGGCAGCAAGCTTGTTGGCGTGTGGTATTGACCCTTCTCGTTCCATCCTCTTTCAGCAGTCTCAGGTGACTATTGACCATTCGTAAACCTGTGAAATCCTTTGTTTTTCAGTTTATTCCAATTGCAAATTTTGATCATTCTTTTAAAATCCCGCCTATCCGTCCGTCCATGTTTTGTCATTCATTCAACTACACTTTTTAGCAATTTAAATAAATAGTTTAATTTGTCCTTACTATCATAATCTAATTATCTAATTAATTCATTTTGAATTACTAAAGAAGTTAAAGTTCAACAAAATACAATAAATGTAATTCAATTACATAACCATTAACAGAATGTAATGAAATAAGTATTTTATTTTATTTATAATATTTTATAATTTTAGATAAAAAATAATAATGTATTTTAGAGAGCACAGTGTTTAGATGTTTAAAACCCATAGAATTGGTTTACTCTTATTAGTTTTACTCTTTCACTTCACTTCCTATCTACATGTGCATACTATATATGCACTGTGTATATGTACTGCATACGTTATTTTATTACATGGTTGGGTTCTGTTTGAGCGGAAGCTGAAGCAAGCATTATTTAAATTGCGTTAAAACAAGTAAAACAAAATTTATCTACCACTATTACGATATCAGTGATGTTGACTAATGCATCAAAATGGCTTCAACCATATTTTTTTTCTCTTTCAAGTTTTAATCTGAATTCTACTTCCAGTCAACTAAACCAAAACATATTTTGTATTTTGTTTAAATAAGTGCTTCCTTTTAAACACAGTTCTCATCATATGTTTTTGAACTGTAGAAATATACAGTGCACTTCAAAAGAACCACATAAAACAGAAATAGCTGGATAAAAATAGATTTTACTCACTGGTTTTCCAGCGTGTGTCTTTTCTTAGATTTTTGCAATTTTTGGGGAAAAACTTTAATAAGTGTGGACATGTTCTTCCTTTCAGCTATTTGATACGTTTTGTGTGTGTGGTGGGTGGGGGTGTTTGTTGCCAAGTAACAGTGTGTTAAGTTATCATGTGTTCTCTCGTTTAAGGTCTGTAGTAAGTCTGTAAGTGTACACACACACACACACAAAATCCTGATTTTATTCCATTTTAGCTTCATGCCACATATTTTGGCAGGACCGACGACCTCCCATTGAACACAAGAACTCAAGACTGTTCCACATGTGAAAATACGCCTATGGCCCAAGGAAAACACTTTACTTCATTGAAAAAAAAATAGTGACAAGCTAAAATCGATCGATTCTGAAATATAGGCCTTTGTGTCATATTTGTATGCGTGTTTGGATTGTAATGCGCCAGAATCGTTCACCAAAAGCAGATTCATACACCAGATTCAGTTTCTGCTTCTATTGGACTTGGTTATTAGCAAGATGTAATCTTTTAATATAAACCTGTAAGGCTTTACAAATGTATTTGATCAGCTATGCCATAAAATCAGATTGAAAGTTGTTCCACGCAATTATTCGCAGTACTTAAAGAGCAATGGAAGGTTTACTCAACTCAACTTTAAAATGTTACCAAGCTTGGCTTAGTAATTTGTATTGTAATTCGTACTAAAAATTTATTTAATTTGCAAGTTGTTTAAGGTCATTTTGAAATATCCAAATCCAGATTGCGTGTTGATGCTGAGCAGCAGAACCATATGAGAATTTTTGTTCCACAAATCATCGTCACTATGCGTGGAATAATTTAAATTGCCAAATTCACCAGCAGGTTTTCAATTGAAACATTAGGACGAATCACAGTGTGATTTATTTTTATTTATTTATTTATTTTCCCGAATGACATTAGGTTCCTTTTTGACTTTTAAAGATGGCCAATACTGTCGGCTATTCTACCAGTTGTGTGTTCTGTGTGTGTGCAGGTCTCAGAGCACGCGGAGCTGTCTTGGATCCTGAGCTGCTTGACCAGCATGCCTCGCTTACGACATCTGCCTCAGTGGAAGGTCAGACGCATCGTTTTGAAATCCATTTATTTATCTCAAGAATGTTTTTCCGGTCACCGTCACTTGTCACAAAATTCAAACGCCTTTGGAAAAGCCATTAGAGCCAGACTCAGTTCCACACCGGCCGTCTCTTTGTTTGTTCACCATGTGGCAGAGCGACCAGCCTTTCCTGTGGTGTTGATGGTGGCGGTGGGTCGAGCTGGCCGGTTTGATAATGGCCGTGATTCACCGAGTGAGGACAAGACTTTTATATTACTGCTGACGGAGAAGTCGGCCAGAAGCCTCCCGCCGATGCAGCGAAAACATCGAGCTGTTTACTTAACAGCTGAGTGCATGTGAAACGTGCTGGAAAGTGGCCTTTGGATTCTGACTGCGTGTGTTAATGTGGGAAAACTCCATCATAGAACTGGGAGCGCGACAGCCTCATGTTAAACATCAGAATATATGTGCGTATAAATAAAGGGCGGCTAAAAATAAAGACGGTGGAATAAAACTGCGTTGAGAAAAAATTCCAGGTTTTTTTTTTTTTTTTGGTACAAATGGCTTTTCTTTTTTTTACTTGCAGATGAAGAGCAAGCAGAAGGAAGGCAGTGTCGGGCTTTACACCTACCCTGTGTTGCAAGCTGCAGATATTTTGCTCTACAAGTAGGGCTGACGTGACCATATGTGTTGGTTTTCCGTCTTGTTTGAGCGCTGGCGACGTTCTTGTCCTGCAGATCCACACATGTTCCTGTAGGGGAGGACCAGATCCAGCACTTGGAGCTCGCTCAAGACCTGGCTCGAATCTTTAACAACCAGTACGGAGAGTTCTTCCCTGAGCCCCGGGCCCTGCTTAGTATGTTTAAAAATCTGCTTTCAGCTTATCTGTTTACCCTATCATACCAATGTCAGGATTTTGTCAAGGCTTAATTGCTATTTTCAGAAAGTTCCTTTCATTGTTTTAATGCCTCTAAGCCTTGTCGTTGCATCACTGACTTTTATTGCTCAGACCGAAGTTTCTGCAGCTTCAGTCTCATCTCATCAGTTATCTCATTCAGATCTAATGATCAACCGACGCTGCACAATATGAACAAGGCTGTCGCGTGCAATGGTGCTTTGAGTTCCGGAAGATTCTTCGACTTTCTAAAAAACACATTTTTTTTCAGAATGTTCTGTAGTCATGAGACTTTTAAAACTGAAGGGATGAAATAAAATGTTGTTTATTCATAAATAGATTTATCAAAAGTACATTTTTGTGAAGCCAGTTGTGGTCCAGCGGTAGAGGGTTGGTGTTAAGCCCCAGTGTTGAATCTAACCCTAACCTGCCCACTAAAGCTGCCCACTGCTCCGGGTTTGTGTGTGTTCACTTCACAGTGTGTAACATAACTTGAAGGGTTAATGTGCATAAATTCGACATGGCCCCTATAGTGGCCTTATTGATAAGCTCACTTCACTTTTGCCCTACTTCAATCCTTTTTTGTATTGCTTGTAAACTCTATTGTCTTAAAATACCAGTTATAATTTGTTTTATCTTCACAAAACTCGTGTTTTATATAATTTTGTTCTTTTGAAATTGGCATTTGCCATGAAAATCTGATATGGCAATGCACTTGGAATAATCAATCAACACTTGTGTTAAAAGATTTAAAAGAATTTTGTTATATGAGTTGAATTTAAAATGTTATCAGTAAATATTAATTACATAAAAAACAACGATTTTTAGGCCCCTATGAGATTTTTCCCAAATTGCTTTCCTAAAAAGATTAAATTCTATCGCTCTTATAACCTTCTTATTGAATTGTTATTTAATTGTTTTGGGTCAAATATTCTACATGCACTAAAAGTGGACATCTTATGCTTTGTTTTGGCTTCAGGTTCTACTCGAAAGATGAAGTCTCTCAGGGATCCAACTGCAAAGATGTCCAAGTCAGACCCCCACAGGTTTTCCACTGTTTTTTTGACCGATACGCCAGATGACATAGTTGTAAAAATTCGTAAGGCTGTGACGGACTTCACTTCTGCAGTGACATATGACCCTGAGACACGGCCAGGTGTGTCTAACCTGGTCACTATGCACGCCGCTGTCTGTGGACTCGGCTTGGAGGAAGCTGTCAGGCTGGCCGAAGGCTTGGACACTGGACAATACAAGAACATTGTAGCCGAAGCTGTTGTGCAAAAACTGGAACCCATTCGATTAGAAATCCATAGACTGAAGGCTGACAAGGGTCATCTCCAGAACCTGCTCGCTGAAGGAGGAGAAAAGGCTCGCAACCTTGCTGCTCCAGTCATGAAGGAGGTCCGGAGACTGGTGGGCTTTTTCTAAAACTTTTGCTCTGATATGCTGCATCTATTTTATATTAAACAAAAGCTCTGGATATTGTAAGAAGCAAAAAAAATTGTTATTTGTGGTGTTTCTTGGTTTTGGGTTTAAGTGTGCTTAACCAACTTCGTTTTTCCTCAGGTTTTCCCATTTAAAATGGTTTTTGTCCTTTTAAGGCAGCTCACTATAAATCTACATTTTGTGGTAATACTAAATTTATCAAAATAATTTTCTAATTTTAATTCTAAAATGTATTATGACTTTT
The DNA here is from genome assembly GCA_028031935.1 of Paedocypris micromegethes. Lineage (NCBI taxonomy): Eukaryota > Metazoa > Chordata > Actinopteri > Cypriniformes > Paedocypris > Paedocypris micromegethes. Next base: position 26,652,197 of record CM051494.1, read on the forward strand.
TCCATACATGTGTATACTGTATAAATGTACACACACACACACACACACACACACACACACACACACACACACACAAGCCAAGTGCATTAACCAAAATAAATACAATTAAATGTTTTACAAATAAGCCAAAAATACATTATTTGTTTATATAAAAAAATGAGTGGTGGACTAACGTTTACAATTTCCTAACTTTTAAATACACTGTGAAGGGGAAAAATACTAAAATGCATCGTAAATGTCTACTTTTGGAAAACTTTAATAACTGAACCTGGGTCTTACTGATTTATTTTTAAATTGCGAGTGCTTTTTTCCCATCGATATTAAAACGAATATTATTAGTTTCTGCATTGAAGGATATATGAGGGAGATTAAGTGGAGTTTATCCGCTATGCGAGGCAATTAATGATCAGAACAGAAAAATGAACCTTTTGTTTTGTGTTGTTTTCCCGCTAAGTTGTCGGTGAACGGGAAAGTCGAGGAATATGTCGCTGGTTATTAGACCATATTTTACCTGATGATATTTGCTTTCAAGCGTCACTCATTTCTCTCCGATGCTGTTTTTAGCTCATGACGTTTCTGGCAAAGCTGTGACTGCGTTATTATCATACGTGCCGAAAGATGGATTTATCTATAGGGAAAATCAAATGAAATTATTTTACTCTAAAGAATGTAACGCAATTTATTCTTCTCATTGCAGAAGGTAGAAATTTTATCATTTGTCAAGAACATTTTGTTTATTTTAGATCACAAAAAGCGATCTTATAAATTGATTAACAGCGGATCATTATTATTATTATTATTTTATTATTATTATAAAAACACTGTTATATAGAATATAGTAAAAATCATGTCATTTGAAAAATAAACCTTTCATGAAGGCTAATTGGTGTAAGCGAAATTCACTTTATTTATGTTTTTCCGTTTTGATTTACTTTATAGATGGCTATAATTTTAAAGTAGCGCAATACTTATTCAATTACATTACGGCAAACCCGCTTTTTCGTTTTAAAATGTAATATGTAGTCTGAAAATATGTGCGTATGTGTATTTAACCATGTACTTTTGTGTCTTGTCTGCTATCCATTTAGTTTGAGAACAATTTAATGCAATAATATTAACACCTGTTGCCACTTATAATTAGTTGTGCTAAACCACAGAATTTAAAATCTTCCTAATAAGTTACGCCTATGTTTCTTTTCAAGCTGGTTAAAAAAGCATCAATTGGTCAGACCTGCGGGGAAAAGATTAGATAAATGTAGTCCATATAACCAATCAATTTACATTGACACTTCCAAGTTAAATTGGGTACTCTTCCCTTTTAAATTAAAGCAAGTAACGGAGCGCATTTTATACATGAACGAGGTCCCGACTAGATCGTTTATTTTTATTTATTTTCTTTACAAAATTAAAATGAATTGCGTTTAGCTATATTTTGTTTTATATGAACTAACGGGCAAACAATCCAAACAGATCTTTTATTTCTTGAACTGGGAAGATCAGAGTAACAAGTCTTCCAGTTGAACGTTCCAGCTGAATTTCTGGACGACGTTTGTTCTTCTCCTCGCTTTTCATTGGAGGACATAATTTGGCTCTCTCTCTTTCTACGTCTCCGATTGGTCAAGCAGACTTTGACAAACACAGGAGGGCTGTCCTTGAGGCATCGAAAAAGTTTTCCAGACGTGGAAATCAATCAGAGAAGACTCGGCTTCAAGAAAGAAAGAGAGCCAGGAAAGTTCGAAGGGAAACCAATACGAATCTGAATCTTAAAAGACAAAACTTTGAACTCGTGTCCACATATAGTATCACTTCTTTGCGGAATGGATTGATATATTTTGAAGCCGCTGAAACGCATAGCTTAGTTTTGAATTTGGATTATTGCGATCACAGGAGACCAACAACCATCCCGATCCTGCCGTCTGACAGCGCGGCAATCTTGCCCTTGCAGTCCGGACGGAGTTTGTGTTTTGTTCCGTTGGATTTGCGGTGGTAGAGATGAGTGACAGGAGGCGATCCGCAGCGGCGCTGAGTTCACGAGCGCACGCTTTTTCGGTCGAAGCGCTCATCGGCTCAAACAAGAAGCGGAAGCTCCGAGCCTGGGAAGAAAAAGAAATGGAGTTGTCTATGGAGAACCTCGCCACTAACGGCCAACTAGGTGATGGCGAGGATCCTGCCAGTTGTTTAGACATTGATCCAGGTTAGTGCAGAATAACATAAATCTAAATTCAAGCTGCGATATACCGCTTTAACTTCAAACACAGGACAGGCCTGTTTATTAAGTATGTCATTGCCAAATAACCTATCACTACAGCCAAATCACTAAATATATACACGAGAAATTGCATATGCCTATATACTACGGTAAATATACTTTAGTAAAGACAATATCTTTAGAATTCCATTACTAAAGACATTAAATTATCTATCTGTAGAATGTATCTATTATTATAAGATATATATATATCCTAAATACTTGGAATAATATAATAACATACAGTTATTTACTTACAGTACCCCCCTCCCTCTCCCTCCCTCTTGTGTTTTTGTAACGTTCGTCATCACTTCATTAGTCTCGCTTCAGAAACTTTTGTCGTTAGACAGACCATTAAATTTCGCACAATAGGGTGCTGACTGATCATTTTGTACATGTATTGATGAAACTGAAAAAATTTAGTTATGTGTCATCCCCCGACTTTTTTCGTATCATTTGGCCTAGAAGGTAAGCTCCTGAAGAAACAAAGTTGCGGCAGGTGAGTGTCGCAAACACTGTCGCAGTTTAAAACTGTAACACTCAAAGGAATTTGGTCAACAACTTCAAATTACTTTTGTAAAATAAACAATTGTTTTTTTCGATTGAGTTTTGTGGACCTCGCGATTAGTTAAGTTTTTCAAAGAACAGAACACTACGACCCAAAAGCTAAACCCCTTTAGTACCCCAAGAAAAAAAAAGATAATATTTCGATTCATTGTATTTTCATCAGTGTCACTTTTTGATGAATAAGAAAATTAATTAATTACAAGATAAATCGAAAATTCTACTCATACACATATTTTATATTTTTACCTGCATGTGTTTATTAATTTGTTTACTTTTACTAATTTTTGAAACACTCTTTATGTAAATTATTTTTGAATCAAGATTAATCTATTTCGTAAAATTAAAATTCAACACGTAATTAATTCATCTCCAGTTGTAATATTAATAATTTCATTCTTATTCTTATTCTTCTTATTATTATTATTGCTATTATTAGTTGCTTTTTTTATGTTATACTACGTATATATTTTCACACAATTTTCCACAGCAAGTAAATAGTCAATCATTTAGAAAATAGTGCTTCATCTTTCACTGGTCTATGTTTAAACTAATAATTTCATTTTCTGGACAATCGCATTAATGATCAACGACGAAAAATACTTCCTTTAATTGTGCCGTTTTGTCATGATATGCTGATATGACAACATGTTAACTTTGCTGTTTATGATAATTTACAACTGCAATTTATTTTAATTGTCTTAAGCCTACATGCTATTTATTTCTTTCGTTTCGCTTTTTAAAGACATTTTCTATTGAAATACAACAGATGTGTCCATATAAAAGTAGGCTTAATCTTTATTTTTATTACCTCCCTTTTACACGAGTCTGAATAAAGTTTAGCGGAAACAGGTGGTTCAGCTCGTGGCGGATTGGGTTTCTGTGAAATTGCAAGCTTAGTAGATATGTACAATAATTAGAAATGTGTCGAACCGTATTCTGAGGTTCAAATATTTGTTTATGTTAATATAACAATGAAAACAATACAAGTTTAAAAACAAAATTAAAATATAAATATTTGAAATATAATTTTCGATCTAAACCTTAAAAAATGAAAACCTTATTATCATATGGTTCAAACTGATTCTGAGCTCGATTTTTCAAAACTATTGGAAAAAAAAACACGTTGATGCAGCGAACTTAAACAAATAAAAATCAATTTTCTTCTTGCCTTTCCGTTTCCCAAAAGCAATGTATTTTCTTTTCGTGCTTTGCCGGATAGACAGCACAACTTTAATTTTGGCTGCATGAGATGCAGATCAATTATTGATAGTTCGTGTAATTGTATGTTCTTGTTTGTAGAATCTGAGGCAAGCCCCGGCTCTGACGGCGAAGGCTTGGCCGAGAGGACCCCCTGCTCATACGGGGCCCCGGCGGACCTGACCCCTTCCGCCTGCGAGCCTTCACCCTCTGCCTCTATGGAGGAGATTCAGGTTGAGCTCCAGTGCGCTGACTTGTGGAAACGTTTTCACGACATTGGCACGGAAATGATCATCACAAAAGCAGGAAGGTGAACGTTTTATTAAATATTTCTACGTTTCAAAATACATTACGTGTTTTTTTTTTTTTACCAGTCAATTGTTAAAAGAAAGATAAGAAAGAGCAAAAATGCAAAGGCGATGATTCTTGATTTATTTAATTGTATTATTAAATGTCAAATATGGTTAAGATCCTTTTTTTTTTAAAAAATGCATTAAAAACGTATTTCTCGGATTTAGTAAAAAATAAAAGTAACGGTAACATTTTTTGCTGAACCTTTGAGTAACGTTATAAACGTTTTTCGCTGGATTATTTACGTGCGCCTCAGCAAATTAAATAAGAGTAAGGTATAGAAAAGTGGATACTTTTTTGTTGTCGTTGGGCGTTAATATATAGCACATGGGAGAAAAGGTTCCTAATCCCAAACCACATTACATGAGATAGAGCTATTTCACTTACCAGGCCTTATTACTTTGAGCGAAGAACCTAAACAACTGTTTCTAATTAATATTTGAAATATGTTTTTCGTTTTCGTGCTGTTTTGGAGAGCAATTACAGCCCAAACTGAGCATATAACTTAAACTGCACAATTCACAGTAAGAACTTTAGACCCATGTCTTCCTCGGAAGAATTGCCAGCTAATTCCGTGCATTTTTTTCCATTTTACGAGCAAACTAACAGGAAAACACGTCTCCATTTATTGGCGCCATTTCTTCTCCTGGAACACAGGCAAAATTGTACTTAGAAGAAAAAAAAACTTCCGGATACGCATGGTGGCAGTAAATAAAATATAATACTGGATGCAAGTCCTCCATTGAAAGAAAATATAATTTACAGATCCATTTTTGTGTTTTTTTTTTCTTTTATTATGTTGTTATTTATGTTTCTTATTCTACCAAATTTTAAAGCACAGTGTGACCAATTGCGCATGAACTTTATATCCTCAAACGCAATTCAAGCCATTTTTGGTGCTGAATGAATATGCGCGCAGGTGTGTTAGAATGACGTCACAATTAGAGGGAAACAGTAGATTTGCACAACATACATTGATGACGTTTAAATACACAAAAAGCGCGTTTTTAGAATGTGATATTATGGCTGAATTATGTCGATATTTACGCGATTTTTTCGCTTCACTGTGTATCTGATGAAAAATCCTTTGATTTATTCTAAATGCGACCTCGCGTTTATATTTTATTTTATTTTATTTAAAAAAAAAAAAAAAACGTTTTATCGGCGACATAATAGAATAAACATTCTTGCAAAAAGCAACTATTCATGCTAAAACCTATTGATGCACATTTTTATTGTGTTCTTAAAAAACAAAGCATTTTGACTTGTAATTTTCGACCAACTATAAACATGTAAAAATGCACAGCAAATAAATCTACTGTCTAATAATATGTAACTTTGCTAACTAAGCTTTTTTGTTCAGGAGAATGTTTCCTGCTATGAGAGTAAAAATTGTGGGACTGGATCCGCATCAGCAGTATTACATCGCCATGGATATTGTACCCGTGGACAACAAGAGATACAGGTAACAGCTTCACCAACGTAAAATAAAAAACGGACGAATAATTTGTGTTTATATTAATATATAATAATATATTAATATTTTCTTGGCATTAAAATATTTTAATATAAATTTTAAAGTAATTTACAGTTGTTTTGTATGTCACTTGTAGACAATATATGTCGCGGCCGATCGAGACCCATATCGTGATCAGTTCTGCATGATTCGTTTAATGACACTTAACCAAACTTAAATTTGGTGACTTAGTAAAATTAAATACTTAAATTTAAATATGATTCTTGTTTATGTTACAAAATGATTATTTCACATATGCTTTATGGCTCTTTAAAATGCCATACAACTATTTATTAATTTAAAGATTGGTTTGAGACAGTGTTGTAGGATGTGTAAAAAGCAAGTAATTATGAATATAAGCTTTAGCTTTAACTTGCAATCACAAAAAATACCAACTCAGGGACTGAAAGAAATCTGTTTGCTCTTTCAAATATTATGCAGAAATATAGCAGCCAAAAGATCTTGTAAAACTAAATAGTGTTTTCATCTTGGCTGTAGAATTTAACATAAGGCTTTACAAAAGGAGCGAAAAGGCTGTTACTGAATTCCCATGCAGGGCTCAGACTGGAAACTTAGCGCTTATTGAAACTCCCTTTACTTAGATGTTCTGCTCTCTCTAAGGGATTTAGATTTTAGTCAACTTGACTGTTAAACTTTTTTTTAACTTCTCAACACTTTGTTGTGTTTTCGTTTTATGGCTTGTGAAAGAAACAAGTGTTATGAAGTATAAAATATATTTAAAATAAAAAGAATTGGACATAAATTTTATTTTTATATTGATAATATGCTAAATTAAAATTCAAGACGATTCTCCTATTCCACATGTTAAAAGAGGAAGACTGTAATGGGCAGCCACTCCAACATCTGTCCAGAGAGGTGTCACATAAAGTCAGGTCTTTATTGATTTTGCTAGTACCAGATGGCAGATTTATGAAAGATGAAAGCCAGCTAATCAAATTTCCAGTCTTTTTAGTCTTGGGTTTCCCTTTACTTTAACACTTTCTCTGCTACAGCGAGCATAACCCTAAACAGGACTCAAAAACAGGAAATTACGAAAACGCCTCTTTAAATACAAGAAAAAGACGCAGCAATGTGAGTTTCTGTTTGTAGAAACATCTGTCCAGTTGCAGGATCTTTATAATAACCTTTAGAACTTATAACAAGTGTGTCCCAGACACTTACACGGGGAAAGACACAGCGATTGATTGCTCGAGAAAATAAATGACCATCGTTTTAATGTAAAATATCAGTATACGTGGTGAAATGAGTTTTGTTCATGTTTGAGGGATGAATTTGTTAGAAGTGTTACGCTGTGAAACTGCAACGCGTGTCCAGAACTAAAGGCATCCAGCTGTGCCACAGGCAATCCGCACTTTCTGGAATGTGTAAAGCCTTATTAAATCAGTGGGAGCGATTGATTCTGTGCGACTAAATCTTTTCAATCTTTTTTTCACACTTTAAAAAATTTCCCGCGGATTATAACTCAGAAACTTGACTTTTGAGTAAGCACATCGATCGTTGCGCTTTTTTTGCAGGTACGTGTATCACAGCTCAAAGTGGATGGTGGCAGGAAACGCAGATTCCCCAGTGCCACCCCGGGTCTATATTCATCCAGACTCGCTGGCATCTGGAGATACTTGGATGAGACAAGTGGTCAGCTTTGACAAGCTCAAACTCACCAACAACGAGCTGGACGATCAGGGTCATGTGAGTCACGTGTCTTCTTATCTTAGGTGATACCAAATAATTCCTCACATTCATGCATTTTGCCCATGACCTGGTGTGTTAAACAGGCTGTAATGATGAAGATTAACATAATTTTTTTTAATCTGCAAGGAAATCAGCCTTCAAATGCAAGGAACTGTTGCTTAATCGCAAGGGATGTTGTGCATTTTCTACATTTTACCATTCTGTATAGATTTTTGATAAAGTTCCTGTTTAAGCTACATGCTTTTTTGTGGAGTGGAGGGAATTGAACCTAGAATCTTGCTGTTAACAATGGATCTGTAGACTGAGCCATCATTAAAGCTCATATTTGCTACAAAGAGGTGCAAAGAGTACATGAAGACCATACTTGAATAAATGTACAAATATCTTACTGTATAAATCTCTCTGTATAAATGTTACATACTCTATAAATGTTACATTTTACAAGTCACTAATTCCAAGAGGACTTGAGTAAAAGTCGTGAAGTATCTAATTTTAAAAGAACTTAAGTATTTTAGTCGCCCTGAATTTAGGCTAAAAAAAAAACAAGAAATGTGAAAAACAAGAAACTGTTTATTTATGAGGCTTTATTTACTAATTTAGTAAATTAGTAAAAGGAATTTAACACCTCTATGTTTAAAAATGGCAGAACAAAATAGGTAAATAGATAAAAATAGGACGAAAAGTCAGTCTCGATCAAACTTAAATGTTCAAAAAGTGCAACGTATAATTCACGTTCACGTGGTTTAGCTCCTAAATAGAATCCAGTACCTTCATCACCCTGCAGATGGCAATATCACCTTGTCCGCCCAAGAAATCAGAGTGTTTTCGTGCAAAATCACAATGTAACTGGTAACGGTAAGTGTCCATTCAAATGCAGTGGAGTAAAGAGTACAGATACTCAATCAAAAATGTAGTTAAGTAAAAGTTGCGTAAAAAAAAAGTCCCTTTTCTCAAGTACTTTGCACCACTACGTAGCTACATCTCCATAATAATCTGAACGATTAGTTAAAGTGGGCATTCCTTATGCTTGGCATTACATGTGGTGTCACTGGTCTGTGGGTTTGTGGTTAGAGAAGAAGCTCACAAGCACAAGCTCGCTATTCCAGTGTCTCTCTTCTCATCCTAAGTAATGCTGGCTTTGAAACATCTAGCTTCATCCGAAATAATGAGATCCAAGATGCGTAACATGCTTAATTTTCTCAAGACCGCATTAGAAACTTGTGTTCTGATTTAACGTTTCCTTATGTTGGAAGTCGACCATGTGTTGGATGATTTTTTTTGGGAATTCAGTAGCTTCCTTATACAAGTAAACATTATGAAATAGCTTCAATAGGTTTTAATCGGTTTACTGTTGAGACGTTTTCTTATAAAAACAGTAAATACACAACAATTGTGTATTATGTCACTAGAAGAGAGAACTGTTTGGATGACTTTGCATGAATTCTGTAAACAACCAAATATATAATTGATTTATTTATGATGGTTCTGTAATCTGTATGCAGATTGAACAGCAGATTGGTGGATTTTTCTGTAGATTTGGTCTGTTGTTTGCCTAGGTTTTCTGAATTCAAAAGGCAGAAAAACGAATAAACGTATGTGACAGGCCGCGCATTCATTACTAAAAAGATGCAGCGTGTCTGTGTTTTAGACGCAGGTAAAATTGTTGCCTTAGGCCCGTCTGCACAGCTCCGCTCCACTGGCATCTCGCGGCATATGGGGCTGTTTTGGCTCTGGTCATTGATGCTATCACTCCACTATTCTGACAAATGTAATAACATAAGGGTGTTAGAACTGCAGCGGGCCAATGTTTTTTCAGAAAGAAGAGAGGGGGACTTTTCTTATACCACAACCTCGTAAAAAGAGACTTTATTTTTTGTTCGCCTGGAGGGGCGACGGAGGGCCGGAACTGAAGTTAACCCTGGAACGTCCTGGAAAATATTCCGCACTTTTCTCTTCAACAGAAAAAAATACGGAGATGATAATACCCTAATTTGGATTGCAAATGAATCACAATTGATCAGACACAGTTAAACCCATTTTTTCAGTTGCATTTGTACGATGCAATGGAGAAATAATTGTCTTAAAAAGAAAAGGAAAAAAAAAAAACCGTCAAACTTTTTTTCTCAGATGTCCTGCTTAAAACACTTGAACCCTGGCCGCTGTTAATGCCGTTGCTGTGCTGAAACATTACCTGTAAATTCCTTTTTGTCCTCAAGCGATGTTCATGATTTGGAATATCTTGGATCTGTGGGATTACATCAAGGTGGCTTTGAACACTTCCTCTCCAGTCAGTCTCCATTAAACTGGTGTTGTCAGGCCTCGGGCGGCGCTGGGGTCTCGGAGGATACGCATTTAGACTGTGTAGAAACGGGAGAGCTGGAATATTAAATTTACTGTCATCAGACGGGTCCGCAAGCTTCTCTCTTCTTTTGCTCGACCTCCTCGGTTGCGGCACACCGACACTGGGAGTGATTAGAAGCAGGCGTGGGCCGCAGGGAAGGCTTGGGTCTCCACGCTCTGATGCCAACAATCATTGTGAGATACTCACCCGTGTGTTAGCCTGATTCTATCTCATCTACATGTGTACACACTCTACTACAACATGTTCTCCTCACTGGGCCACGCAGACCTGAGCGCCAAGCAGAATGGCTTTACTCGCTGTGATTATACACTTGGATATTTAATACATACATCTGCTCCAGTGATCTGGAGGGTTGTGATGTGAAGAGTTGGAAGTACCACAACACACTATACATATATATTCAGTATTAAATATAAATGCAGTATACATATTTTTACAGAATATACGTACATAAATACTTATATTTCGTTGCCTTGTACCTGTACATGTGTAATGACAATGTACTTGAATCCAATCTAATCTAATCTAATATGTACGTTAAACTATTTTTTAAACTAAAATACAATAATATACCATAATTCTATTTAATGTCTCTTTAATACGTATTATGCATTTATTTAATTCTATTTTCTCTTACACACAGTATTGATATATTTCATAATAAAACAAATATTAGATACAACCATATAATAACAACAACAACAACAATAATAATACAAATTAAAAAAAACAAAAAATAAAATAATGTGTTAATCGATCCAATTGAAAAATACCAAAAACAAATGTGGGAATAAAAGTTGAACTTGATTTTCAAGCGTTTGATAATCATCGTATTTCTTGTACTACAAGTGATATTGAATACATCATCAAACCTTAATGTTTTATTTTCGCAGATCATCCTGCACTCCATGCACAAATATCAGCCCCGCGTCCACGTGATTCGGAAAGATTTCAGCAGTGAACTGTCTCCGACCAAACCCGTGCCCACCGGAGAGGGCGTGAAGACCTTCAGTTTCCCAGAGACCGTCTTCACAACCGTCACAGCCTACCAGAACCAGCAGGTCCTTTACTGATCGCCAGTGTACAGTAGCTGAAAACTATTAACTTGTGTGGCTCGAACGGCCTGTCAAAACCACAGTTGAATTGCTTTTTAACATAAATTTGTACATGAAAGCAAATTAATTTAATAAAGCAAAGGTGACGGTGCATTTAATCGGCCCGCTCTGCTTTTACAGATCACCCGACTGAAGATTGACCGCAACCCATTTGCCAAAGGATTCCGGGACTCGGGGAGAAACAGGTAGATTTTGATGAAATCTTAGACTTCCTTCCCACTGTCCATGCTGTGAGAGCAAATACACACGTATCTCAGCAGAGGCCTTTCATATGGATATGAACCACACAAGATCCTTCTAAATCTTTCTCATCCCTCAATCTGTGAATGAAAATCCCTCTTTATTTTGTCTTGCCAAGAAATCCTGTTCAGTCTGATGAAGCGATTCAAAGGCAGCGGAAAGAAAGCTCCTTCTTTTTACTCCATCTTGCACACTCTCAAACTTGCTGTCTGCTTTTTTTTCCTCTTCCTGTATTTTCATCTTCTCTCGTGCACTTCATTCCCTGGTCTCTCTGAGATGCGAGTCAGAGTGATCATATAGTGAAAGAAAGCCCCAGCACATGAAAGCACACTTCCATCTGGAGAGTATTATCGCCACAGATATTTGAGACATCTTTTTTCATTTTTCAAACAATAGACTGCCTGATTTATGAACTTGTGCTGAGTTTCATTGCAGAAAAATAGAGATGAAAGATTATTCAAGGCTAATATACATGTGTGTGTGTGTGTGTGTGTGTGTGTGTGTGTGGGTGTGTGTGTGTGTGGTGTGTGTGTGTGTGTGTGTGTGTGTGTGTGCGTCTTTCACACACAAGTATGCACGAAAGCACACAAACACACCATTGCATAATGTATATGCAGTATTATACAAGTATAAATAAAACAAATATAAATATATGAATACAGTAAATATACACAGTATGTGCAAATAAACATAATTGCATGCCTTGATTTCTACCAAAATATACATTTTATATTAAAGTCAATTTATTTAGTCACACACAAACATGTATTATCAATTATATATATATATATGTGTGTGTGTGTGTGTGTGTGTGTGTGTGTGTGTGTGTGTGTGTATACCATGTATGTATACTTTATTATATATATATATATATATACCATAAATTATATATACTATGTTCAGTACAGTATAAAGGATAAAAGCACTTTACTTATAAACTTTTGCCTATACATTTTCATGATTGGTGGACTTCATTATTACTCATAAACGAATAAGTCAATATTCTACTGTAAATCCAAACGGATCTTGTTAGTCACGTGTTTTAATAATGAAGCTTCGATGACAGTTTGAATCTTATTTTTCCTCACTAACGAGCAGAAAAGAGGAGAGTTACTGCCGCTGAAGCCACATGGCACGGCCGAGGCCGGAGAGCGGCGTAGAGTAAATCACAAAGGAAGGGGAGCCATGTACAGAACACAGATGAAACATCTCGCAGATTTATGTACGCGCTTAAAAGCTGCTCTTTTTTTTATGGCCTCCAGTTTCCTCAAGCTCCCTTCCTCCCCCGACCCGTGTGCAAAATCCCATGTTCTCACCTGCTTTCTTTCCTTGTCTCACATATCTTTTCCGCTTTTAATTATCACTTTTGCAGAACTGGATTGGAGGCAATAATGGAGACTTATGCGTTCTGGAGACCTCCGGTCAGGACGCTGACATTTGAGGACTTTACAAACATGCAGAAACAGCAAGGTGTGTACAGTTCATTGCTTTTCGAGATGTTTAACAGCTTTTTCTCTCCGTTATTGTGACAAGACATGTAATTTAAGGCATACAATATAATTCAACAAAAATTGCTTACAAATAAAACATTTTATTGAGTGTCTTTAAATAAACTACTTTTATGACTATTGCACAGTTCTATTGAAAGTACAAATTACCCATTTTTATCAGGGGTTATTCTTAAAAAGCTTCCTCAAAGAACTAATTTCTGCCATATTTTCAAAACATATTAAAACAGAAATATATATACAGTATTCATAGGTATAAATATATATATATATATATATATATATATATATATATATATATATATATATATATATATATATAAAATGTGTGTGAACTAATTCATAAAAAATGTAATAAATAACCTTTACGTTCATCTGCATTAGTTCAGCTCATTCTCCTACAACTAATATCGCGTTGCGATATTCAAATATTGATGTAACCGTTTTTCCTCTCGTCTTATGGACAGCGTAATACGAGTACAGTATTTCTCTGAACATCTGTTTGTCATCTCAAAATCCTCCGAGATAAATGCTAATTTAAACTCAGAACTGATAACAACTGTTAGGCCTTCTCTACATCCCCTATCTGATCACCATGGAGAAATCTTTGCTGAACTATTGGTTATTAATTATTCTCAGACATTGTTAAAGCCGCTCACACTCCGGTCGGACAATAAAAGGAAAAGATGACATCACTTCGACATGTTCTCCACAGCCAAAGAGCCCAACACAATGAGTGAAACAAGAACTCCACTCGTCTGTCTCATCCAACGCATGTGGAGCCGCTCACAACTTCAGCCAAGGCCTTTCTCAATTATTGCCATTGATTTTTTTTTTATTTTTTTTTTCAGTCAAGAGCCATAAACCAAATGTGTTTCTTATTTTTTTGCAATGTAAAATCTGGTCTACTTATTTATAATTTGAAAGGACCATTAATAGAAGTTGATTTTTTGAAGATTTTGTCTCACACACACACACAAACACACGATTTTCAACCCATACTAACCCTAACCCACACTTCTTTAAAGGTCCAGTGTGAAATCAGATATAAAGGTATAGAAAATATAAAAACAATATAAATTCACACATATATACAGTATATACATACATGCTGTATATATTGGTATTTATATGATTTGTAAATAGTAATTTGCAGTTATATTATGTATTGGTTTTTAATCGATTAATATTTTAATGTTTAGATTTTTCAGTTTTTTGTTTTGTTTGCCTTATAGTTCTAAATAATGCTGTAGTTAAAATATGAATGTCTTATGGTAATAAATGTGAAATACGCTGTGTAAAATGCTCTCACATGCAGCTAAGAAAAAAGTTTTTGTAATTGATTTGCGGGAGTTTGCTGCTATTTTTAGAGCTACTCTCGGTCCAACTCTTCTCGTCTTGTCACGTCTATGTTTCTCCTTCACTCTTGGATTGTGCACGTGCCGTTCTTCTCCAGGATTTGTCTGCTCCTGAACGCTTGCTGACTCTGTTTTCCAGGCGGGAGCACTGGCACATCGCCCACCACCTCCAGCACTGGCACTCCATCACCTTCCAGTGCCACACACCTCCTCTCCCCCTCCTGCTCCCCTCCTACTTTCCATCTCGCCCCCAATACCTTCAACGTGGGCTGCAGGGAGAGCCAGCTGTGTAACCTGAGCCTGTCCGAGTACCCCGCGTGTGCCAGAAGCAACATGGCCGCCTTGCAGAGCTACGGAGGTCTGGCGGACGGATCCTACAGCCGCCTCCAGTCAGCAGGAGGCGCCGTACCTTCCGCCCAAGCCTCCGATTCCTATCTGCCTCAGAGGACTTCCTCCCTCATCGCCGCAGGGATGCAAGGTGGCGCGGGGAACGGCAGTGGAGGCGGCGCAGGGGGTAAAATGGATGCCTACGGAAGTCAGCTGGCGTCTTTTCCGGCCTCTCAGCTCCAGTACGTCATGCAAGCCGGGGCGAGCTCCGCCTCTGGGTCGTCTGCTCCCTCAGGCTCCTCCTCTTCCTCTGCCCATATGTTCACTGGGAGCCATCATCATGTGCAGCAGAGCACGTACAACGCCTTCTCGCTTCACAATCCCTATAACCTGTACGGATACAACTTTCCCGCCTCACCGCGCTTGGCCGCCAGCCCCGAGAAGGCCCAGGGCGGCTTGCTGTGCTCCTCCTCGTCCGCTGGGGCTTTTGGAGAGCGGCAGTACCTGTCTAACGGCGGGATGGAGGGTATGCATATGATCGGCAACACCGCTGGAAGCCAACAGGGGGTCGGCAGCTGCGATGGCCGGCAGTACGCATCCTCCTCGCAGATGTCCATGCACATGGTTTGAAAAGCAGAGAGCGCAATCCAAAAGTAGAAGAACATGGCAAAAACAGCTGCTTGTTGTTATGTTTTATGGGGTTTTCGGCCCAAAAAAACACATGCACTGGTGTAGGCATGAAGAATTCACCCGTCGCTCATCTGCTGGTGACATCAGTGTCACTGGGTTATGTGCTCATCATCTCAACACACACACACTGATATGGAGTGAGAAGTATTACCTGTGAACACCCTTTACAAGGTCAAAGCAACAAACTCATCACGTGCAGAAGCAAACGCCATCAAGTGTGGACGAGTTTCAAGAGGACGTTTTGGAAGGATCTTTGGATTCAGATTTCGTGCAATAAGGACAGTAATCACACGTCGTCAGAAACGAACATGAGGCAGAAACTGTGAGCTAACGCGTTAACAGTGTTTTTTTTTTCTATTTGTTAGGAATAAATAATACGTATCAAAAAGGTGGTGATTGAATAATGTAAAGCCGAGTGATTGCCGGGCACCGACGCATATTCTACATATGAAATGGATCTCCGAGTTTCTACGAATGTCTGAAACCGAGATGTTGATCCAAAGGCTGGAAATAGCTAAACTGTATCCTGAGTGGATTGCTTTTCGAAACATTTAAGCAATAGTGAATGCACGCAAAGCACATAGACTTTAAACTGTTGTGTGGATAAAAAAAAATAACGATAGGAAGACAAGGTAATAATATCCAGGTATGCTTTGAAGTGTTGTAAATGATTATATTTAAATGCCAAGCAACTATATGGCCAGTGTAAGGAGATTATAAAACGTGTTGGAGAAACAAATTTTTGTTCCGTGTTGGAACAAATATTGTTTTAGGCTTTAAAGACTGTAAATACAAGTGCCAAGCACATAAAACTCATTAAATAAACATTATAAGTCCTCTGTATATTTCTTGAAACAATGATCAAGCCTGTTTTGCTTTTGGTTTCGCAATGGCCCGCGTTTGACATCCAGATCCACGTTTATGAAGAGGTTTTTATTCATACACATATAAATTTATGTGAAAATTTTAAGCCAATCACACACACACACACACTCACACAGCTAAAAATGCTACACACATACTGTTAATGCCAAAATTGGAATTTAAACCGACTGTTACGAGCCGATTCAATCTTATAAAAGTTTATTTGATTGGGGCTGATACTAGAATCACTGATCACTGTCATCCCTATTATGTTCATATATGAAAATGTACATGTATAAACCTATAGATTCCTTGTGAATAAAGAGCCAGTCTAATTTATTTTGATCAAGACAAATCTTTCATTTTACAGACATAGGCATGAGATAAAAACTAAATATGAGTAATAGAAAGTCAAGATGTGACATAATAATTGCTTAAAACAATAGATTGATCTGGGACTTCTCTTTGATATAAAGAAGAAAGAGAAAACCATGTGGATCGAATTCATCCTTTTCACTCTGAAGATGCATATAAATGCCACCTGTTTAAAGAGAGAGAGAGAGAGAAAGAGAAGGAGGGAGAGCAATTATTATTGTTGAAAAGCAACTTATTTTTATTTTTCTGGATTGGTACAGTATATATTTATGATTCCTTTCTTCTTAGTTTGGGTTTCTTGTAATCCAGACTTCACTGATTTAGAACTTAATCAACATCCATTACATGGATGTCTTTAGAGAAGAGTATTCTCTCTCCCTGACCCCATCCACTCAAATCTCTCATCATGTGCTCGGCTCCAGCTATGGAATATCATCATCTGAATCATCATCAGAAATGAAATGAGTCTGAAGACCATGGAGACATCTCTGTGTATTGAAAACACCTGTTTTCCGCGTGCAGTTTTGGGACTAGAGATACAGTTCAGCACTCTATGATGTCATGATTTGGGACACATCCACAGATCTGGACATTATTTTCCGCTAATTATCTGTAACACATTTGTCTGATTTGTATTAACAACAGCATGTTTCAAATCTTGAAACACGTAAATCAGCTTCTCACTCTGATCTTGGACAGGTAGGTGTAAAGTTTTACAATAATTCTAAAGTTATGTTACAGTGTAATTGTTTTTTAAGAAGAGACACGTTTTAGATCATTGCAAATCCAACTTTGCAAAGCCATTGTTGTCTTTGAGTGCAGTTATTTTTATCCTCTAGAGGTGCCGTGTCTGACTTTTGAATAAACAACTTCCCAAATCCCAAATGTTAGCTTAACATTAATCACAATGCATTGAAAAATAATTAATGTTTAAAACGTCCTCAACAACAAAAAGGCAAAGATTGGGATAATAATTCTGACAAGTGTTGCCGCCTTGGGGTTTTTTTTCCCTGAAAAATAATTACCGTATTTTCTGGACTATAAGCCGCTACTTTTTTCATATGTTTTGAACCATGCGGCTTATACAAAGGTGCGACTATTCTGCAGATTTTTTCTCTAAAAAAACGGAATTAGAATAAAAGCTAAGACAAATTAAATGCAAAGAAGAATATGATACTTCCTCTTTAGCAGATATAATTTTTACTAATTTTAATCAGCAAAGTTGCTGTCGTGTTAAAATACAGGTTAGGAAAGGATCTATTTAGTTACATACATGTACATTAACAATGCAAAATCATTCTGTTCCTGTAGTAAATATCTAATCCAAAAACATACATATCTGTGGCTTGCAAAACTTTTTTTAATAGAGTGGATGCGGCTTGTATGCAGGTGCAGCTTTTTTATCTTTTTTTAATTCTTTTTTTTTTTTTTAAACGGCGGATGCGGCTTATATATACAGGTGCGGCTTATAGTCCAGAAAATATGGTAATTTCTTTAGTGGGTGTGCCCTATGCTTGATAGAAAAGTAATTTTTTTTAAATTAATTCTTCTTGTAGCGTTTTTTTATAGGAACCTGAGGTTTCTATATCGGGCCCATGGTGCAACCACGAGAATTCGAAGTTCCTCCTGTCTGAATTTGCGCATAGACTGTGGATTCACACGTAGTGGTGTCTGCATCAGCAGATGCGGTGACCATGAATGATTGATTAATAGAAGCCTTGGTCAGGAAAAAAACAGCAGGAATTTATTTAGACAATTGTTTGGAAGAAGTTGTCTTGTTTGTAGCATGTCATCTGACACTGAAGCCACTGAAAACCTAAGAGCTAATCCAAAAATGTTTATATTTTTGTTAAGTGTATACTGCATTTTAAAATAAAACAAGAAAATATTGTACATTTTAGTTCTTTCAAATTTTGTGATTCAGGGTCAGACTTGTGACCAAAAGGTTGCAGATATGAATTCCTAACAAGAAGTTACTACAACTGACTATAAGCAAGACGCTGAACCTGATCTCCTCATTCTGAGCTGCTCTGGATTATAAAAAACGTCTGCCAACTAAAAGAGCAAAGTAAAAAGTAAACTAAAATGTGCAAAGTAAAGTAGGGATGGTTTTTTCTCAAGAAATGAAGTAGGTGCTGCAGTGTTGAAACTCCTTTTTTTTCTCCTGGTGGTTGAATACCTGTGGAGTAGAGAGACACCCCGCTGACTCACGTCCTCCTCTAATGAGAGACGTCTGGATGACCTGCTCCCATAGATCCTGACGTTGACCTTCCTGAACAGAACCTCAAAGCAAAGTGTTAGTGTGAAGAGTGTCAAACTTTGTAGAGGCAGATGCTGAACCTAAAATTATAACTAACTCAATTTTGCGGGTGGTTTTTTGGTGCAAGAACAACTCTTTCTATGAGCTGTTGCATGTTCTTCACAAGCCTAAATGGGTTGCTTCCCAGGATCTGGTTTCTTCCCACAGTGAAATACATGCGATTAGGAAAAATTCAGTCTAATAATAGTAATATACTAATTCGGAGTAAGTTTCCCGCCTTCAGGCACAAAATTGCCGCATGACCCACAAAGAAAAATGTTGCATGGATGGTTATACACATTTTGCGAATCTGCAAAAAAATTTTTAAAAGTTCAAACAGAATTACAATTTGCATAAGGCTTTAATGTAGCTTGAGACAGCTTTTGTGCATTAAATACTTGACACTTTTTATAAATAAACAATTTTTATAAAATAAACCATATTAGCATAATAAAATAACAAAGTACCGGTAGGTTAATCATGGAGTTGCTGGAACTTCTATGGCTTATGCATGTTTATAAGTCTTGACTAGATTTTTCAATAGTATGTACAATGTATAATAATTATCTTTTATATATCATCCGTTAAAACATTTGAATATTATAGACGTATCTTATTTTTTTGTAATAAGTCACATGAACACACAATATTTGAGTATTTTCATTTTGACACCATATTTTTTTTATGAAGCACATTTTACAGTCACAGACCCTCTCCACGTTCCAACATTGTAAACAAGAACACTATTTTATTTGAAGTGATTATGAAACAGCTATTACTAAGAAATAAGAAAGTGATTAGGCAAAAATGCCTGGGAAAAAAACTTTTTCTTCTACAATTTGCTAAAATTAAAAGTAAAAAAAAGCTTGACTAAATTTATGACCAAATTTAACCCATTAAACATTTACTGTGGATGCTCGTGGTCGTAAAGTCGGGTGTTTCTGTTAGTATTGCACGACATTTAAGAATTTAAGTCAGATGAATAGAATTAAACCCCATTGAAATTACATTATAAATGTGAATATAAATCTGCATACTTTTTTTGTTAATAAATAATTGTATTATTATTGTTGTTGTTTTAATATTGTGATTGACAGTAGACTTTGACTTAGCGTCGTGACATAGTGAAGCAGAAATATTTACAGTGTGATGCATTGTCCTGTAGTCATTTTTTGGGGTGTGCGATCAGCCCTGTGATGATAAAGTAAATCCTCTCGCTGTAAATAATACAGGCCTGTAAAAACAGCGAGCAGCTTTAGGCGGTCTTTCCCTCTCTATAAACCAGTGTTTCTCTTCAGCTCCACTGCCACATTCTGCCGTCTGATTCGTTCCACTCATTACTTTTACAGGAAGTTTGTTTAACGGTCAATAGATGAACAGAGCAAGTAGCCACGATTCAGACCGCTAATCCAGAACACTCCCCTCTACCCCAACTGTTTAATATTCTGGGAAATATTATGCCAACACACATGCGTCCAATATATCACCTTTATAATGCTTGTCACATAAAATGTTACTATGCCCGCTGGCTTAAGATTGTTTATGTAGAGTTGGGCCTAATGTAGATTGGACTGCGCCATTGCCACGCCATCAATGCTTCTCGCTCATCAATCTATGTGTAGAGGCATGTAGAAATGTGTTGGTGCGTGTCTGAATGCAGATTTGTAGAACAGCCATGGCGAATTTTCCTTCCCCTCACCTGGGACACGACTTTCATGGAAACCAAAAGCCTTTCTTTTCAAATAGCCTCACGCTAATCGCCTCGTGGAGTGACTGCTTGGGTAAAAACGGTGGTCCTACGCTATCATTGCATTGCTAATCCATTGTCATAGGCCTGATGAAAACTCCCTGGCACTGAGCTTCTAGAAGTCTGACTTCATGACATTGTCTGCGTCTGGCAATACATTGCTCCGATGTGCTAGATCACATAATTTTAGAACGCAATGAGTTTTTAAGCATCTTTTAGAGGTGTAAAAAATACTTACAATTGAGTAAAAGTACGGATAACTTACTGTACAAAATACTCCATTACAAGTTGCAAGTCACCTGTTCCAAAAAGACTCGAGTAAAAGTCAAAAAGTATTCAATTATAAAAGGAGTATTTTTATTGTACTGAGTTTAGGCTAAAAAAACACCAAAAATGTGAAACACAAGAAACCCTTTTTTTTTTGAGGTTGAATTTCCTATTTTAAATTTAACACCTCAACGTTTCAAAATGGCAGAACAAAATAGAAACAAAAAGAACATAGTCTCAATTTGCAAAAAGTGCGCTAATTCACTTGACTTAGCTGATAAATAGCATCCAGTACCTTCAGCCCCCTGCAGATGGCGATATCACCTCGACCGCCCAAAAAATTAACCACGATAGAAACTTGTCAATCACAATGCAACAAGTAACGATAAGTGTCCATTTAAATATAGTGGAGTAAAGAGTACTGATATTTTTCAATTTTTTTTGGTGCTTAGTACAAGTACAAAGTAACCAAAATACTTAAGTAAAGTAGCAAAGTCCATTTGCCCAAGTCCAACGTTGTGACCTTGCCGGGAAAACGGCTTTAATGATTATTAAAGAAAGCAGCTCCTGTAATCTACCATTAAATGCATCTAATGCGAAATTCTAGAACCGATGTATGAAAATACTCACCACAAATGTCGTTGTGTGATCCGGTCTGTCTTTATGCTTATGTTTGAGTTTAACCCTCAAACTTTTTTTTCACTATAGCAGAAGGATGACTGGAATTAGTCAGCGGTTCTTGTTTCACAGTCTGACAGGCTTTTCAAGGAAATAGTAAAGGTTACGGCGAGCTTATCCTTATATTACACACTTAATCTCCCACTACAGAAAGCAGGTGGCGAAACATTGGAGCAAAGACATCAGAAGACATTTAAGTTTTCCTTTGAGGGGGAAACGATACCGTTTGAGCACATTTAATCTCACCAAATCACTCTTTTATAGTCTCACTTAATATAATCTCTTCCTTTTAACATCCAGTATTTTAATTAATAAAATAATAGCAAAGGCTAAAGAAGGAAGCACGCTTTGATATGGGAATGGCATGGAGTTTTAGTTCGTATGTCTAATAACAACTGCTCCACGGACCCTGTCTCGGTGACCACCCTTCCTCTTCTCAAGCCCCTCTTCAGAGGGAGAGTTTACCCGGTAATCCCAAACACCTGCTGCGTGCGCTGGAATGCTAGGTTAAATTTACTGCAGTAAGTATGGCTATAGAGAGAGACGGCCTTTTAATTGACAGGAATTTGATTGACTCAAACGTATTTCCTTTAATTCACTTCTCGCTTCCTGCCTAAAAAAAAATTCATCTATCTAACTACAAAAATAGATAGGTTGAAGGTTGTCGACCGACAGAGAGACAGACTGGAAGATAGACATATAGATAGACATAAAGGCAGATTGACAGACAGACAGACAGACAGATAGATAGATAGATGGATGGATGGATGGATGGGTGGGTGGGTGGATTGATGGATGGATGGATGGATGGATGGATGGATAGACAGACAGACAGACAGACAGACAGACAGATAGATAGATAGATAGATAGATAGATAGATAGATAGATAGATAGATAGATAGATAGATAGATAGATAGATAGATAGATAGATAGATAGATAGATAGAAATAATGGAAAGACAAATATGTTAAATAGAAGGATGAAAGGATGGACAGACAGACTGATTGATAGGATGGTGGATTGATTGATTGATTGATTGATTGATTGATTGATTGATTGATTAATTGGTTGGTTGGTTGATTGATTAATTTGTTAATTGATTAGTTGGCTGATTGCTTTCCTAATCAGATCTACTACAGAAGACCTAGTAAGATGTCAAGCTCAGCCGGTTTGTGTTTGCAGGATTTCGCTGCTCAGCATTGGTCTTAATCCATTTAAACCAATTACAAGGCTATTACAACAGTCACCCTTCCAAAAATGACAATGGAGTCACAGTGTGGTAGAGAACGAAAACAATGGCAATCATTTGCCCTTCTCTGGACTGTTCAGCCTCGGGCGAAGCAGCTTTGTGTGTCGGGATAGCCCGGTCCAGACGATGATAGATGCAATAGTGAGGAGCTTAGGTGAGAGCAGGAAGGTGTTGACTGACATCTTCAGAGCTGGTGTGAGTCTAAAGCCGCTGAGCTCTCTGCTTTAAGACTCTTCACCAAGTGTCCAGGATTAAAGAAAGGATTCGCCTTTGCACAACTGGTTTAGTTCAGTTAGGTACGCTAAGTAAAATGTGAGCAACTTTTTTATGCACGTAATTATAAATGTATCAAAAGCTGCAAATTAATAATATGAATAAAATACGTAGTTGTAAAAAGTCAAACAGTTTTTTCCTAAATGTTTTTGTTTGACATTTCACTTATTGAAATTATAGACTCTTTTACTGACTATTCTAGCTTTTTTGTGTCTTTATGATGAGATTGTGACAGAATTCAAAATCAAATTTTAATTTAAATAGTTTGTGTCATTCTCACGGTCACACTGTACAAGGTATGAAATTTAGAAGACCTCTAAATTTAATAGAACACCTCTCCTCAAAAATGAAAAATAAAAATAAATAGATAAGCATATTTTAGTGGACATTTTATTTAAATAAAAAATCTAAAGAAATCTAAAACAAAAGAATAGAAAATAATTTCAATAGAAAACAAAACATATAAGAAGCAGCAAAAAGCAGTATTTTTGAGAATCTTGTTCATTCACATGTTCGTGAAGCGAGAAAGATGCAAGCAGGAAGTTTGTGTGTCTGAGTGAACCTCCTTTGTGTGTTTTTCAAAATGCGTACATATGGTACACACACAACAGCAGGCGTTCACAGAATCACAGCACATATTTATTTAATTAGGCCGGAAGCAGCCTCTGCGACATTCTCCTGCTTATTTATAACGTGTCGCGTCCAATGCCGAGGCCGCAGAACTGATGAGGTGAAAGCCCCCCGGTTTGGACAAATTTATTCTGAGCCATAATTCATCCTAGAATTTATGTCCCACTTTAACTTGAAGGAAGCTGCAATTAGTCGGTTCTCTAGACTTCCTTTGTGTGTGTTTCTCTGATGTCTGAGATCTTAAAGGATTAAATTGTGATTTTTAAAGCCGCTGTGACAAGTTGAATATAATATAATATAATTATACATAATATTGAACATTATGTATAAAATGCAAAAGCATATGACAAAATTCCACCTTGTCAAATGTTCAGTGTTATCATGATCCACAAACGTAATTTGTGAATTTAGTTTTTCGAAAAATGCATTATTAAATCATCGTTGCTTCATTAAAATGACGAACATGCTTTTCTTTTCTTGCCCAGTTAAGGCGCAAAGAGGAAAAGAGTTCATTTGGCAGTACAAGATCAATGCCAGAAAACAGTATTTTGTACTGCTCAAAAACAAGAAACTCTTTATTTATGAGGTTTTATTTCCTAATAAAGAATTGAATGAATGTCTCATTCAAACTCAAATGTGCAAAAAAGTGTAACTGGTAATTCATGTAGCATCCCGTAGATCCCCTTTAGCATGCTGCAGATGGCGATTTCCCCCGTCCTCCCAAAAAATTAACCACGTTAGAAAAAGATCCTGACTTTTTGCGCTCTAAAACAATGTAACAAGTGAGGGTAAGTGAGGTAACAAGTGAGGTATATTTCACATATAGTGGAGCAAAGAGTACATACAGTCAATCAAAAATGTAGTCAAGTAGAGAGTAAAAGTTGCTTCTATTTTGCTAAAGTGAAGTAACAGTCCATTGACTCAAGTACTCTACACCCCTGTAACAATTAGTAATAATAATAATAATAATAATAATAATAATAATAATAATAATAATAAAAAAAAACTTTAGTTTTTAAACGCAAACTTTAAACTAACAACCGCTTTGAAACGTTTTCCTTCATTGGCTGTTTGTGCCAGTATCAGCTCTTACAGAACATGCATGCGAAGGCCTATCTCATTACCATGGACTGTGTTTGAGTGTGTCTTTGGCAGCGGTGCTGGACATTTGTTGAGTGGAAAATGGCCTCTTAAGCTCCTCTACTCACCTTTCGCAGTGGTAACATTTAGCACTGCATATATACCACCCCCAGCTCCATGTCCCTTTCCTTTTCCCATCATCCAACCATCACCCACGTTTCCATATTAAGTTTTCACAACCTGTTTTAGAAACAGTATTTTAAAGAAGCAATGCCCTTCAACAGATGGCCAGACACAACCAAGTGAAGCGTGGGGGGTAGAACAGGTTGTCGGGTGGGAGTTTTGTGAAGTTGGAGCAAGGGGTCGAATGTGAGAAAATGTGAAATGGAATTCTACTGCACCTCCATTCCAGAATTGGCCGGAGCAGAGTGCATGCGAGAGGTACAATGGCATGTCCTTCGCGGGCCTCGCGAGCTTGTCTGACAGCTGCGATGTTTATAGGCTGGCTTCGATGACAGTCAGGAGGGGATGGCTCGACTCTTTTCAGACAGGAATTAGGTTTGTCATCAGATTCTAAAATCCAGCTGATTTATGGCATTTCCACTCTTGGTTTCTCTTTAGTTTACCCCCAACCCTGCAACTCCCCTCTGCTCGGGGTGGATGGTATTCAGCGAGGGCAGTTGTTTGTTTACTACTCATTTTCCTCCTGACATCAGCTTCTGCTCCAGTCATTTACAGTAGTCCAACCCTTGTGAAATTGTTCAATAAATGATAGCATTCTATTTGCAGAGGAGTACAAAGTACCTGAAAATCATGCTTGAGTAAAAGTCAGGATTCCTTACTGTAAAAATTACTCCATTACAAGTTACAAGTCACCTATTCTAAGAAGACTTGAGTAAAAGTCGTAAAGTAAAGAACCAGCTAATGTGCCATTTTATAAATCCAAAAAATAGAAAAGCTGCCTCGTTTAAGCGCAACATCTGATAACTGCAATATACGCATAACTGCAAGTGCTTGTTTGGTCCAAACTACATAGAGACACATTAATTTGACTTTGGATAAGTGCAGGTTGCTGGGCACACACACACACACACTCTACAGAAGTCTTGTGTGTTTATGCGTTCTGAAATTCTAGAATGTTTTTTTTTATATTACATTTATTGTAATAATTTACATGACAGAAAACATTAATAAAACAATAATGCACTTGTGCTTTGTTTTAAATGTGGCGTTTTGGTAGGATTGCTGCTTTCTGTGTTTTCTGTGACAACCGGGAAAAGACACGGAGATCGTTTGTGGTCAAATCTTTTTAAATGTCACCTGAAGGCTTCGCTTTGATGAATGGTATATAGTCTGTAGTTGTAGTACGTAGTTTAAAAAGAAGTGGCAGTGTAGTCACGTGACTCCAGTTTTAGCATCCACTCCTGATTAGTGCATGCTCCACTTAAGTGCAAGTTTGTGTTCGATCGCCAGGCCGTGCACTTATCAGGCGAGGACTATTGCCACAATGCAAGCAAACTCTAAGGACAGAGGGTTCACGGGCCAGTTGTGGCCTAGTGAAAGGACTTGAATTGTTGACCAAAAGGTTGAATGTTTTATGCCCAGACTGGTGAGTTCCACACATGAAGTGTTCCTGAGCAAGACACTGAACTTGATCTCCCCAGTACCACGGATTAAGGCTGCCCACTGCTCCGGGCTTGTGTGTGTGTTAACTTCACTGGTTGAATGGGTATGGCTTTAACCACACCTGAACACTTTCCCGTACTGTTCATGCCTTCATTTCTTTGTTTCCAGGGAAAGCATGTAACCTGTTTTATTCATAAATCCAGTGCAAAATCCTTTGGAAAAAAGGATTTTTGTTTTTGATTCTGTGTTTGATAGTTTCACACATGTGTTTGATAGAATGTACACACATTACCAAGTCTTTTTGCTTGACTGAACCAACAGGTTAGACATTTAATGTGAACTTTATTTCAATCGTTCTGACCAAGTCAGCTCCTTCTGTGTGTTTCATTCACAAAAACAGAAAGAAAGAAAAATGTTTAACAGTGGAAGCCTCAATATTTGGAAAAAAAGTGAAAGGAAATAAACCTAGAATATTAGAGAAACATTTATGAGGAAAATGGGGTTAAGATCGTGTCGGTACCTAGACAGAAAATCACCAACACTAACGCACACCTCATCATATAGGAGGCTAAAACTACTAAAGTAGTAAATTGGTAAAATTAAACTCGATTCACATTTTTTTAACACTTTCTACTAAATCCAATAAACCGTTTAGTCCAGGAAGATGGCTGATAACTAAATTATGGCAACTTGTTACGAATCAATAAATTTTATGATTCTTTGCCGTCTGTCTGTGGGCTAAATGTCATCAAAATCATCAATCAGAACAAATCATCTACTCATCACAAGGTTACATTTATGCATATATTCACCCACTCATACTTTTTGGAAATTACCATCTACAATTTTCTAAAATTCTTGTATTTGGCCAGTAGGAGAATATCTGACACAAACTCACAGAAAACCTCCTTGCTGGAATGCAAAAAAAAATTCTAAATTGTGATTTTAAAGTTGAACCAATTGCCAAATCCACAATTAATAAATCCCTTCTATTGTATTTGCAGTCATGTAACTGTGGAATGTAAAAATCAGCGGCAACATTTTTGCAGACGTAAGAGTGCTCTCAAACCCTAGTGCTCTCCAAACATTTGCACAAGCTTTCATGGTATTGCTGTATTTCAAAAAAGAAATCAAGCCGAGTGATGTTTCCTCACGTCTTAAAAAACAGACAACCAGTTATGTGACACGTCTCCTCCTCCTTACGGTGTGGATTTATACGCTCTTCCTTTGAGTGAGGTGCATCAGACAGGAGGAACAGCTGTAAATGACGGTGCGCGGAGGCCGATCTTGTGTTTCGTATGAGGTTAACTCTATTGTTTCACCTGCCCCCTCATCCCCACGCAGCCCCCCATCACTGTTCGTCCTGCTCGCTGCTGTTAACCAAGACTATTTCACAAGCTGTAAATTCTGAGCAGATAAATAAATCATATGGCCGGACGGCTAAAGGGGGGTCGTAACAAGATCTGCAGACTTTCACTCCGGGGGTCATCACTGCTATTCCAAACCTGACTCGGTCTTGAAGAACACAGACTCAACTCACTGCAGCAGCTGTGTAGGAGAAAGCTGAGAGAGACACTGACGTTCTGTGGAGGAATCGGCTGCATTGTAAGACTGTGAGAGAAGCTCAACCTGTTTGTGTTACTGATGATGTCACTAGCGTTTTGGGCCTTGCCTCTTAACTCTTTAAAGAAAGTTTCACCTATTTTATCAATTCTCTTTCGTCTTTTATGTGTACCGCCCCTTTTATATATCTTTTACACTTTTTTTTGGACACTGGAAAAAATCCATCACATGTTATATCAATTATAATCACTTCAGGTCCAATGTTGAAATTGAGTAAGCGGTTGAAAATGCATGAATGTTCAGTAAATATAGTAGCAGAATTGATAATGGAGTAAGATTTTTTTATGCAATTCCCAAATTCAAATTAAATATTCAAAATATTCAAACTCACATCAGTTGGCTTTGTTTAAATATGACTAAATGTCCCCTAATCGCCAGTGTTTCCTCTCAGTCCAATTGTTAGTATATTTGGGTTTTTTGATGATACAAAAACAAGTGATGTAAAAAAGTAAGTGGGTATAAATAAGTAATGTGAAGCAAGACCAAGTTACATTGGATCTGAAAGGAATAAAAATTTACAAAAGTAAGATGCCATGTCTGAGTTAAAGCGTTGAAACAGATCTCAAGTGCACTAAAGGCCCAGAGCAATGCCCAGCTATGCCGGTTCCAAACCAGCTCTGGCACGATCCACTTGATGTGTGAATAAGCGGTCCAAAACAAACAATGAAATCACTGTGGGTTTTGATTTGGAGTTACTTTATGAAAAGGTGTTCGGTACTCAATATTTATCTGCAGCAAAATGAATCTCCATGAGGCATGAAGCTCTAGCAAAACGTGAAGCCTTGTGGAAATCTGGTCAGATGCCACATAACACACAAAACAAGAACCGAGAAGTATAAAGTCAAAAGATGCCCAGTTGGGGCCTTTCTGTGTTGAGTTGTCAGTTCTCCATGTTTGTCATCCTCCCTCAATCCAAAAGCACAATCAGGTGAATAATTGGCCAAAATTTTGATCACGTGTGCCTCTCTGTGATTGGTTGGTTGGCTACCAAACCAAGGTGTGTGTGTCCTGCCATCAGACACAGAGTTACTGAAATTGGCTACTGCTCCCCATAACCCAGAAATGGAAAAAGCGGCCGAAAATGGATGGATGGATAATATTATTTAATATTGCAAAAAGTGTCCATTTATCCACCTTCTTATTTTGTTTTAATTGATTAAGTCAATGAATTTTTTGATTGATTGAATAATTTATTATTTGTCTGATCGTTCAGACAATCAAAGGATTAACGTTGAACGGTTAATCTAATAATATTTTTTTTTTATTTAGTATATAATTTTAACTAATTATACATTAATAATATTTGTATAATGAATAATAAAGAACCTATCAAGGCCTGTGTTGGTCTCCCTGATCCGTTGAGTAAGGGCAAGCTTGGTAAAATGTTGTTCCAAAAACACCAGTGCTGCAATAATATAACCCTGTCGGCCCACCCATTGCTGGCCCCCGCACTGATCCATCATGATCTGACAGTGCGTGTCCATGGCCGAATTTCTGCTTTAAAAATAGCACCAGTGGCTTCTCTTTTTTGAGCCCCCAATACTATCTTGCTATCCCTGTCATGCGGCCTATGTGATGGGTTGTGAACACATCTTCACCACTGACCTGTGAGCGGTCCAAACCCATGACTAGCTTATTTTAGGCCCATTTCTTCCCTCCACCTCCTGATCCTGCTCACTTCCCTTCTCTTTCTGCTGTCCCTGTTCTTTTCATAGACAGCCCTTTCTCATTAATCACTCGCCTGTTGGAGGTGAAAAAAATCCACAATACCCCTTGAGGACACGAGGGGTGATTTTCGAGTGGTGGCAACAACTTTGCAACTTTTCAAAAATATTCTGTCCCCAGCAGGGGTTTGTCTCATGAATCTGCCAGCCGTTAAAAGTTCACACTCTGTGGAGACTGTCAGTAACCCACTCCAGACTACAGCAGAGACATTCACACCAACAATTAGTACGCAATAAATCAAGACCTCATTTTAACACCTCGGTAGCACCGCTACGACTTCAGCTAACTAAAGGCTTCAAACTGAGCTGACGCTTTAGAGCTTGACATTGATTAAAGCCTATTAATTTTATACAAGTTCTTAAAATATGGATTTCAGCTGGTCTAGTTTTTTTTCCCCTCAGTAGTGCGTTTGATTCAAAACCATGTTTATGTTATCAAAAGTTCACATTCTATAAATGAGCGTAATGCTAGTCTGCGCTAATTGGCCTGTTACAATGCAAGGTCTTCTAGTTTACCAGCTGACAATACAAGCCAACTCACAGTGTCGGGATCATCTTGTCATGGCTTGGCTGATCTGGACACCTGTGTTCTTTGTCAAAAGAGAATGTGACTCTTCTTGTGCATGTGCCCAGTGTGTGACGGTGATGTGTGAAGCAATGCACAGAGAAGCCGCGGACACTCTTTTTGTTGCCATGTTCTCTTTCTATATTATTCAAAGATGGCTTAATAATTGATCCATTAGCATTAGCGATTTTAGCATCAGGGTGATATTCAAGCAAACTCGTTTGGCCTCTGCAATCTAGGGTTACCACTTTTCGACAATGACATCGCTGGTAAAAATATGTTTTTAAAAACATGACACCTAAACACCGAAACATGAAAATAAACTCAAATCATAATTTATTGGGAGGTTAAAATATTTGTAAAAACAGTAAAAACTATCCAAACATGGAAACAGCACATACATAAAATAGCTACAATCATTAGCTAGTAAAGTTTTTATATAGCATATTTCTAATTTTCTAGAAAATAAAGAAAGTTGCAATTTACTAGTTTATTTTCTCTACACGTGGGCATTGTGTTGTATATGCAGTATATATTAATGTTTCATGTAATAAATCATTATAGTGGTATTGAACACATTATAATACCACTATATGAACACATTATAGTGGTAATGACTGCCTAGCCATTTTATTGTTATTTAGCATTTAATTAATACATTTGTTGATAATAATCACGCTGTCATTACCATGGCCTCATTTTTTTTTTTTTTGGAGTTAACTTGATTCCATAAATCCCAACCAAATCAAATGTAGAAAGGAGCATCTTCATTAAATGCGTGAGGGCTGATTTACATGAGACGATGAAAATACGCGATCGTATTGATTCAAAACGGCATGCGCAATTACAATCTGAAATACGGAACGATTTCGTATTTCAAGGGACGGGTGACAACCCTACGATCTCTTATGCTAAATTAGCGTTAGCCATTGCAATGTTATCATCTACTACTCTCTCGACTTTTCCCATTGGGGTCCGCCACAGTAAATAATTTTCTATTCTACCTCATTCTGTCCATATCAATTTATTAGCAATGTTAGCATTAGGTTGTTATTAAATCCAAGCAGCATTTTAAAAAGCTCATTTAGCTTTTGCTCTCATGCTGCTATTTTATCTCTTATTAATAAGTTAGCATTAGCAAGGTTAGCCTCAGAGTGTCATTAAATCCGAGCAGTATTTTTTAAAACTCGTTTGGCTTTTGCTTCTCTGTTATCTTTAATCAATCTCTTAGTGATAAGTTAGCATTAGCGATGTTAGCATTGGAATCTTATTAAATCCAAGCAGCATGTTGAAAACTCATTTGGCTTTTGCTCCTCGTGCTGCAAAAGAGATAAGCACATAAGGGTATAAGAAGCTGACGAACATGACCGCAGAACAACATGACCGCTGCTGGACGTGAGAGAAGGATAATGTAATCTAATCTCAGAGGATTTCTTTCTCTCTGTGTTGGTGCCACATTTCTGATAGTTTACACCACACATGTGTCACCAGGTCGTTACATTTACTTCAAACGCCATCAGTCTGACGACACAGTTTAATTAATTCATTTTAAAATACCGGATTAATGGTTGCATGTTTGGTGACTAGTGCAGACTACAGGAGCTTTATAATGTCCTCTGGACGTGTTTAATCTGAATGTTCACAGTTTCGATGAATTCACTGAGCTATCATTTGATTTTCATCAAGAATAGAGTTGCACGAAGAGCTTCGTGATGAGAAATGCAATTCCTGTCCTCAGCTGTTCTAACATGACCTTTCTGTTCTTGGTACAGACAGTTCTGACTAGGCATTTGATATGCAGATACCTAGTAAGATGTTGACTATGACATCTGTTTAGGGATTTAGCGCTGCTTGTGGACAGTCTCTGTCTGAAAGTATCTGTGGAGATGAGTTTAGGACCCGTAATTATTGAGTTTCAGTGTCAGTGATGAGTGATAAGAGAGGTCACAGTCATCAGCATTAAGTAATGGCCAGAAAGGAACAAATGGACATTTACTTACGTA
Source organism: Paedocypris micromegethes (assembly GCA_028031935.1). Classification (NCBI taxonomy): domain Eukaryota; kingdom Metazoa; phylum Chordata; class Actinopteri; order Cypriniformes; genus Paedocypris; species Paedocypris micromegethes. The sequence continues at coordinate 26,684,391 of CM051494.1, forward strand.
AAAAGTATGTGTTAAGTACTCTTAAAAAGTATGTGTCGCACAAAAAATGTACTTATTGCAATGCTTGAATATTTCACAGTATTTCAAATACCCCATTATGGCCCAAAAGTGTGAAAATTGACGTCTGGCGAACAGGAACAATTTTGTAAATATCTGACTGGGGATAAGTCAATCAATCAATCTATCTGTCTGTCTGTCTGTCCGTCCATCCATGGAAGGACAAGGAATTGGACTGTGATGTGGATAAGAATTTGTGGCGTAACATACAGGAACAACAAGAGGTGTAGGAAGACCACACCAATGCCTATTGCACTGCCTGTACTGTTGTACAGAATATTGTCCTATCTTTTTTCCCCTTTGTGTTACTGTTTGCAGTGGGTTGTTTCTATGTTGGTATGACATGGTCTGTCAACAAACTACAACATAAACAATAAAAGTATAGATGTAAATCTTGTCCAGCCTCTTGCAATCAAGCAAAAGGTGTAACTTACATTTCACAATGATACATTTTCATCAATTTAGCCATAGTTTAGATCAGAACCTCCCTCTAAAGTACACACTTATATTGACAACATGACTAAGTAATTTGACTGTCTTGTTCGTAGACAATGACACAAGAACTTGACATTCTGATAGCACTGACATGTTCAATGACATAAAGACTTAGTTTTGAGATATGAACTAAAGATTTTGAGCAAGTTACAGGCTTTTGCAAGAATTCCATGGTGTTTTGCTGTTTGTACAAATTGTTTTGAGAAATGCACACACAGATTTGCCAACTTCAATTCTGATCTGAGAATTGTACTAAAGCGACTGAGAAAAACTGTAAGCATCAGTAGGTTGCATATTCACTTTATACCTCATTAAATAGTATCATATCACAAGCGCTAAAAATTTAAATCAAGATTAAAACTCAAAACCTTCCAACCATTCCCCTCAACTCATTCTACTCCTTATTTCCACATCCCTGCGTCTCCTCACAGTTTCATGAGGCTACAAATTACAGCGGCAAGAGCTTTTCACATTAAAGGTCTGGGAGAGTGGAGGTCTAAAAGCAGAATCAGAAGCTTCTACTGGCATGGACGAGGGCATCCACCACATGTACATGTTTTAGATATTGTCACATCACATGAAGATTCCACGCCGCACACATCAATGTCTTGCATGCGTGATTTATTATGGAACTCTGGCTTTGGCACAAAGGGTGAAAGCAGATGGCGGGGGTCAGCATTTATTGTAAGCCTTGTGTCAGAAACAGGTTCTTCAGTCTTATGCAACATTAAAAATTGAACCTATATTTGACATTGTGGAAAACAAATATCTTTTTGCTATCTTTAGTGTATATACATTTTTCCTACCTTCTCTTCAAAACTAAAATAAGATGGAAAAAAGTGCTACTAAAATCAAAGAAGAGGGCACACACGCGCACACACACACACGCACGCACACACACACACACACACACACACACACACACATTTATTTATATCTTTCTATATGTGTGCCTGTCTATCTTTTTTTTACATCTAAAAACATTAATAGTATTAAAAAAGAAAAATAAATATACAAAAACAACCTGTGAATAGCTGGAATTGTGTGTCTTGAACCATGTTCTGTTGTTTATAAAAACTAGTGTGAGCAGTGGGTTCACACTTTAGGTGATAACTACACTGGGCCTTTATGAAACATGAGGACCGGCCAAAGAATGATGGTTTATTTTGGAGGCTAAAACTGAACCTAACTGTATCTGTAAAGTTGTCAGGATTTGCAACTTGTATACTGGATTTGAGGCGTTTGTTTCTGCATTGTTCGTTCATAAATAGATGTGGTGAGCCTTTCAGCTTTTTACTTGAAGTTATTTTTTCAATCTCATCAAAAAAATCCAAACTAGATTTCTAACTTGTTTGTGAAATGTATATGATGAAATGAAAGCATGAATCAAAAATGCAAAATCTGAATCGCACAAATGAATAAAAAAATGTCATTCCATTTTGAAACTTTTTTTACATTTATAAAATCTTTTAAACACATATATTTTATCTTTATTTTGGAACTGTAGCAATCAAGATAAAATTGTAGCATTGTGTCGGAAAAGGCAAGGGATGTTTTAAGAAAAAGTCTAGGATAAGGACTGACAGGTCAATAAAAGCAGAAATATTATCAGCTCCATCAGCAACCACTGCCTCAACAGCTGCCAAAACAGCCCAATGCACTCGCTGGTTCCTGTCCAGACGCTAACGTCTGTCGATAAAGGTGCTAATTTTACGGTTGCGGACATCTAAAAGCCACATCAATGTTAAATACTTTTCATGCTAGATCTGTTTCCAGTGCATTGTTGCCTTTATGTTGCTTTATCTATATTAAATTTCTCTTTTCCATCAGATTGTGCGCTGTTGCTACGACTAGTGTAGAATCACACGGTCGGTGGCGGTACAATTTCCGTGCTTTGTAGTGTCCGTTGACTATTAAGAACCATTTATTACAGTATTCCAGAGATCTCTCTCCAAGAAGAGCGGAATGATCTGCAGTTTGATGTTCTATTTCCGCGTTGACTTCTGTCACATTAATCAGAGTGCTGGATCGGTCCACTTGACATATTCAATCATTCCTAGCACTCTTATGTACCCACAGACGATTTATTGAGGAAAAAAAACCTCGGCTATATTTGCTGCTCAACCTTTGCTCTTCGCCAACTGACGTCAGTTAATTATTTGTCCCGTGAATCTAATACAATTTGTCAGTGCCAAGCTCTTTGACTCGTACTGTACTTCACGGTCTCGATTCTCCTCACAACACTCCACACTTCCCCCACCAGTCGCTGTGGAAAATCAGCCGCTTCATCCATCTGCTCATGTTATCCTAGCAACCAAAGTTTGGTTGCCAAGGTAAAGGTCCCTCCATATGAACTTGTCAATCAAAGACTCAAGACCTACTTTTCTTGCCTTACTCTATCTATATCGAACGTCGTAGATTGGTTTCCAGTGAGGGAGGTTATACGGCGTCTGTGATGGATTTTGTTGTTTGTTTACAGCCGTTCCTTTTTATATATAGCTGTGAATTAAGGTTTATTCTCTACTAGAAAATCTAAATCAATGGATTTTGTTGAATGTATACATTCGATGAATTCATAAGAACAGTCTATTGAACTTGAGAGCTTCTGCGCTTCATGCCTGACAACATCTGTTTTCAGAAGTGTGAAATTTTGCAATACAAATGGAGGCTTAAAGCTTTAGGAAACACAGATAAGACACACAAAGCCTGTGGAATAAACAAAATCCATCTTAACCCCTGGATCATATCCAAACCAAGTGTGAGAACTGGAAAAAATACAAATACCTCTGTAATGATATGACTGTCATGGTTTACACTTACATGAATATTGTATTTCAACAGAAATTCCCAAGACAGTCACGATGATTTAAAACAAATTTGTTTAAACTAGAAATGATTATGGTTTCAGATTTTTTTTTTAACCAACACGTTTTTCTGTCTGCATCAGCGGGTCTGTTTTCTCACAGACTATTTATTTTGTCTATATATAACTGAATCTATGTCTATCTCTGTCTGTCTGTCTGTCAGTCAGTCTGTCTGTCTGTCTGTCAGCCATAATAAGCACAATAGAATGTGCTAAATTGTACTGTATTTTGTTTAGGCCGCATTTTGTAATTCCCTCCATTTAGCTCACACAAATCATTGGCTTTGACCTCAGGTACGACTGTTTAAAGTGTAAGGGTTTTATAAAGCAGACAACACCACAAACACTTGTGAACCTGTCAGCCCATCGATGTTCAGGAGGAGGGGGATTACTTCTATTAGTTCTGGACAGCACCGGCACATTCACATTCACAAGAAGTCAGCAGGGTCCTTTCTGCTAAGTATAGGCCGAAATCTGACAGAGAAAAATTAGAGGGAAAAGGGACAGCTGCAGTGCGCTCAAACACCAGGGTCGCTGAGGAGGAAAAGACCAAGAGGGTCTCGATAAATAAGCCGGGACTTATGTAGAGGTCAAGAGCTGCTTTTTCCTTTAAAGCCACAACATTCCTAATCTGGGTTTATCTTCAGGAAGTGACTCGGGAATAACAAAGCCTGCGTTACTTTTCAGCACATAGACAAGCTGTGAATCAACTAAACACTCAATACGCAACCTGAACGAGCAAAAAGTCTTCAAGAGGTTGTGAAAACTGGAGATCTGTTTAGTAGGACATCCACCATCCACAGCAGATGGCCAGGAGAGTGTGGAATCCTCACAGTAAGCCACAAATTTCGATGTTCATGATGTGCCACTGTGCAAAATGTTTTCTCGATGTCAGTGTAATATTGTAAGATCATTATCTTGTTACAACGCTCAGTGAAAATGTCACTGCATCAGCCCAATGTGACGCTCATTCATGCTGCAGATTCGGAGAGGCAGCAGACGCCAACTTGAGATGTTTTTCCTCTCTGTGATTGGCAGGATTCGTGCAGTCCATGCGGATTCACACCGGAGATTCTCGGGGGCCCCGGCGTGATCGGAATCGACCTTGCCAGACTCATTCACGACTCGCAACAGGTGTACGGAACACTCTGTACCCACAGATTTTCAAAATCCAGATTCATCGGATTCCGTCATGCTGACTGTTGCAATATAAAATCGGCGTTTAATGTAAAGCAAACTCACCGTGCAGTGAGGCAATAAAAAAAACGACGTTCTGAAAACCAGGCACATGATCAAATTCATAATAATTTAAATTAGAGTATAATTAGGATTCATAAGAATTGCTTTTCCATGGTTATCAAAGTTTGTTAAAGGTGAATATTCAATCTGTTTATTTAATTGACATATTTTAAGTGGATAAGCAAAGATAATGATCCACTTTAAAAGGAAAAACTCCCTCTGCTGGCAGACAAGAAAATCGCTCAAGTGAAAAGCCAAAGTATAGGTCCAGCATCTTATATATTTTTTTTTACATTATCAATATTAATACATTGCTAAATACATCTAATATATAATATTTCTTTGGCCATTACCTTTTTTTCTTTGACGGATGTAATAGTGTACAAGATTTGGTGACACCACTGACCATCAGAGGCCTGTGCGGATGGAAATGTGCTTCATAAAACCTCTTTGAAATAGGACACAGTCGCACCAAAAATCTGGAATAGTGTTCAAAATATCACAATTCCAATTCACAGCTATACTCTGTAAAAAGAATTTTTAATTTACATTACATTTATGTAACTCAACCTTTCTTTGTCTTTCAGCTTTGTTCTTACCAAAGTCTTTTTTGCGGTGAGAGGCCAAGAACGGTCAGCATGAAGCCATTTCATTTTTAAAAACCAGTCTTCCTGCTTTTCTAATTTTGGAGAGGAAATAAATGTTTCTGTGGCCTGCATGGCATAATAAGAGCGCGCACAAACGGCTCCATCTGTGAAACTAATGACCATTTATATAAATGACAAGTCCTCTAAATGAAAGACTTTTTTATAAGGTGTCTCCGCAGCACTTATTATTGTTTTACTTTATTAAACCAGGCCAGCTTACAAGTGTAAAAACAGTGACAGAAGACGTTTTTAATCTTGAGCAAATATGAAAGCACACATTTTCAGCCACTATATATAAAAACTCATTTCAGCACTAAATCATATAACCATCAAATATGATACACACCTTTCATGTTGGCCTTTTTAATTAATTTAATTTTTTTGTTTTTGGACACCTGCTGGCCACCCATGGATCATTTGGACCAATCAGAGTCGTTCCTTTAGCGGTGTGTTTGATTCTGGCCCTGTTCTGTGAAGCAGCCGCTCACCATCACTGCTGAGAGTAGACTGGGGCAGGTGGAGGTCAGATCCCTACAGCAGAGGGTCTGCGGGGTCACTGAAAATAATTTGGGGAAGATGAGAACGCCCCAGCTCCCTGTGGACAGCTGCCACTCTTCTTCTGGCCTGTAGCCGCAGGGTGAGCGTCTGGTAGCTCTGTTTGTGTCTGTTCTGAGTTAATCAGGTCACTCACTGGATGTTTTTGGGTTTGCTCATGTTTCCTCAATCCTACCAGTTGATTTCTCTATTTGTTGGCTCAGTGTGTGCTGTTTGTGTGCCAATTCATGCATGTTTGGACACTTTACATTTTTTTGTTTTGAGAAGTTCATTATAATTAAAATCTATTTTTTCCTATTATCATCAGTATTATTCCTATACCTATTCCTATTATTGTTGTTATTTACAAAGCACTTTAATTGTATTGTTTATCTGGAGCTCAATAATTTTGACTCATCATATATCATATTGATAAATAAATAAGGCTTTGGTTAAACTACGTACAGAATTTCACACATATGTACAGTATACTAGTGTTCGCAAACTGCATTTATGTTTTTGTTAGACATATACGTATAAGTTGTCTTTTTTTTTTTAAATATATTTGTACATATGATTTATTTTTGTTGTAGAGGCCATTTATAATATACGTATATACTGTATCTTACTTACTTTCTATCTATCTATCTATCTATCTATCTATCTATCTATCTATCTATCTATCTATCTATCTATCTATCTATCTATCTATTTATCTATCCACTGTATCTACTGTATCTACCTACCCACCTATCTATCTGTCTGTCCATCCATCCATTCATCCATCTATCTCTCTAATGCATATTCATCCATCCATTCATCTATCAGCCATCCATATGCTTTTTCTGGAAATCGAGCCCATGTCCTTAGGTGTTGCTTACATCTCACTGGTGTAATCTGTAGGGAGTTGTTCATTATTGGAAAATTGGATCTTGTGTCACACTTTGGGCCCCTGGTATTATTCCTGCAGTCATACAGTAAAGTGACGTCAATGACCTTTCTGTGGTTACGTCATTTCTCCCATATTCCCAACACTGCTATTCCAGACAGAGCCGAAGGTCACTTGTTCTGTTCTCGGCTGCTCAGGCTTCCCGGGAATCTCTTGCCAATCACTGGTGCAGACGCATTATCTCCCAGCACCTGTGGGACTGGATGAAATAACCCAGATTACACAGTGTTTAAAAATGTTTGGTGATAAGTCTCAAGACTTTGTGCTGACTGGTTCCTGATGATGGGTTTGTGTGGAGAAGAACACACAGTAGAAGAATGAGCTGTGGTCCTAACGTGGTAATGATGCTGCTGCTTGTGGAATGCCTCAGTAGGGACATGTAATGAGTTAATTATGTGACAGACAGAACTCCTGACTCAGGAGACACCGTTCCGACTCCACTGGAAGATTATTTACAGATGTGTTTTTTTGGTTAGCACAATTGGCTCAAAAGATGAAATTTTACTCCATCATGCTAAAGGTTGTATTACTCTATGTGTGTGAATTGTGAAGTAATTATGCATGCGTTTAGCAGACACTTTTACAACAGCAATTCTCTTTTTTAACAATAGAATAATTATTTCTCTATCTATCTATCTATCTATCTATCTATCTATCTATCTATCTATCTATCTATCTATCTATCTATCTATCTCTCTATCTATCTATCTATCTATCTATCTATCTATCTATCCATCCATCAATGCATTCATCCATACATCCATCCATCTATCTATCCATCCATCCATCTATCTATCGTATATATCAATCATCAATCCATTCATTCATCCCTTCATTTATGCCATCCCTAGTTTTATTTTCTAACTCTTTTTTTCTACTTTCCAACATTTTGTCTTAAGAATCAGAGGAGGATGAAGATGTTTGGCACATTTCAGTGGGATTTAGAGCCACAATCCGTCAGACCACAGAAACACACGCAGTCTTGCAACGTGAGGTGTGAGGTGAGAGGGCTGGCACTGGCTTTGGAGATGTCTCCAGCTCATTAGACATATCTCAACTGGGAAACGTTATGGCCAATGTAACCTTATTGTGTTATATTGCCCGTGCAATGCAAACGGCCGGGCTCCAAAAACACTCTCTGCTGCCCAGATTGGCCCATGAAGGTGGTGACAAATCTCTGCATAATATTTAAAAATGCTAACGTGCGGAAAATATTTAACTTGTTTATTATACTTCTGTGTGTGTGTGTGTGTGTGTGTGTGTGTGTGTGTGTGTGTGTGTGGTGTGGTGTGTGCGCACGTCAGCCTGACAAGAGAATCACTTTGTTTGTAAAAAGTATGAAACCACTGGAAGTCACTGGAATGATACAATCTCCATCTGCTGTTTTCTTCTCTTCTGACTTTTTAATATCCTTCAGTCTTTCCTCTGCTAAGCATCAGTCTATTAACTTCTTAAATGTAAATGAAACAAATGTATACTCTTTAAAATTCTCTTCACTCTCAACCTCCATATTATGTTGCAAAATGAAACAATAGGTGTCAGTAAAGTGTCAGTTTAGTGTCATTGCTGGACACACAAACTAAATAAGAAAACAGAATTGTTAATTATTCAATAAAACAATTGTGAGTTTCTATTTTTTTTACTAAGTACATGCTAAACACAAACACACACACACACACACACACACACACACACACACACACACACACACACACACACACATTGATAAGTATGTATTGTATAGATATAAATACATATATGTACATAAATACAGAATCTAATACATAACAATAAACACAAACACACACGACTAATTGTCACCTATGACAAATACATACAGACTAACACAGTTTCATGCTTATCTTTTAAATCACTTAATTTAATTTCATACATTTGTAATTAATGTCTTTTTAATGTACACTTGCGGCAATCTCGGAGGAGAACTTGAGAACTCTGTGAAGAGCCACATGATGTGGTAGGGAGATTTGAGAAGGCTTATCTCTGGATAGATGGAGGAGCAAAGCTGCAGCTGCGTTGAAATGATTTATACGGACAGAAACCCACACATGCTCTTATTCACAAACACATACTCCAAACCAATGTTTCCTCTCCTGTCACACTCATTCTGTATTTTAGTGCGCAAGGACACAAGGCCGCTTGTAGTCTTACATTGCTTTCAACACTCTTGGTGGTTGCATGGATACAAAGATTGAGTGTTTTTTTTTTCCACAAAGACCTAATATGCAGGGAGTTAAGTGTTTTTGACACTAGACGGCAATGAGAAGCAGTTCATGCAAACCTGTAAAATATTCAAAATGCAGAATGTCTGAGCCACTGTGGCCAAACAGCTCGGTCACGCTGTGTAAAACTGCCTGATAACAGCTCTGTTAATGAAAAGGTAGTAAGGGGCAAATTGTCATCATTGATTTGTATGGTTAATCTCAAAGTTCAAACTAACCAATATCAAACTATGGTTAATATCTACAAAACACATTTATTTTTGTACGCATCGAATCCTTGAAAGTCACGTCTTTTAAAACAATTGGATAGTTGTTGTTGTTGTTGTTTTGTATTTCCTTTAAATTGTCCATTTCTTTGCTGTTAGGCTCACATCAATTTCCCCACCTTGGTATCAATAAATCTGATTTATAATTTATAATTATTTTATCTTATCTTATCATATCTTATCGTTTCTGTCTTGTCTTGTGTTTTTTATTTTTCCTTATCGAGGTTATTCTGTTTTTTCGAGGTGCTGTCTATCAGATTCAACATGGCAACACTTAAACATATAGCAGATCTTTCGATCAGTAACCTCTGGTTGTCCTAAATCACAGCTTGGCTTAGAAGTGAACATAAGTGCTGAAGATGTTTTGACCTTGGGGTCCGGCTGACTTGAGTTGGGGGCTGATGCTATACACTTTTCTATTAGCTTGCTTTACAGTTAGAGCTGAGCAGTGAGAGAGCAAATGAAAAAGCGAGAGGGTAAATCTGATGCGCTTCGCAGATGCATATGCGTTATTGCAGTGAGGGGATTTGGACATTTTCCATATACTACGCTATAAATATCTCTCTGACGTTTATTACTCTCAAAAGAGTTCAGGTGCTAAAACACTTGGACACTAGTCAAACTTCCAGGCTTTTTATAAATTCATTGCTTAAATTGAAATTAATATGTTATATTTGAATATCTTCATACCTGGATAAGTACGCCTTTTCCTTGTTCCAAGGAGAATCCAAGGTCAAGGCCCAAAATCAAAGCCCAGACGGGGCCTTTCTGTGTGGAATTTGTATGTTCTCCCCATGCATTGGTGGGTATCAACCAGGTGTTCCGAGAGATTCCTCTTTTATCAAAGAGATTCATTGGAGTGAATTTTTGGCTGAAAATCAACTGAAAATTAGCCGAAAATTATTTGAGGAGTCATTCTTTAAATGCTTTAAATAAATTTTTCTCCAACCACATGGAGAAATTTTCTGACTGCAACAGGATTATGCAATATGATTTTATTGTCTGTTTCTAATATAAGTGGGTGTAGTTTCAAGTGGGCCGGCATCTTTGTTCAGGTGGTCTGCATGTGTTCCTACTTGGAAAGGGATTCTTTTAAACAGGCATCAGCCATGACAGCTCTGTCATCAGGTGACTTTTTATAAATTGTTTAATTTGCAGGCCGAGGGTGATGGTGGGAGACATGCTTGAAGGACGGAGAAAAATGAACACATTCCGTTGCTTTGCATTTTACCTCACACTCGTTTAACCTTTTCTTCATTGACCTAAAGCGCAATGAATAGTGAAATTCATGTGGTTGCACACTAAAAATAGAAAGAGTTTGTAAGGTTACTGGGGTTTCGCGGCCGGTATGATGTTGAATAGAGCTCTGACTTTTTACGTGACCAAGAGGAAGTGGAGAACGGATTCAGACCACACAGAATCTATACGTAATTCTTGTTCGTACACATTCTCGGGGGAACCATAACTAATACTTCCAGGTAATTCGTAGCAGCTGTCGATAGCCGGGTCGACAAATAAGGAAAGCGGGAAACCAGAGAGATAGAAGAACAAGATATCACACATATCAGATTCAAGAAGCACTCAAGCATTTTGGAGATATAGGCTAAGAACTGAGGATAATATATAATGTGTGTAACTGCTACAATCTGTGCTTGCAATACAATTATACAAAATATTAAAAATATATCCTGACAAATGATATGAATTAGCCTTTTTAGAATAATGGAAGAAGATTATTAGAAATCAGTTGGGTGAGTGTGCTAAAGTTTACACAATACTTACTTACAAGTAAGTATTTGAACAAGTTACAAGTATTTCACACATTAAGGAATAACATTTCATCCTATATATTATAATTATATTCCTTGGAAAAAATGTTTAAACATTTTAAATATATGTACATATACATGTAAATATCTTCTTTTTTTACACATTTTTTTTTGTGAATTAACACACACACACATGCCGTGTTGTGATCATGGGTGTGTGTGTGTGTGGGGGGGGGGGGTTTAAGAAGGATGCCAGAGCCAAAGTGCATCCAAAATGTAACTGAGACCTTCAGGGTTTAAAACTTGATGCACATGTCCATTTGTCCTTTAAGGCACATGGCTGAAATTATAACAAGTGTTCTGAGAAGTGAGTCCCTTAGTTTGTCTTTCTTTAGAACGAAACCCTCTGAAATAGACCCGCTTCATCTATTTATTTCATAGTGCTGTTAATCAAAGCCTTAAATGGAAACCTGAATCTATAAGTGAATGTACAGTATAATATGAATACTGTATTATTATTATTATTTATATTATTATTATTACTGTAATAGATCGTTATTGAACTGTTCTTTATAACACAATACTCTACTGTGGATGGGGAGATTTTTCCTTTTTCCATGTTAAAAAAATCTTACATTGCTTGGCTATGGTCATCGTACAGTAAAGCTTCTCACATGCAGTGCAGATTATACAGATAATATAGTCCCTATAATCACAATTAAGTAATAGTAATTATATACTATTAGTTGGGCAGAGTTTGAGAGTCATTGCAGTGCACATCAGAAGCTGAATTTGTGTGTTGATAATGTATAGTACAGACGGTCATGTACGGACACTTTTTCAAAAAAGAGGAAGCAGTTGTCACCATGTCAACGTGTTATTAAGCTGCTACTGCCAGTCGACAGTTTGAACAGAAAAGCGGATGCAAGCAGCAAAAAGATTTTTAAGTTTACCACTAAATTATTTTGAATCAACCTTAACATTCCTGTTCAGGTTTCCCCTCTGCAACTCACTGCAGTTTATGAGCATGAAACAAGCGCAGAAGAAAATGAAGAGAGAGTGAATGGTACACTAGAGAAGAAAAGAGGGGAAACAACAGAGCGGAAACAACTTTTAAAGAGCAAAAGGAACAAGTAATAATTTGAAATGCTTATCTTGGGAATACGACATAACGACCTGAGCAGATTCAGGGTTCTCTGCAGACTCCCCTACTAAGATACTCACGTCCCGGGGTCTTCCCGTCCCACCCTGGCCTCTGTCAGTGAGAGCCATGACGTGAAGAACACTATTTCACGCCCAAACACCAGTGATGACACAGGCAATTTGGCTTGTGAGTTCTTCTCAGCATCGTACATGGTGGTACAATTACACACTTCATTGCAGCTCCAGCATACCAAAGAAAGGAAAGAAAGACTTTAATTGCACGGAGAATTTTTATTGATTTCCTAAAATGTCCAATTTAAACGGTTCACTTTTTGCATAAAACTACAAAAACTAAAACAGACTTTTGATATCCTGCCATCAGCTTGTACACAGTGTTTCGTGTAGTTTACAGTTAAGTAGTTTCTTTTAGTATAATTTTTATTTTCCTAATTTCTTTGTAAATTAATGAATTTCTATTTCACAAACTGTATTTGTCATTTTAAAGCCAAAAGCCATTGTAATACTGTAAAAAAACTAAATGGTAGAAAACATATGAATGAAACACTGTGTGAATGAAACTTAAAACATAATTAAAAAAAAATAGTTCAAAAAATTATAATTGTACTGGAAACCTTTACAGTAGTTGCATGCACAAAATTCTTATTAAAGTGGATTAAAGTGATTATGTACATTACTAAGATGCTTTCTTTCATCGATTTTTTTTCATTGTTTGTTCTTTCTCTCTCTCTCTCTCTCTCTCTCTCTCTCTCTCTCTCTCTCTCTCTCTCTGTCTCTCTCATTCAATTATATCTGAACTGCCCCAAAATCAGTGAATTTTTACTCCATGAAAGTATAGCGAGGCAAATAGATCTTCCAAAAATCTTGGCAAATAAATCTTGGAGTTAAGGAAGCATCCTTTGCTGATGTGATATACGAGGCCTTTAACTTTGTCCATTCCAGCCCTGTAGGAGGCAGTTTCATCCTGCTCAGCAGGGGAACTTAGATTTATGGGGCTGAAATCAAATGCATGTTTATATGCTCTTCAGCCTGGAGTCCTTCTCTATCAAAATCAGGTTATTGTAGGGCAGCCAATCATATTTATGCCTTCAAGTGGTTCATTCTGCTTGAACTTTGTATACAGTTGTCAAAGCAAGTCGGTCGACTGTAGCGCTGCTATTTAATGGTTTACTATGTACTTGTCTGACATTGAAAGCCCCATCTGACCTTCTCAGATCTCACTGGCAGCATTAGATGGAAAAGCCGGCCGGATACATAATCACTGTGAACGGCTGTAATCACCCAAACATCTCTCTTACCCACAGTGCATCTGCTTCATGCCTGCGTGCTTCTCTTGCTGGGTTCACTATCCTGTTATCCAGTCATAAATGATGAATATAATATCTTTAGCATGCCCTGGATCCGGGACGCCACTGCTTTTCAAGGCTGCTTGTTGAGGATGTCTAGAAACACTAAAAACAGGACGCAAAGCTCGAGTCTACAATCCCAGTGCCGGAATCAAGGTGCTAAACACGCTCAAGATAAACACGCAAAGCTGAACGGTCTCGCAAGTTAATGAGAGCAGTACATTCTGTAGCACACATGAGAGCCATCAAAAATGTTTTTTCTTTATTTGCCAACCCACAGATCTATTTCTAGTCCTTGTTTTTCACATCAGTGCCCCCTCAAAGCACCGCATGAAATCCTTCACCCCATCGCCATAATGTTGCACTTCCGTTTTTGAAACATTTCCTCCAGCAAATTGGTACATAGTGGATGTGAGATCCTGAAACCTGTGCAAAATAAAGCCCGTCTGCAGAGTGGATGTTCTACAATGGGGGTTATGGAGAAAGAGGTCTACATACCGTATACCTACAACAATATAGGGTTTTTTATGCTTAATGTTAGCTTTGTTCAGTTTTTTTCTTGCAATATTGTGGTCACATAATTTAATAAAAAATCAAAATGCTGCATTTCTTTGCTATTCTGCAAAATCTGTTATTTACCCGCAAAATGTAGCTGAAAGATACATTTAAAGCATACATTTATCAAGATCTAATCAACTTTTCTCATACATTTTTTTTTTACTAAAAATAGGCCATGTTAGGTATCGCCATTAAACAGTGAAACTATTTAACACAGCAGCTCAGCAATTTGCAGAGGAATGAACATCATGTCACAGAGATTTTTTGGTCATGAACTTGTTTAATTTTTATTTAACTTGATTGGCCATTTACCTAAACAAATAAAACCAGAAACACTGTATGTCGGCTCTATACATACAACTCGGACGCAAACCACTAAAAGACCAGATAGCTGGGTAAAATACAATAAAAAAATATTCTTTTGTGAGTGTTACGTTATGTTGATGTACTGCTACTCTCAACAAAGTGCACAAAATATTTTTAGCTAAATTTTACTCTTTCTTAGCCGGAACTGAAGTAAGTCCACAAACAAGTGACCATGTCGGATATTCGAGGAAGTAACAGTGTAAGACTTAATCTTAATACAGTATAAAGTTTACAGTAGTACAATAAGGCTGCAGATAATTAGCATAACTTTAGGATAATTAGCATTAAATGTAAAATGCAAATAGTTTGTGAGGTGCAATGATGAACAATGCTTATATCAATATATTTAATGATATAATAAAGCATTTTTGTAGCTGAAATACAGACAAGATCTGATTATCTCTTATAAGTTCTTTCAGTGGATGATTGCTTTAGCTGTTGGAATTATGTTGTTAATTCATGTTCTTGTTTGCAAGTTAAGTGTTTCAAAATGTATAAAAAAAATAAACCAGATTTTTTGTAATTTGTTTAATTTATTACCGATATTGTGCATCTTACATGGTACCTGTGAAATCCAACAAATCGCTAAATTGTTGTGAATTTCTTAAAATTGCTGCCACAAAATGTGTCTTTTTTCCCGCAAAAATCACAAAAAGCATCTGTGAAATCCCCAAGGGACGTATTATTACACTGCGTTGAATCTCTCAGAGATGCTGATAATAATTCTGTTGTATTTCTGAGCCTGGTCTTCATGCAACACTCTGCCTTTCTGACCCATTCACCTCCCCTGCTGTGTGCGCGTGGTATCCTGATCCATTCATCACCGTGGTGTCCCGTGAGGAAACCAGAGGCAGAGAGCAGCTCCCCTGGTGCAGCGGAGATATACAGCAGGCTCTGCCCAGGTCGACAGCTTCCTGCTTCTGCTCAAGGGCCTTAGATCCAACATCAACCATCCAAACTTTGGAATAAAATGTATCCTTCGAGAACCCCGTGTCCCACTCTGGCATTTATTGAGACAAGAAGAAGACTTTATGTCGATGATATGTATAGTTTGATGAAGTTCATGGGAACACAGAAGCTCACGAAGCAGCTCATAGGCTAAAGTTGGTTGGCAAATTCATGACTTAATTACTAATGTTCTCAATTATAAATGACAGAGATTATTACTTAAGAAAGAAAAAGGTGACTATTTGTTTTGCATTTTGTCGTATTCAAACAAATCACAACATGTCTGATACTTGACGCTATTGAAAAATCAAACAGAAATCCGAAATGTCTTATATTGTGGGTGAATAAAGCACAATAATAATTTTATAAGCAGGAATGGAGAAACATACTAAATGTTGACAAACATTAGCGTCTTTGCGTTGGTCTCGGACTAAGAAAAGCGCTATACAAATGAACTTGAACCTGAACTTGAACTTGTGACTCGGACAATCAGTCTTTCCAGAATAACTCAAGGGCAGTTGTGTCCTTGCGGTAGAGTGCTGAACTTCTGATCCAAAAGTTGCTGGTTTGAATCCTGGAACAGCAGCTTCCACATCTGAAATGGTTTTGAACAAGACACTGAGCCAGATCAGTTCATTCTGTAATTCAATATGATTAGAATCATCTTTTAATCATTTAAAGAATGACAGTTTATGATTGATTACAGCTCATTTTTAAACATTAGTTCCAAGCGTAAATATTAAGAAAATACCACAGTCACACATGAAAAGTCAGACAAATATGGAGCTTAATATTTACTGTAAGATATAAAGATGGTTTACATTGTATTAAATGATAAATTAAATGAATTATAACAATACATTTTTGGACTTGAAAGACATTTAGTGGAGTAAAAAGTAAAATTTTAAGTAAAAAAAACCCCAACAACAACTGAGCAAATACTACATTTAATACATCTCCTTCATTATTTTCCACCTTTGCTCTGAGCCTAACATCATACCTTTGCTGAGACAGTTGGTGTGTTTGTTCAAACCTGGAGTTCTGGAGCGAAGGTAACTTGAGGTTTAATGGCATGTGATGCAGAGTTGTTCCTTATTACGGATTTCCATCTTATTCAAAACCTTTGAAGAAAAGGCCTCTTGAAATTGTAATCCAGCATGATCTAAGTCTGGCCGTAGATCTTTGTTCACTGCAGGCTGCTAATGATCTCCTAACTGGGAGTCTGAGGACTCTCGTGCCGTTACTGATGGCCACAGGTTCTGTCTGAGGGCCTGGGGAACACGTATTACTGATGGCAGTCCCATTGCAGCAGTGAGGCTCCAGATTACTTATGGGAGTCTGGGGTTCTGGAGAATCCAGCTTTTAGATTACACTCAATGAGTATGGCAGAAATCACAAAGTTCTGTGTAGAGTTTTGTGCTTTTCTTTTATTTCCTTGTTGGCACGGTTAATACGAATGCTGTCAGAGAGTGAAATGAGGCTCTCACACACAGTCATTCATTTTAAACGCAGCCATTATTCAGCTATCGTACTTCGTTGAGCGCGCACAATTCGAAAGCTAATTATACTCCCGACTGTTTTATTCATTACCGCGCTGCTCTTCTTTACTCCCAGCATTTCTGTGAAATTTTCACCGTGGCGGTTTATTTAGATCCTGAGTGATTTGCCCGATGTTAGATTTGAACGTAATTGTTTTTCAAAGGAAATTAAATGTCAAACATGAAATGTGATCATGGCCACCGATTTGTCGCAATTTGATGGCATCATTTCGCATGTTGCTTCCTCGTGATGTATCTGTTATGAGAGAATGATGGCCAATGACAACCTTGGTTTCTTCAACCTGATGTGTAAAGAGTACCTGAAAATCACACTTGAGTAAAAGTGTGGATATCATACTCTAAAAATTACTTACTCTACTTTTACTCTACTAAAAATTCACAACTTATAAGTCACTAATTCCAAGAAGACTTGAGTATAAGTCGTGACGTATCCAATTTTAAAAGAACTTAAGTATTTTACTACTGAATGTAGGCTTAAAAAACGCCAAGACATGTGAAAAACAAGAAACTTTTTCATAATGTTTTATTTTCCTATATAGTAATGAAATTTGACACCTCAATGCATCACAATGGCAGAACAAAATAGAAAAAAAGGAAAAAAAGTCAGTTTTTAAAATCACTTTAGCTCTTGATATGCATTGATTTATGGGAAACAAAAAGATGTTCCTGTCCCACAATCTCTTGCTCTGGGCCATTTTGATTCTCAAAAGTGGGCAACTGTTGTCCAGCTGTTTGAGGAAGCTGCAGTTGTGTCTCGCACTCATCAGCATCTCGTACCACAAAGGAACACCTGTAGACGCCCGCGGCCACAAACACGTGCAGACATTCACAGCAGAAGACAGGACATTAGTTAGCGGGCTGGTATGAGAAAAGCACAGCCATGTAATTTATGTGTCGGCACTTATTGATCGTTAGCAGTTTGAACTTCCATTGATTTGTCCGTAATCCTGCGCTCATGGGAGTGTCGTACGCTCGGAATCTCACAGAGGGAGACTGCAACAGGAAAAATGGAGATTTATGTTCCTTCTCTGCCAGTTGGAGAACATGTTTATGGCCTTTTCATCCTTTGCCAGTCTTTCAATCCCTCTCATTCCCGGTTTCAGTGTTTTATAGACTTGACCTTTAATGACGAAAAGCTTTATAATAATGTATAGGCGGTTTTGGGCATGTTAGTGAGCGCAAAAAAAGTAAATAAATAGTATGTGCATGACACTTTCAAATTGAATTCAATTATTTAAATTATTCAAATATTATTTTTGTATATATATTTTCTATTATATGTTTTTTGTATTTTTGTATGCTTTATTTTCTAGTTAATATATCATTAATTACTATTGTTTGATCACCATCCCAAGTTCTTTGTTACCCAGCAATACAATCACAAAAAAAGCATTCTATTCTATTCTATTCTATTCTATTAATAGAATTGGAGTTAGAGAAAAGTGAAAATTCCCATTTCATTTTTAGAAAGAATGTTACATATAAAAATACTAAATTAGCATAGTAGAAACATTCAAAAGTATAAAATATCAAACACAAGATTTGTTTTTATTTGTATAATGCAAGATTAATTTTCACAGTGCGTCTGAATATTAAGCAGTTTTATACAAACACCATGAGTGTGCGTGTGTGTGATTTCTTATCTACCATCATCACCTGCCACCGTCTCTTTGTGGTTCCCAGCCCCCTTTGGCTAAACCAGCGGTTGAGTTGCACCAGATGTGAGCCATGCCTTTCTGAACACTAATTATTTTCATGTCTGCAAACTCATTAGTCGCTTTTTTCCCCGTTTGTGCAAAGACATTAACCATATAGATTTTATTTCCTGTCTGTCTGTCGTGGAGAGAAACGTCCTCTTTCCCGCTCAAGCTTCAGCAGTTAGTGTGACGTGAAGCCCTAACCATGATAGATGGTCCTCCGCAGTGCGCCTGTGTGTGTTTGGCACATCTGTCTCTGTTTGTTTGCGTGCGCCGCGTCCGTCTAGTCACACAAACACACTCCGGGCCCAGTCGAATGTTTGTCCATGACTGCGTCAGACAGAATTTCCTTAATTTTTGCAGCAGGGTGAGGAGCTTTGCACTTTGCTGAATGTGTGTATGTGTGTGTCGGTCTCCCGGGCCGGGCCATAACGGTGATGGATGGTCCGTGTGTGTGGAGGCCGTTATTATTTGTTATGTGAGCGGGTGTGTGTGACAGCCGTTGTGGGCCGTACACCTGCTGTGCGAGCTGAGAGGCCGAGCGGGAAGAACAGCTGTATGCATTGATTTAGCAGTTCACTCCGCAGTCTGCAGGAACAAATCAAGCAACAGCTAATAAAACCCGCTTTTATGATCATGGCCCAACTGCCCCCAAAACAACTGGCTACATCATGTGTTTCTCTAACACCCATATTGCTCAAAATTAAACCCCAGACTAAGGTGTCACTTCTGGCCTTGCCAGGTTTTCGACTGTCTGGACTAACAAGTATTGCGCTGTGGTTTTGCTAGACTGATGTGCAATGGAGGTTTCGAAGGAATATCTGTCATTTTTTTGACTAAGTCACTACTGTAAATATACATATTTCAATGACTGTTTGGCAAATAATTACGTGGATTAAAGCTGGTTATTAGTGGACTAGATTTTTGGTACTTAAGGAGTTTCCCGGATAATGTGTAGTATTCTGGAACTATACAGACTACTTTTGAATTGAAAATGTTAAATTTAGATTTTTTTTTCTTAAAGAGAGTGTTTTATGCTCAACTCAATGTATGTTAATTGTGTTAATTAGGTTAATTGTGTTAGTTGAATTCAAATTACGGTAATTTATTTAGATTGCTTTTCTTAAAAAGCACATTGAAACCTGTGAAAAGTGACACTTCAATGTTACTTCAAATGAAATCATCAATCAATAATTGGATTGACAGAAAAATCGAATTACTGTTGACAAACCAAAAACACAAGTGTCTGAGTCAAACACAACCTGTGAAGATGGTCATAGATTATAATCACTTAAACGGCTAAAAAGCCCCTTTTAAACTTTCAAATTTTTCTGCAATAATGAAACGTATTTACCGGTACTTACAATAAATAAGTGCTTAATGAAAATATTTCATATAATGTCTATTTGCAGTTTCACTGAAGTGAAAATCTGTTTTACATTTTACGTCTACCAAATTGTATTTGTATTTTTACTTTAGTAATTAGTCTCATATTGTCCATCCCTTTCAGAGTAAAGGGGATCTGAAGGCTGGAAGCTTGTTATAATTGTGGCCAATCACAGAGCAGGACACACACATTCAGACTTTCACTCACATGTATGAAAAATATTACAGAGTCTGGTTCTCCTAAACAGATGTTTTTGGTTGGTGGACGGAAACCAGAGACCCAGAGGAAACCCACACAAGCACAAGGAGAACATGCAAACTCGACACAGAAGACCTCAACCCTCGAACTTGAGTTTCAGCTTCTTGCAGTGCGAAGACAGCGCTGCCCACTGCTCTACCGTGCAACTGTAATGCGATTCTGAACTATAATGGATACATTTTTGCTCCATTTGCGTACGTATACAAAGCATTTGGCAAAATTAAAGTCCTGAAGTATTAAAATGAAGGATATTATCTTTCTGACTCAGGCCTGCGTGTCGGTACACAGCTGTATGTTTGCTGTCTGGCTTGTGTTAGGCTTGAGTCCCCTAACAGTGGGTTCATTGTTAGCGCAGAGAGCTATGTTGTGTAGACAGACAGCGAAAGTGGAACCCGTCGAATACCAGGAGATTGGACATGGCTCCAGTTTCAGTCAAAAACACATTAAAAACAGAAATCTAAACTCGTATTAAAATACTAAGGACACACAACACAACCTCAAACAAGCGGCGTTAGCTCACACGTAGCTTGATCTGAATCAGTCGCAGGTTTGATTTATAGATGCCGCAAATATTTCTCATAGACGTGCGCACATATACATGTAGATGCAAACACACAGGTACAAACACGTCCGCTGCCATTTGTTCCTTTATCGACACAGTACACACAGCCTGGTGACAACTGGCCCGTGACGTTGTGGTGTGATGTTGTCATAGTGGGATAAGCGGGTGTGACTCAGGCACCTGTTTAAAAGTCCAGGGTGCTACACTGTCACAGGAGCTGGAATATTTGACACAGAGAGTGTTACGCTGTCAGAGGACCCCCGGTCTTATATGCAGATGGGGTGTGATGTTGTTAGAGACACTTTAGCATTGTTGGGAGAAGTCCTTTTATGAAAATGGGGTCGATTTTGACTTTGCTGATATTTAATTGAAATTCAAATGAGAAATTTGTTTGGTTGGCCATTGACTGCTTTTGTTGGTTTGATGTTGGCCAGTTGTGTCTCAGGAACCAAAGTTTGAGTCACGATGTGTGGATAATTTCAAGATCAAGTTCAGGCAGGCGGAGGTCGGTACACAACAAGGGTCAGAAAAGGGCAATCCAAAAAACAGCTGCGGGTCGATGATCACGGGCAGAACACAAAAGAAGACAAAAACCCCGGGCAATATAGTCAGAAAAGATCTGTATAGTTTAACTTGACAAAAAATCACTATAAATTAACATTATATAGACTTGTGCCTCAATGTGTTTAATCAAATTTGCAGCGCATTCTGACGTACTTCTCGATTCAATGACAAAGCGACATTCCGGCTCAGGGTTCAAAGTTGTGAAGGATTATGAAACAGCATGTTTAAGGGCCGATAAAAAGCAGGTTTGGGACAGAACCGGGCATGGAAAACCTACTTTGTTGGCTTTGTTAAGGAAATCGATGAGTGAGAAAATTTAATAGATCATCGGTACAAAAAACGTTGGGTGACAGGTAAGAAACCCTGACGATCTGGCAATGGTGATATCAAAAGCAGGTGCTTAAGTACGGACAGGATTACAAAATGATAACAACTGGACTGGAAAACAAACAGTGAGTAATTGCGGATCTAAACCGGAAGTATCAAAATAAAAGCTAGAAACAACAAAGATCTCCTTAATCCAAATGAACTAAAATCACTAAATATGTCAGTGATTAGTAATAAAACAGTTTGTTTTATTTATTTAGTTTGTTGGATTATTGTTCTGCAGTGGTTTTGTGTGAAGCTCTGGCTCTATGTAGCACACCACTCACTGCTAAATGCAAAGAAAACAGGCAGGATTCATTGCATTCATTTCCAAGTTGACATTTTTTAATTCAACTCTTTAAAAAAGTGACCAATTATGTTTAAAACTGAATGATTTTCTCCACATTCAGTTTTTATAAATAGAGACTCAGTTTTTCAGTTCAGGTCTTTCATACGTTTATTGGTTCACTTAGCTATTTTGGGCTCAGCATTTCAGCAATATTAGACTACAGTATTTGAATGGCAAAAGCATGTTTTTCGCTTATGCTTGTGGAATGAAAGATGGTGAACAAACTATACTTTGCTTTACTGTAGCTTTTAAATGTTCCGCAACATTTGGGGTGGCAGTTATAAAATATGAATAAAGAATTTGGATAAAGCTACAGTGCTGAGAGATTGAGTCTGACATCTCCAGCTCTCACACTCCAGCTGCCTGTGATACTGGATCTGTTTCAGGAGTCCCACAGGAAAGTTCTGTTCTGATATGGTAAAATAATCATCCACTTTGTCGTTGTGTATGGATGTATTTATATTTCGTGGTATATACTATAGCACTGGCACATGTGTCCATGGTGCGTGCGCGCGTGTGTGTGTGTGTGTGTGTGTGTGTGTGTGCGTGTGCTGTTCTCTATGCTCACATTTATATAATATGCAGCTTAATCATAGTAAACGACTTGTTAGTAAAATATTAATTTCTAGCAGGGCATGATTTAAAAATTTGATCACTCACACTCATAATTCACCATAGTTCACACTGTACAAATCAAACAAAGCACTTTAAACAATGTGCACATGTACGTGTAAGTGTGTGTGCGCACGTGTGTGTGTTCCTGTAAATTTTTTTCAGTATTCTTTTGCTCTCTTGAGAACGTCGATTCATTTTTCTTTTCCATTTACATCTACATTTATCTATATTGTCCTATCGTAGCTTTTCCAGAGCTTGTGGTTTCCTCTGGATCTGTGACAATATATACAATATATGTATTTATGTCTATATAAATGCATTTAAAATAGTGACCCACTTTTTCATTTCTATGTACGTATGTAATAATTACTGTCCAGCTATATTATGTATTTGCTAAAAAAAATATTGTGTACATGAAACAAGCAAGACTTTTTAGTGATGACTTCTGTTTTTTTAAAGTGTCCGGACTAGGGAAGCAGTTTGCCCTTATGCACATGGTACCTACAGAACGGCCCTTAAATTTCACAAAGGGGAAAAGGCTGCCAGACAGAAAATTAAAGAGGAAAAAACTTTTCAAGTTGAAATATTCACTGGACACAACTTCTGGAGCCTAGACGTCCCTTTACGGCTCTCCGTCCCCTGTTCTCCCAATGAGTTTCCTCTACATTTATCCTACATCCAGGAACTGTCTACACCCCAGTCCCCCTTGCTCCCACAGCCCACTCCTTACTTTCATTATCCTACAGCAATGTCAGCGTATTCATTTTAACCCTCCGATTTATGGCCAGGCTCTCACTGATGTATCGAACCCCAGTCACAGGTAGGAACACTCGGAACACTTTCAGCGGACACACGTACGTGCTGATTGCCATTTGTGAAAGCCATCATCCTGCTTTCCATCCCTGACCTTCACTTGTCAAAATGCTGTAAATATCTCTGCGGCCTCTGTGGAAGAGCACGGCGTACTGGCTGCTCACTTCTCACCTAGCTCGTGTCCAACAAATCATTTGGATAATAATACAACAAGAAGAAATGAAAAGAATTATTAAAAGCGGCTTTAATTGTCACACTTTATGATGCTCACACCTTCACCTGAAAATCCAGTGGCAATATGACTCGATCTGCAGGCTAGGAGTGAAACTTGAGGATGGTGTAGATGAGACATCAGTGTTATTCACATGTAGAATGCGATACTTAGGTTGTATACAATACTGTATTTGTGATTGAAAAAACACTGCATTCTGTTGAAGCCACTAGATTCTTGTTTTTTTAACAAAAGAATAACATTGTTTTAAAAATAAATAATAATTGTTGATTCGTCTTATTTCGACGTTTGGATGAGAGTTACAGTTACAGATTAAACACTATGTACCAGTTAACCAATTTTTCCTGTGAAAGTTACGTGATGTCTTAAGCCTAAATAATACAGTGAAACGGGATGGGTAAAATTAGTAGGAAAATATGAAGCTTTATAGGAAACAACACTTTTCTAGTGTATGTACCTTTAATGAAATTTTCCTCGTAATTTTTTTTTTATCTAAATGGGTGATCATAAGGAAAGGAAAAAGAAAAAAAAAAATGAGCAATTGCTGCGTGCAGCTACATTTCCATTTAAAATGATGAATTTAACATAAAGGAAATAAATGAAATAATTGTGTGTCTTTACAAATACAGTATATCTCCTTATACACACATACTGCAAATAAAGTACACGCATTCAAGCATGTTTTTTCTTGCACATAAAATTTACTTCGATAGAAAGAAATATTATTATTGATAATATGTATTAAAAGTCCTTTTCATTAAAAATAAACAGTAATGTATTTATCATGTCAATTAAAAAACTACTATTGTCACACTACTAATGACTTTATAAAGTGTGCATTTTAACAAATAACAATTATAGTTAGATTTTTAAAGATGCCATTGTTTCATTTCTAAGTAGACGCTTCCTTGTAAGTCCTTTCTGTTTGAGTATTTAAAGGGTTTAAACTGACCTCTGACCCCCGAAACGTCCTGCATCAGGCTGTGTTTAGATATTGAGACTGAAAGGCAACAAATGTTGGAGGAAGTAAATGTAAATCATTTAAAGCTGTTGAAAGATATTTGCTTTCAGCTGATGGAATGCTTCTGAAGGTTCTGGAATGTTTTTAGGTCTGAGTTTCAGAAATGGTGAGAGCGGGATGTTAATATATGATTTGTTTGTGCATGCGTAGACCCGAGCTACGCTGAGCAGGTGAGTGTCGCATGTGATGCAGGCAGAAGCAACAGCAGAAGAAGCTGATACTGAAAACTTGTTGCACTTCGAAATTAGACAATAAAAGTGACCACACTTTTCATTCAATTTTATTAAAGCATTTTTATTTTGATTATTTTTTCATTTATTTAGTTATTTTTTCAATTGTCCTGTGACTGTGTTTTTATCTTTATATTCAGTTGAATAAAATATAAATACTCAAATATTATAGGAATATTTTATTTTGTCATTATTATTATAAATTATTATAAAATCCCTGTAAGATAATTAAATGGTGTCTAATTTTTTTTGCCTTATGTAGTTGCATTATTATATTTATTAGGGTGCCTATCTAGCATCACCCTACCAAATACCACTTGAATACAAAAGACACAATTACAATTATGTGTAAAATAACAGTGATAATGTTAAATGCTTTGTTGCAAAAATCTGATGAATACCATTATAATAAGTCCTGTACTGTATTAATATTTTTATGCATTTAATAATTTTAAAATGTTTATAGCATTCATTACAGACATTTTATTCAAAATTATTATTAGTCCATTTGGTAGTATACAATTAATACAAAAATAGCTATTAAATGGTGAGGCAGGGGTAAGTGGATAATAGCTTTCTTCTAAATATCGAGTAGCACAGCCATAAATCTCTCTCTCACACACACCCACACACA
>CM051494.1:26720157-26753766 GCA_028031935.1 Paedocypris micromegethes
ACCACACACACACACACACACACACACACACACTCTCTGTATCCTATATCCATTCATAATGTTATTCGAAATAATCGTCAGTAGAGGGCAGAGTTGGTGGGCAAACACTGTTTCAAATGGTAAAAAATAACGTTTGGAAATACAACTCTGCCACTTAGCGGTCATTCTATATACCACTATTTTGAAACGCCTGAAAAAACGTATTTATTTGTTGGTCTTTATCAACACATCCCGTGCGCACGTCCATTTCCAGACAATTTATTAAAGGACCGTACATACGTGAATTAAATCAGTAACATTAAATTAAATAAATCAACGATTTTACTGTAAACAGAATCAAACTCACAACATTTAGCTAGCACCGAGCTATACTGCAGATACAGCTAGCAAAAAAAACAATCATATAATACAAGCCTTTTATTTTGTTTTAATTATAATGCTTTTAAATCAGTACTGATAATATGGAAGATAACTTGTGAGGTGCTTTAAATCAAGCCAATGACTCAAGCGTTTTGGAAGCAGAAGAGATGTCATGAAGGTTTCACACACACTCTTCATGTCAAGGCTGTAATTGAATTGAATTGAAAAATCCTTTATTCTTGGATTTAACTACAGGTTTATGGTTTTGAAGCAGGACCACTATTGTTGTGTGTGGTTTGCCATTCAGCACGAGGTGAAAAGATTAAACATAAACAAAAATTTTGGTAGAAAAGTCACATGTCATGGAAGCTTGACAGTCATTTCCAGTGGAAGCAATGCATTTTCTACCAGTAAAGCCATGTCTGCCTTTGATTAGCATGTCCTGTTTGCATCAGGATTAACACAGGCCGTGTTCTCAAGCTTCAACTTCAACCTTTTTCCTAGGAATTTTTAATATCGGTAGGTGTGACATTTATAGCTGTGAGACCCCGACCAGTCTCGTAAAATGCTGCAAGGCTTTATACGGCTTTGTAAATACACACTTCATTAACTTTTTTTCGAAACAATTAGATTGAAAAACTCAAAAATAGGATTGTCTCGAGGATTTGTTTCATTATTTCCAGGACACTGATGAAAAGGACTGCAGAGTGAAAGAACATGTTGTCAGAGGTGCAAGAGCTGCTGTTAAAACCGAGAAGTGCTAAATAGGAGAGAAATGTGTTTTTAAAATGAACATTAATGGTTTGCACTTTCCAGGTTCTGGTTCTGGAACAACACTGTTTATGTGGAGAAGCTTATGAGCTCGTGAAAGCCAGTGTGCATCTCCACTCATAAACCTCCAGCAGGAAACGAGTCACAAAGTCAAAGATAATACAGAGAAGGCTGAGCTAATTCCTATAATCTCATGTGTCGTTTCTTTACTATTGAAAACACTTGAGTCAGGGTGAACACGAGAGTAAATCCACTTTCCATCATTTCCTTTCATAAGTGATGAAAAAACACGAGCAAAAATGAGTCCTGTAAAACTGCCAAAAAATATAGAGAACAGGATCAAATCAAGTATAAATGGGTTATTAAATGAAAAAGCCATTTTATAAAAATTAAAAAAAACAACCATATGTTGGTTTATGGAAAACTCATCTTTATTGGTTTCACACTGAAACATATTACATTTAAATGTAAAAAAAATTCTGTCAGTGATTTAGTTTTTATATATTGAAAATAGCAATGGCGACTGCTTCCTGACACCCTCACGCCAGTGTAAGAATGGCTCTCTGACGTTTTCTTTGCTTTTTCTTCTTCGCTTGAAACCGATCTGTGGCATCAGCAAAGAACATCACGTCCTCTTTGCTCTCGATCTCCCGTTGCAGGAACTGAAGACCAGCACTGTTGAAGCCGATGATGTCCTGAAGACGAGCGTGAACGTGAGTGTGAGACAGTCACGACTGAAGACCAGCGGCTGAACTCACCCTGATCTCTCGCACTTTAGAGACGGTGTTGAGCCTTAACTCATCGATCACTAACAGCAAGGACTGACTGCTGGTAATCCGGCCGAAATGGACCCTTGAAAAGAGGAAATGAAAAATTTTGAATCGAACATAGACAAATTGGGACAGACTGATGTCATAAACGTACCTCAGAAGAAAAAAAAGGCAACGACACACCAGCTCTACTTCCAGACTCTGCTTCACATAATCATTGAAGAGCCGCAGAAGATCAGGGACGTAGTGGAATGGCATCACCAGCAGAGACACTTCCAGTTCACTGAAGACATGACACAGAAGTGAATTGCACCATTAAACACTATTGTGATAATGACAAAAATGCTTCTGACTGTCCTTACCTGGACCGAACCTTCTTTATCACATCCAAAACATATCGAGAGGGCTGCACAGCAAGAAAGTGTGAGAATAAAGTTACAAAAATGTATTTTTACCATTTAAAAGAACAGAAACCCAAACACACACACTTACAGACGTGTTCCCCATAGCCATAAGGATTGGGTTCATCTGTGGAGGTGCTAACTGGAAAAAAAAACTTCATATTAAACTATTTCGCAAATTAAATGACTCTAAAAGCAGTTACTGGATTTTCAGAATGCAAGGCAGAATTAAAAACCTTAAAAAATTCAAAATGGACTGCTCCCTAAAATGAAAAAAAGCCTTATATATATAAAAAAAAGATAAATGTTTTTTAATTGTGCGCCTTATAGTCTGAAAACATGGTAATTTGTTCAGCTCTGACCAATCAGATTAAAGGTAGGCAATGCAAGTTCCTGAAATGACCAAACCTGCTTCCCCGCCAGCGCACAAGCAGCCTTGTGATCCTCCAGTTTGGCACTTTCTTCTCTGTAGAGCTCTATCGCCTCCATGATGCGCTCAGCCTGCAGAATCAAAGCAAGGTGTGTGTTTCTCCATTCATCTCTGCAGAAACAAGCTCTTCATCCATCACTGCACTCACGGCTTTCACGGTCTCGATGGTTTTTGCCCCAGCAGGCTCTGCTTCTCCTTTGGTTTCTCCAGGCACCTGAGTGACACAGGAGAGTCGATGAGAACACACAGAGGATGTGGCGTATTTATCTGATCTCTGGGTCGGAAGATGAACAGCTCACCACAGGAGCATCGCCATTGGCCAGCGACTCTTCAAACTCTTCCTCCCTCTCCTGAAACGGAAAAAATGTCATTTTAAAATATATAAATTGATGATATAAATTCTCCATTGTAACACTGACCATCTCTCTTTCCTCCTCGAGGATGATGGGCTCCCTCGTTCTCTCCCATAACCTGAGGGACCGGTCATGTGATGAAGAGACGACGTGGTCCCCATTAGGACTGATGGCCATGGACCAAACCTCACAATGATGACCCTGGGAAAGTTCAAGAACATAAATTCAAGAGGGTGTATTTGACATTTCAATACATCAGTGTTTGCGTTCACATAGATTAAGGCTTGAGTAAAAGCAGGCCGCAG
Organism: Paedocypris micromegethes; assembly: GCA_028031935.1. Lineage (NCBI taxonomy): Eukaryota > Metazoa > Chordata > Actinopteri > Cypriniformes > Paedocypris > Paedocypris micromegethes. The sequence continues at coordinate 26,723,548 of CM051494.1, forward strand.
CTTACGTAATGCAATCAGCCTCTGCTGTGTTTTGACGGATCTTTTTATTAAAAACTGGAATCTGTTCTGTATATAGCAGCTCCTTTCTACCTTTGGAAAATGAATTTTGGATGTGGAAAGATGCCTACTGAATCAATTCCAACTAGGAAAGGTCACCTCTAGTGTCTGGATCTGTTCAAACTTGTCAGCGTCCCACTGTTTGATTTTCTTGTCCTTTCCCGTCGTGAAGAACAGATGGGTTTTAGGGACAAACTGAAGAGACATGACACTGGAAAACAAAATACATTATAAGTGAAAACAGCATTATCAAGCAGCTTGGCCACGTGCTTTTAAATGTAACTGATTGTATTAGGAACTTTGTGTTTTTTTTACCTAATTTTGTACTGTAGGTAAATTTTTTTCCCATTAAAATCAATTTCTAAAATTGAAAAAATGATTTTGGATGGATCTTCAGAGTCTAATTCTTGCTTTTATAACTTCAAGGCTAGACTATTGTAATTCACTTTTATCTGGGTCTTCTAAAGGTCTAACTATATAATAGAACGTGGCATCTAGATTACAAAAATGTGAGCATGTCACTCCAGTACTGGCCTTGTCACACTGGCTCCCAGTTAAGTCTTGTATAGAATTAAAGATTCTGCTTTACGTTTTTTAAAGCTCTACAAGGTTGTGTTTCACAATACATTGTGATCTTAGCACTTTCTATTTTAACTTTTGTCTTCTTTGATCAAATTATTTATTGTTTCTTTCAGTCCTTGGTTTAAATTTAATAACTAAAGGCGATTGTGATTTCACAGTTGACTAGACTCCTCGGAAATGGAATAAACTTTCCTCTCTAAAACAGATCTGCTCCTTATAATTCTGCATTCCCAACTACGTTTAAAACTCAATTTTGATTTTGCTTTAGTTCTGTTTGAGGGTGCATATTTTTATGTTTTCCCTTGTTAACCAGAGGTTACTTTACACATATTATGTTGCTTACTTGTTGGTATGTTTTTTCTATATATTTAGATAGAGTAATACTTCTTATACATCCTTTTTACGCCACTTCTGTTGTAATTTTAGTGCTTTCGAAATAAACAAACCTTAACTAGAAAAAGAAAAAAAACCGTCATGTGCACTTAAGTCATTCTGGTCACATGCATTGCAGAGATGTCAACATACGGATACAGAGAACACACCAGAAAAACATGTGGTACCTGTCGTCGTGTGCAAACATTGAGCGGTGACAATCTCCAAAGTCCAAACCCCAGATCTTCACGTTCCTGTCGGCTGATCCAGTGGCTATTAAAGCGCTGTCCTGTAGACACAAAGCCAACACTCACCAAAGTACATACATCAATCCGTACGGATGCGTGACACACTGATGCACTCACGTGTGAAATGTCCAGGCACAGAACGGGAAGCTTGTGTCCATAAAGTGACAGGAAAAACTAGGGAAAGTCGATAGAAAGTCCGTCACCACACAGATCGTGTTTGATTCAAAATATGAGCTGGATGCTTATGTTTTACCTTCAGAGTGTCTGTGTAGAAGACTTTAACAGTGCAGTCGAGAAGAGAGACGGCTAGAAGTCTCTGGTCAGGACTACACCGCACGCAAAGCACATCCTCATCGAGCTGCAGGGTGCGTGTGTGATTGATTGTCAGCCTCCTATTGACAAACGGGAATTTACTCGACATTGAGAAAACTGTAGCTGTATAGAATCAGAATCAAAAGTGCCAAAATTATCAAACGTAAATTATAAAGAAAACAAACAAAAATGCTTCACATTTTCATCAGCCAATCAGAGTAATGGTCAGTTCCAAAAGTCCAAACAGCAAAAAAAACAAAAAGTTTTGAACAAACATGAAAAACAATGAAAAAAAAAAACAAAACTAAAACAGGAAGCATTTTCGTTTGTTAATTTGAAATTTACATTTGATTAATTTGCCATTGATTTGATTGTATCTTCATAGTTTGTTTTGTATTTTATTCATATTTTTATCTTATCTTATTTTTACAGTATTTTATTGTATTTTATCTTTTGTTTTTTATTATATTTTTTGCTTTAGAATGCATTCCCTCAGACCAAAACTATCTCCTATGTTTAAATGCTGGACGATCAAAAAATACATTTCACTTCATATTGTACTATGTAGAATGTGAATGTGACAAATACATTTTGAAATTGATTCCATAGAGCCTGAGATATAAAAAAAAATAATTATATTAACTCACTTGGTCTTTCCAAAAGCCTCATCCTTTATGAGCTCAAAGTCCCAGAACTTTGCGGTCTTGTCAGCGCTGCCAGTTACAATCCCCCTCTGTAGACCCAGACACACACACAAACACACACACACACACACACACACACACACACACACACAGGAAAGAGAAACGTATGTGCATCCCGTATTCAAAACATGAATTACAATTGGGGTTAGTGGAAGAGATGAACATCATTCTTTATCATGGATGGTTGTACCTGATCAGGAGAAAGACAAATGGACCAAACAGCTCCACTGTGTGCATCAGTTGTCTCAAGAAGGCTCCCTGAGGCCAGGTCAAAGATCTGGATGTTTCCACTCTGACAGACGACACGAGACAACCACAATCAGAACAAAAGCGCATGATACATCACGTCTCAATCATGACGGAGCTATCACCGTATGATAAAGACTGCAGAAGAGCCAGACAAGATAATGAACCTCATCACCAAAGAATTTCAGGGACACAGCTTAAAAAACTAAATATTTTCTCAAAATCACATGGGAGAAAATGTGGACGTATTAAGTCACTTTACCTACGCACTTTATCTAGACTGGATTAGATCATTATTATCATTTGATTATAACTTTATTTTGGTAACTTTCTATAAATTATATTTGCTACATGTCAAGACGTATTAAAAGCAGAATTGCTATTTTAAATGTGAAAAAATTGCTAACAATTATATTCAGTTTATTTCCAGAAATTATGTGTTCCAAAAAATAAAGTTCCTTATGTTACTTTAATTGACTTCTACGTTTGTGATTCAAGATCAAATTAAAATCAAAATTACATTGATTGTTATTCATTTCCAATTGTATACAAAATCAGTGATTACTTCCATTACTAGTAAAACATATACTTTCCGCAAAACAGAAAAATACACTGCTCTTAACAATAAACGTGTTCAAAATATAAAAACATTATGAATTAAACACCAAGTTAAATTAAATAAATTTTAATGTATTATTATTAATCGAATTAATAACTAATATATGAATTAAAAACACTTTACTGCATATGTCAAAAAAAATCTTTAAGAAATAATCTTACATTTTTTTACCGATTTACCAATTTAAGAGCAATTTTTATCTACACCACTTTACTCCAGGCAACCTTTCTGACATGAGGAAAGATGAAAACAGAAGGACATCTTAACATACCTTGGTTCCTAAAATGATTTGTCTGTCTCCAGGAACAAATAGCGAACAGAGAGCGTATTCACACGCCATTGTGCGGATCACCTGCAAGGTAGACCTAACAGAAGAGACGGTTTCCAACACTCTGCACGAGCACATCAAAAACTATTAGACACACACCTATTCCAAACTTTGACATTCTCTCCCGAGGCGGAAAGGATAGCGATGTTGTCGGAGCTGAAGGCCAGGGTTCTAACATCTGAAGAGTGACCACTGAGTGTGAGCCGGGAGGTTCTAGTAGACGTGGGGTTCTTCTCTGTGGTCTTCAGGGTGTAAGTCTCCAGTGTGCTATCCTGCAGGAGAAGAACCATCTTCATCTCTCCATTAGAATCCAGAAAATAGTCCATTGACCTGCAGATAAATTAAGACATTTTAATACTTGTAGATGTAGACGTATGTAATATAGTTTGTTATATATTTGTCAGTTCACTCAGACCTGATCTTTGAGGAAACTTTTATGTTGGCCAGTTTTTGGATCTCATCACTCAACTTCCTCTCCATCACAGGATCAGAAGCATCTTCTCCTACCCTAGACCTAAATAACAGATTAACCCAGAAATCATAAAATAAAGAAATTACATTGACAGCTTTTTATATCTATGGCCACTCACTTTTTTTTCCTAGATGCTTTTAGTATTTCATCTTCTGACAGCACAGCGTAGACTTCAAGAATTGTATTCAGACCCTTTATAATGAAATGGTTATGATACATTATCAGGCCACATTTCTTAACAAACAATAGATTTGAAAGACGTAATTCTGCTTTGACACTTACATGACATGCGATCAATTTAGATTTGGCATCAGTAACCAACGAGACCACTCTCTTTGTGGACTCCCTCAGAACAGAACCCACTTTCTTGCAGGTTAAAACTCGCTGGAGACACAAGATTTTAGAATTGCTTCTCCATCTAAAACCAAAAGGATGAACTGGAGCTATCTTACTTCCTCTGGGGTTTCATCAACTTCGTCATCCACTTCTTCTTCTTTACCGTCCTCAACACTTTTCATTTTCTTTTTCTCAGGCTCACCAAGCACTTTGCCCTGTAAAAACATTAAGATGAAGATAGAAACTTGTTTTAAATTGACATACAATCAGCCAGATTAGGTCTTCACCTCCTCGAGAAAAGTAATGTCCCAGGCTCTGAGCTCACTGTCCACTGACCCCGTCAGCAACCGGCTCTCATTATTCAGAAGAACCATTCCCCACACCTACAAGACACACTCATTATTAATGATCATCATAATGCATTAGGTCAATAAATCAGCATTGCTGTTGCAATTGAAATTGAATTGAAAATACTTTTATTCACCCTAAATGATAACTCATACTATTGAAAAAATTTCAGAAGAATGTTAATTTCATCTGATTAAATATTCAAATACATTTTGAAGTGAAGTAGTCTAAACCACAAAAAGTTAAGTGTTTTGGTGCAATAAATTCTAAACTATTTGGCATAAAATCAAGATCAGTAAACATGGCAAATCAATCAGATTCAATTATTATCAGTAAAAAGACTTATACTTAGAGTCCAGACATGGCCGGTAGAGCTGACTTGCCTCACTGTGATGTCCAACCATGGTCTTAAAACAATGTTGTGTGTCCAAATCCCACCACTTAACGAAACTGTCTTTGGAGCTGTGAAAAGACAATATACACTGAATAAATCAAAATGACATTTTTTCAAAGGATACACAGTGTTACATGAGGTCACATTTAACTTCATAAACAAAACAAAGAAAATGAAATAAAAAAACAAAAATACCTAGAAAGCAACAGGTTTTTGCCCTCCAAGAATATAACCTGTGTGATTGCATCTTTATGTCCCTTGAGTCGGTAAAGGCCACTTTCATTGATGACGTCCCACACAATCACATCTGTGTCCTAAAAAAAAAAACACGACAAATACACACACTCATATGGATTCAATAGTTGAATATTAGGTTCAACAACTGAGAGATAAATTACAGGCCTTCTCTAAATAAAATTTCCATCTAACCTTTGACCCTGTGACAAGCCGGGCGCCCAGTGAATCATATTTGATGGCCGAGACGGCTGACTTGTGTCCATTGAAGGAAATGTTGCTTTCCCCATTCAGCAGACTAAAGATGCGCACACCTCCGTCCATATAACCAACTGCTAGGTGAACACCATCAGGAGACGGACACAAGCACGTCACCTCGTGCTTTTTACCTTCAAGAATAAGAACCTGAGAAATAGAAAGATTGAAAGACTGAGCTACTACACAGTGAACACTACGGTAATAATAAAACACACCTTCTCAGCTTTGCGGACGTCCCATATGAAGACATGTTCGCAAGCACCCACAGCAACGTATCGGCCCTTCTCTCCACCCCGGAGGTTCACAAAGGCTATGTTCGAGTTCTGACTGCCAATGAGTCCAAACACTGCGCCGGGCACATAGCGCAGGTACTGTTTAGTCAAGCCCATGGCCAGGACAAGTCTGAAAACACATTCATAATCACCATTAATTATTTCACAAGTGAATTTATTTCACCTTAAATGACGTCATGATCTACACATTCATCACCAATGTTTCCTAAGTGTAGATCATGATGACATAAATAAACAATTAATATTAATACAACATTTCAAGACAATAATTTGAATTTTTGAAGGTTAACTTATTTCAAATAACTTCTGATCATAATTATTGCATTTATTATTAAAAGTCTTTGAGATACAATACATTTTACTTATAATATTTCATCCATGTTCTACCGCGTACTCCATTTCTGGTTCACGGGGATCTGATTAATATTTAACCAATTAAAATGTGAACAATTTGAAACAAGAAGGCCAGCATGTAGCATACTGGAAACATTTTACAATGTGTAGTTTTCGACATCATACGACATCATTAGAGTAAATTTAAAGTTAAAACAGCATAAAATTGGGTCGGTTCTTTCCGCTGAAACACATGTGGTGCGTTTTTTTCTACGTTCTGTTGGATGTAGGTACTGTAATCTAACGGTCGTATTCAGAAATAATTTTATACTAGCTGTTTGTAGAAGTGATAACTGCAAACCTGTCAAGTAGATTAAATCAATAAGCGTCGTCTTCTTTTTAAAATGATTTGTAGTTTCAGAGTCTTGCTACATGCTTGACGGTCGCATGTGTGAAAAAGATGAAAGGCAAGGGTAGTTGATAATCGATCTTTACAAATCATATATATTTTTTAATCAGTAATGCATTTTCACCATGTGGGTGTTTTAACTTGCTATAGTGTAAACCGTTTTAACCATATTATCACAATGTTTCTAACACATTATATTTTTTCTGATTCATCCTTGGTAGGCGATTGATTACTTTAGCCTGTGGTAGCATCGGTCCTTTTGAGTCGTTCTTAACTCTAAGAAGTTCGTGTTGGGTTTTTAATTTTTATTCGTATAGTTAAGCAACATAATTGAACATTTAAATGCTATATCTAAATTAAATAAATTATGTTATCACAGACTCGTACGCTTTCTACGAGAAGCGACAACACAACGACTCCCCCTTACAAGGAGAACGGAAGTGATGATTTTTGTCCTCGTGAATCAGCTGATCAGGAAACTGAGTGTTGCAAACACGATTTGTTAGCCACAAACGTTTAAAACTGTTTTTAATCATGCTTATTCTAAAACAGGAACCGCAAGAAGATGAGCATTAATGGATTATGACACATGTGAACAATTGGTTTGATGTGGTGTATTTTCTAAAAGAAGGACATAGGAGGTGAAGTGCAGCTTCAGGTGGAGAATTGGTGAGTTGCTGATTATTCAGACAGATAGTGGTTGAAACGTTTTAACTAGTAGAGATAGTAGCGAAACGTTTTAATTAGTCGGTTTAAACAAGCCGAAGCTGTAAGTGTTTTTACGTTATACGTGCGTATTTGGTTTTGCCCAAGATGAAACGCGTGTTCTTTTTGCAGGATTAAACTGTTAGTACTATTATTCAGAAATATTACCATTGTGATTTGTTTATTTGACCTTTACACAATCTATCATCCTGTCGTCTTCACTCAGCTACTAGACTAGCGCTATCTATACATATCTACCTTGACTAACAGGGTCACTCTGTCCAACCCAATAATCAATTTAGTTGTTTATTTATTTATTTATTTACAATACACTTAAATGTATTTAAAACGTCTTAAAGTAAATTTGAGAGAGATAATGTGTGCGAGACAGAGAGAAGAGTAGAGTGTGAGAAAGAGAAACAGACAGTGTTTGTGTGTGTGTGTGTGTGTGTGTGTGTGTGTGCGAGTGAGAGTGAGAATAATGTGTGAGACGGTAAAGAGTGTGTGAGAGAGACAGACAGACAATGAGAGAGAGAGGAGAGGAGAGGAGAGGGTAGGGTAGGGTAGGGTAGGGTAGGGTCGGGTCGGGTGTGTGTTGAGGCGCGGCAACAAAGTAGAGCCGGAGAGTTCCAATTTGAGAGAGACACACATAGAGACTCATAGAGATGGTCAAATACACACACGCACACACACACGCACACACACACACGCACACCGAGTGTGAGAGGGAGGGAGAAAAGAGTAGTGTGTGTGAGAGACAGATCCTGAAGCAAACAAACGTGTGTGATTGCATTAACTGGCTGATAATGGCTCATGGTTTCTCTGACACTTCGGTCTCCATCTATAAATTCTCCTTTGTGTCTTTTCAGTTTAAAGTGCTCTAATACTCCCGAAGCAACTGGATGGATCCATTAGGAGCCCGGTCCCAGTTTGTGAATGTGCAGAACCTTTCTGCTTGGAATCAGTCGCAGAAAACCCAAGACGTGACTGATGGAGAGAACCATTTCAGAGCGGAGAATGACTCTGTGGACAATCAGCTCGACTCTTTGTCTTCTCCGTTTCCCTTCAGACCAGACATCAACAGGAAGATCGTACTCTTGTGAGTCTCTTTTCTACCGCTGTGTGTGTGTGTGTGTGTGTGTGTGTGTGTGTGTCTGTGTGTTTGTGTGTGCGCGCCTGTGGGTACAGATTCTACAGGTATTAAGTCCAAACTACTCAATGACTTTTACTTTTTAAATTAATTATTGTTTTGTGAAGAATGGGATAATTAAAATAATGCAGTCATATAATTTTAATTAATATCAGTTTATTATTATGATTTTTGTTGCTGCTTTTCAACTTTTTTTTTTTCTTGGCCTGAAATTATTTTGGTCCTTCCCTCGTGCATGTAAATCCCTGTTTCACATGTGACTGTCAGGGAAGTTCTGCAGGCGGTGTTCCCTGAACAGTCACCACCCACCCCCCTTTCTCTTTCACACACACACACGCACACACACACACACACACACATTCTCTCTCATGCATACAAACTGTTTGTTTCTCTTGCTTTTGCTTTCTCTCTCTCGCTCTCTCTCTTTCTCACACACACACACACCCACACACACACACTTACTCACAAAGAAACACTGTGGCTCTTTCTCTTATATTCCCTTTCAGTCTTGCACACTATTTCTCTCTCTCTTCTATCTCTTACAGACACATACACATTTTCACTCTGATGTTTCAAGATTTCTATCCCATCTCTTTTTTATGACTAGAAATGTAATCAATAAATTCAATTCTGCTCTTTGGGTCTGTCATCCATTGGATTTGTCATCCATCCAAATCATGAAAATTAACAAAGCATTAAATGAAGTTTGATTCATGAGAAATAAAAAAAAAACGAGTAAGAAATTTGTATAAATTAACAATCTTACAGTTTCCTAAATTAACCATATAAAACTAGACAAGGAAGCAAAACCATTCTCTGCCCTTAAACGATACCCTCGTACTGTTCTGTTTTGCTGCAGTAATGGTGATGTGGCACTTCTGAACTGCACTGCCGTTGTGAACACAAGTAATGAGACTCTATCAGATAAGAATCCCATATCAGACAGCATTCATCAGCACTCCGGACCGGAGCTGAGGGACGAACTTCTCAAACTCAAAGGTAGAGGGCGCTGTTTGATTTGCTGACTATTCGCTAACCAAAGAGCTGGTTTAAATCTACATTAAAATAATTCTCATTATTAGTAAATAATTCCCTAAGTGCATTTTTGTGCTCTATATTCTAGGATGTCGAACTGGAGAGGCAAAAATGACCGAGGGCTTTAACTTGGCCGCTCGCTTCATCATTCACACTGTTGGGCCCAAATATAAAGCCAAGTACCGGACAGCTGCAGAGAGTTCACTATACAGCTGTTACCGAAACGTAATGCGGCTCGCCAAGTAAGATGGGACATTGCACAACCTTTGAATTTACAATACAAGCTAGTTTATTCTGGCTGGTTAAGCTGACATAGTTCCACTAACCAAATTTACCTTTCAGTTGATAACACACATTACAGCAGTTCAAATACAATAGGACGCTTCGAGTATTTACTATATCAGCTCAGCAAGTACGCTTTTAATCAACACACCTCAAAATGACACCCCTGTGCTAGAGGATTTTCATGGTGGAAAATAGAGACCTGGAAAATTATAGAATAAATTGTTTAGTCCTCATATTTCAGTCACCTCTGACATTTGTGTTTATAAAGTTGATCTTAGATATAAAAAATTGAACATGTTTCAACGAGTATGAAAGCTGAAACATACTATTATTGATTTTGAAGCATTGGTACCTTATTTGTTTTTTTTTTTTATTAAATGTTTAATGCTAGATTCATTATCTAAGAAATCATATATGATTCAAGTATATTTCCTGTTTCAGAGAACATGCCATGGGGTCTGTCGGTGTGTGTGTCATCAGCACTGCGAAAAGGGCATATCCGCTGGAGGACGCCACTCATATAGCATTGCGTAATTTCCTTTTACTGGTCCCTTTTTGACGCGAAGAGTCAAACAATTTCGCAGAAAATACTTTTCCGGTGCAGATGTTTCATACTCCTTGGAATTTATTTTCTGTTTCATCTGTTCAGGGACAGTACGGAGGTTTCTGGAAATCCACGGTGAAAACATTGAGACTGTGGTGTTTGCCGTGTCGGATCTTGAGGAGGTGAGTGTGCTCTGAGTGTGTGGTTTTTAAGGCCTAGTTTTGCATGTTTGTGAAAAGCGGCCATTGCTTTTGTATCTCACTGTTATTTTGGGATCTTTCTGCTTGCATGTTTGTTTTGCAGCCTGTGTATAAGAAGTTATTGCGGTTGTATTACCCACGATCCGAGGAAGAAGAGCATGTTAGCCTGCCTTTGCTCCCTGCAGACATCGGTAATGCTGAAGGAGAGCCAGTGGTTCCCGAGAGACAGATACGCATCGCTGAAAAGCCTGGAAATCTGGATGGTGAGTCTATGCAAAATACATAAATCAAAGGACTGATCTTAAATTTCTTTTTAATTTTACACACTGTATTCTCTCATTTAAAACGTAAAACTGTAATAACAAAACTCAATGACATGAAAATCAATTTTACAAGAATAATAATTTAACCGGCCTATAAATATTTTATACTTGTACAATATTTCTTTTTTCCTATTTATGTAGCTTTGTGAGTGTGTTTTGTCAATACACAGTCTGATGACTCTTCATGATCCCACTGTTTAGAAAAACAGGAACAGATACCGGTTTAATAACGTATGCCAGTGTGGCAACATAAAACAGAAACATTTTTCTGTTTTGTGTTCATCTGTCAGAATTCTGATTTATTATTCATACTTTTCATGAAAGTCATTGTTGCAAGCCAGTGCAGCCATAATAAATTGTACATGATGTTTAAAGCTTTCAAGTGGATGTGGATGATAACGATTAGTAAACAACCGACAAAAGAAAAGACCCAGTACGCTGAAACGTCTCTTATTGTCTGTAACAAACACTTTAAACGGTACATTAAAAACACCACTGGGTATGAAAGTAAGTTCTGTGGGTTAAAAGGTCACACATGAGCTTGACCGCAGGACACTAGAGTCCATTTCAAACCAGAAGTCAAAAGCATCTCACACAGATTCTCAAACATCTGCTAGGTTTAAAGAAAAGCATTTGTCAAGAGAACCCAAAACAAGAACACTCGATTATACGTCCAGCGTTGATATATCTCCGTTGCCTTTTTAAAAAGCGAGAAACATCTGCTCCGTTGTATTTGATTACAGGATGGAAAATATAAATGTTTCACTAAATAGTCATGGGTAAAACGCTGGTTATGCACAGCCTGCTGCAGATCTGGAGATGTTAAATGAGCCGTCACTTCCTGCGTGGCCATTCATCATGTCTGATCTCCTGAGTCCACTTCAGCTGGCACGTCCTCGCCGGACCGTATTCTGTGCTTCTGCTTTCAGATGGGTCCAGTCAGCAACAGTCTGTGATGGCCGTCACATCTGTGTGTTCATTGGTCAGTGGGAGAATGAGTTTGTATATGCGCTGGATTATTTTGGTCTTAGTTCATACAGGCGTGCGAGCCAGATGTGTCAGGGTGTTCAAATCTCACTAGGGCTGTTCATCCAACTCAAACAGACACAGTACAAGTCCTGCCCCATGTAAATAAACACCGCCGGACAAGTAGGCTAATGTTTGTTACTAGCTACACCACTACATATCCTTCTTACTTGACTTCGCCTGATAAGCAAAACGATCTAAAAGGGATTTTGTTCTTATCCTGAAGTGGAGACCAAGAATTATTGTCATTATCTGGTCGGCATGACTGTATTTTTAATCATCTAAGTGTAAATTACACCAGTTGTGTCTTTTTTCCTGTACGCAATGATTCTTCTACATTCACATTATCGATTAGGCTAATAATGCAGATTGTTTGACATTAGCTTTAAATAATATAATATGAATCTTCACAGCATGTTTTATCAGTCTTGAAACGCTGATTATCACAAATTCTGAAATATAATCTTGCTGTTGTCAGAATGACTGATCACTTTCATTGATTATCTAATTACAGTTTTCAACAGAAAGCATAACGTATTTCTTTTGCGTCTCATTATTATCGATTGGGTTAATAATGCACTTTTTGTTTTTACAATAACTTGAAATAATTATACGATATGAATCTTGGGAACATGTTTCTTCCCTGAAACATGGATTATTGTAGATTATGAATTCTGATTATAGTAATTTGTATACAAAATCTAAATTAGTTTTCTCTCTAGTTCTCTATAGATTTTTTTAAATAAACTTTTTGCTAAGGGAAATTTCAACTTGTCATTTTGAGCCTGTTTTAATTATTAATTACGTTATTAATGCACTTTCAGTTTGATATTAACTGGGAATGTTGTGAATTGTTAGAACATTGACAATCTAGTCTCAAATCACACTTTTGTCTATACTTCTTCTGTGAAGATAACTGAAACCTGAAAAATATTAGCATTAGCATGTGACCCGACTTGTGCTCTGCAGACCTGTACTCAAGACCCGTGGATGTGGATTAGAGTAGAAAGTTGTAAAGTAGTGCCAAGTGTTTCTTATTGAAAGATTACTAAACTCAGAGTTGAAGATTTAAAGAAGGATTAAGAACAGAAAGTCGAGTTTTCACATTGTTATTCATAGTAACAGCAGGATTGTAGTGTTTTTCCTGAAAATAATACAGTAACACAGCTGTTCTAAAATATTGTGTTGGTTTTTACTTGCTCCATCTTATGAGACTGTGTGTGTTTGTTTTTCCCGTGTTGTTTCAATATATAGCAACATTTACTTAAGGTGAAGCTGCACCAAATAGTCAGTATTTTAATTCAGCATTACATAGTAGACATAAACTTTTATAATGTTAAAACCAGGAAGCTACAATATGACGGAATATATTAATGCTGTATATGTTAATTATAAATAAATTTTCAAAACCATATTGTACATAGAATGTATACATATTTGTATTTTTTTTGCTGTGTGAATTATATTTTTGCTATATGAATTATATATTATGGACATTGAAGTTTATTAGGTATTTAAGAATATTTAAGGTATTTAGGTATTAGGTAATTACTGTATTTATATATGCAATAATAGCATGTATATATATACTATTATGGTACATTTATAATAAACTTTTTACCAAGTAAAATGTTTTTGCATGTATGTATTTATTCAATAATTAACATGTATTTACATGAATTTATAAATATATGTAAAGTATATACTGTACATATATATGCATGCATGTATACACATTTGTCAATTCACTGTAAAGCTACAAGGTATATCTTCAGATAAAGTGTGAATGTAAAGTTTCTTTTTTTTTCTATAAGCATGTGATGCTTTACTTCAAGTTGTTCAGTGTCACATTGACATGAAAAAAAAATGTAAAATCCATCATGACCACTTATTCAAACCCAGAGCGAATGAAATTCTGATGACATTTCATCCTAGATACCTCCATCCTGCTCTTCTCGTTGAAATCACAGTGTTTTGGAGGATTTTTCATAGACTGTCCAGTGACCTTGCGCTTGACCTTGGATAGATTGTTTGGCTTGTTGCAGTATGTTTTCATGTCATTTGAAAGATGGTCTGAGTTCAGTTTGTGGTGGAGATTAGGCTTACACGTGTGAACAAGAATAGCAGGCTGGGATTATTTCACTCTTTGTCTGTCTGTACATTACACACCATGGCTAGTCAAGCTCCAAATGAGGGTGGGAGGTCAGGTCCGCTGGAATGCAGAGCGCAGTAGTGTTCAATGAACCTGCTAATGTTCTTCACAAACGTGGATGAGTATGTTCTGCGGTGGTGTAAAGAGTATCGTACCTGAAAAGCATACTTGAGTAAAAGCACTGATGCCTTACTGCAAAAGTTACTTCATTACAAGTCAACAATTCCATGAAGACTTGAGTAAAAGTTGTAAAGTAAAAAAAAAACTAAAAGAATTTAGGCTAAACACCAAGTAATGTGAGAAATCAGACTCTTCGTTCATGAGGTTTTATTTTCTAATGTAGAAATACATTTTCAATTCAATTTAGCTCATAAATAGCATCCAGTACCTTCAACACCCTGCAGATGGCGATATCACCTTGTCTGCCCAAGATATTAATCGTGGTTGTACGTAACCACTTGTCACACAAGACTTGTCACACACAATCACAACGTAACGAGTAACTGTAAGTGTCCATTCAAATGTAGTGGAGTAAAGAGTACAGATACTCGATCAAAGGTTTAGTCAAGTAGAGAGTAAAAGTTTCTTATTTCGATAAGTATTTTTGGCTACTTTGTACTTTTAGTTAAGTAACAAAATCCATTTTCTCAAGCCCAATGGGTTTTTATATACTGTGGATGTACACACTTCATGTGTGGTCAATAAGAGTCTCATGAGTTGATTATGTGCTTATGTAGATGACACTGGAGACGACTCGCTGGAATCAGACCTGGGGTTTGTTGGAAGTCACGCGTTTGCCAGAATGGAAGGTGACGTGGACAAGCAGAGGAAACTCATTCTTCAGGGCCAGTTGTCAGAAGCAGCTCAGCAGAAGCAGCACCAAAGGAAGTAAGTGTTCCCCTGTCAAACCAGTCCTAATGTTGTAGAACCGTGCGCAGAGAGCAGAAGATCTGCCTTTCTCTCCACAGTTATAACCGCTGGCTGTGCAGAGCTCGAGCTGAAGACCTTTCAGACATCGCAGCACTGAAAGCGTTATATCAGACAGGTCTGTTTTCCTAAAATCTGTTCTTCTGAGCCTAGTACGGTGAGGAACCCTGTACATCTGCAGTTCGGCCAAACCATGTTCTGAAAATCCTGGCTTTTGCCAATAAATTGGTCATTTGTTTGATTTAGGACTGCTTGGCCGCCAGAGCTCGTACGTATCAGCCCTGATGTCAAATGTTATTGTGTTTTATTAGACACACGTTCTCCAGTCCATGTCTATCTGTGGACACATGTGGACCTTGTGTTCTCTCCATCTGTGTGTTTGCGCTCTGGGCAGGAAACCTTTGTTCCACCTCATTGAGCTCAGCATCAGGGGTTCTGTAATCTATTTCTCCTGCTTCACAAAAAACTACCGTAACCGCTAACGTATTGTTTGCTTGGTACGTGTAAATGTGTTTAGTTTACTGTGACTTGCCTCATATAAAGTCAGATTACACCTACTGACTTACTGACTTCAACTTTCTTTTGGCGTCTATCACTGTAAATATAGTGTGTGTGTGTGTGTGTGTGTGTGTGTGTGTGTGTGTGTGTGTGTGTGTCTAGGGTGTGTTTTACTTATCTACAAAAAAAATTAGCTAGACATAACAAATATATTGTGTACATGTATATAAACACACGTAAAAATAACAATATGCTCTTAAGTAATTCTATGTTTCTTTATAACACACACACGTTTGTGTTTACTATATACAGTGTATACTAATGCACAAATGTACATTTGTAAAATACAAATGAAATATATACGCACATTAAATACACAAATCAAATTTATACGCACATTAAATACACATATGTTCTTACTATTATAGCATATTAAATTATTTGTCATAAATCATTCAATTGTATTTATTTGTATTCTTTCTTCTTTAGTGTGATTATTTGTGTTACTGCCAGTAGGGGGCAGGCATCAGTCATTTACCAGTGAGAACTAGTTCTAAACACATGTGGCGATGCACGCGCAGATGTTTCTAATAATTGAACACGTGTGTCCATGAATATATAAATACAGTTGAGCAGGATGAGCTCATTAAACAAGTGGTGGTTGAGGGGATCTAATATGCAGTTTTACGAGACACACTGCTGAGAGGTCGACAGTACCTGCCGGTGAAGGTGGAGTCGAGTCGGCGTTTTTCACAGCATCTGCATTTCAGAATGTTCCGCTTGCCTGTGGTTCAGGCGTGTCATGATGTTTCTTGTCCTCAGGTGTTGATATGTGTGGCAGGACGGTCATGGTTGTTGTTGGCAGGAATATTCCAGTAACACTCATTGATATGGAAAAGGTAAAAGAGAAAGTCTGTTGTTTTCTGAGCGCTTGTTTGTTGCTGATTTGCTAAAACATTCTATCTATCTGTCTATCTATCTATCTATCTATCTATCTATCTATCTATCTATCTATCTATCTATCTATCTATCTATCTATCTATCTATCTATCTATCTATCTCTCTATCTCTATCTCTATCTCTATCTCTATCTCTATCTCTATCTCTATCTCTCTATCTCTATCTCTCTCTAATTTAATCTTCCTATCTGTCTATCTCTCTCTAATCTAATCGTCCTATCTATCTCTCTCTAATCTAATCTTCCTATCCATCCATACATCCATCTATTCATAATTTTGTTCAGTCATCCATCTGTCTGTCTATCTATCATCCGTCCAACCCTAACCATCCATCTATTCATGTATTCGTCCAGTCATTCATCCATCGATACATCCATCTTTCTATCTGTCCTCCTGTCTTTCTGTCCATCTATCCATCTATCTATCAAACAAACTGTTTTCAAAAGACATCAATTGTCTCCCCGGGCCCTTATTATAACCCTTAAACACGTCACACGTCAAAGTACATGCCAGTCCTGTAAAATCTTCTAATCATTCTATTTTTGCATGTGCCTTTCAGGCTCTATTGTATTTTATCCACGTGATGGACCACATCACTGTAAAGGAGTACGTGATGGTGTATTTCCACACGCTCACTGCTGAACACAACCATCTAGACAACGACTTCCTCAAGAAACTCAATGACGTGGTGGATTCCAAGTAAGAGCTATTTCTGTTTCGTTACAGCGCTGTCACACACGCCACCCACCTTACATGGCTTTACATCACTTGACCCAGTTCTGACTAATGCATTCTTCTCAATTTTGATCGATTTTTCTTCAGGTCTTTTTTTAGACTCATTTGCCAAGCGTCAATATCTTCCGAAATCCTATAGTAGCCAAACTACTCATGATGCAATCACACGAGAATGTTTGTCTCTGGCTTCCTGTCATGAGGATTAACGACTGCTTTTGCTTCTGAAGTGTGTACACATATTTATGCGTCTGTGTGAACAAACATGCTGCTTAAATTGATCACAGATTGTCATCGTGAAACGTAGCTGCTTAATTTCTCAAGTTTTCCTCAATTCATGTGGAATTGTGTTCGGAAAGCAGCAGAATTCCAATTTCTCCGTCTGCTGCGACATGTGCAAATTTGTCTCGTGTTTTATCTAACATGACTTCTGTAGTACATCAAGCTGGGTTTCAAAAGTTTCTCCATGTTCTTTATCCATCATCATCCTCACCACCGTCACCAGATGACCACACTGACACACTTTGGAGGTCCTCACCAAACCTCATGATTACGGTTTTCCTGGCTCAGCAGAGGAGCTTAAATGCTTGGTGAAGAAGTCAGAACCCACGAGAGGTGATGGTGAGGTCACGTGTCCCTCATAAATTCAGAAGACACTCTCAGGAAACCGCAGTCTTGAAATAAAGGAGCAGGCTCGAGTCCCTCACTCTTTCCGTCCGTTGCGGGATCGCTGTGACTCATAACTGCTGGAGCCGGGTCTTCTCGTCTCATTTAAACTGAGGCATCACCAGAAGCAACTTGTGCAATTTATCGCTGAATGTTCTCGCTCTGAGTTCTCTGGGGTTTTAGTGGGAAATTTGCTAAGACGGGCCCAGTTTTAAAGAGAGAGTTGAGGTTCTTCAACAGTCCTGTTCGCAGTACAGTGATACCCCGACAAATATTTTTACAAATGATAAAATATTGGTAATAATTGTAATAAAAATCATGTTACATAGCAAGTTAAATCGCAGCAGATACCCTGAGATTTTTAATCTCACGAGATTATGGAGTTCTCTGGGATTTGCATGATGTTATTTTAAGATGGCGGCTCTGGTTGGCAACCCTTGTGACGGGAGAAAAAAAAAACATTGTCATTCTGGGAGAAGACAAGCTTAGTTTATATTTTGGAAGAAAGATATCTGAAACTAACTTGTGCTTTTGTTGTTTTTTTTTGCTTATTTGATGTGCGTAAATATTGTTTAGCTGTTTTTTTACCCTGTCTGGAGTCTCATCTTCATGCAAGCTAGCGGTAATAAAAAAACGCGCTGCTTTTGTATAGCGAAAATAATTCGGAACTTGTGACGAAATTTTCGCGGCAACGCATTTTGTTACTCTGGATTTTTGTTATGTAGGACATTCGTAAGTTGGTACCAGCGTACCAGTGATGCTCTGTGGGTGATCAGTCTGATTCCTGTTCTTGGATCAGATGTGGCTGTGGGAAATGAAAAAGTTTGTTTGAAAAGCGGATTGCGGCCTGGAAGTGATTATAAGTGCCAGTCGTCCCTAGTTCCTCAAAAATTCACCTTTGCAAACTGCCGACGACGTTTTATGGGTTTATTGTTTTAGCTAATGCCGCAGTCGCCTGCACATGAGGAATTTACTATTTACCTAAGCTCTAATCGCCGAATGTGTGAATCTTTCTAACGGCGGTTCTTGTGGTGTTTTTTCTAGGTTTAAGAGGAACCTGAGGGCGTTTTACTTTGTTCATCCCACGTTTCGCTCCAAGGTAAGTGCGGCCCATTCATCGCCATCAAAAACGTCCAGGGTTGGTCTGGTGAACAGTGGCTTGGTGTTGACAAACGGCGACGCTGTATAATTCAAAGAGCATCTCTCGCATTGAGATTCATGGTGTGTGTGTGTTCCATCGTGTGTAGCGGAAGCCATTCAGGCCATTCAGGTGCTTGTGAACGCCAGGCTTCTGCTTTCATTCGCCAAATTATTCCACAATTACGCTCTAAGCAATCCAACTGTAGAGGAACCTCAACAATCGAGTGTCCGATAATTATTCATTTGATTATGCGTTGGTTTGACCCGCGGGATGCTGGGCTTTTGTAACCTCCAGGTGCAGGACTGAAGCATCAGAGATGAGTCACGCTCCGTATTCGCCATTTGATCATTTATGCTTGTGCTTTTGAATAAGTCTGTCAAATCATTGTACTGTTTTGATTTTTATATACGGTGAATATATACAATAGAATCTGTTAAGTGCGCATATTTTTCCCTGAAATTGTTCAAGATTTATGGGTTAAACGTGTCATAAATCACAACAGTCTGGAGGGTATGAAGGAGACACCTGTTGTTTCTCTGAATCAGCTCGTATGATTGAATTCCAGTAAACGTGACTGAGTGATCTTTCGCGGTTCTTCCAGATCTTTCAGACAGAGCTTTCAATAGCGTCGTACTCCTGTGCTATGATCCGCTTTCCAAAAACAAGCATTTTGTTCAAATAAGGGCCAAACCCAAGTGTATTGGGGGGGCATTACATTTTAGTAGACATTGATCACATTATTTGTACACAAACTCTGTATTTTGACTTTATTTAAAGTAATTAATTAGATGGGAGACAGAAAAGGAGAGGGAAAGAGACTAAGTGAGACAGAGAAGGAGAGAGACAGAGACACACACACACAGAGCAGCATCAGCTTTGCTTTTCTAATGGTCACGACGTCATGCTTTCTTTCTTTCTTTCTTGCTCTACCTCTCGCACACGCAACGGAGCGTGACTCTGAATCTAACATCGCGTCAAACAATCGTTTACAAACGTCTTAGATTAATTTGAAAAATAAGAGACACTTTACGGTTCTCCTAGCAGAGCCGCTCTTAAAGGCACTCATTACTCTAGACATCGGAGCTGCTTAAGGCTTCGCAGAAATCTATTAATTCAGCCTGTTATAACGCTTTCTGCGTTTGATTAGCGATGCATCCGTCTCGTCAATAAAGGTTGCAAAGAAACACGTGTTCTACTGTATTAAAGTGTTTATATACATGTATATAAATTCAATATATGAATGTGTCACGGTATTGCAAAATCTACATCATGGCTTAACTCGATACCTGTTTTCACGTTAATACTCGTGTACCACTCACCCCTACGAATATACAATATATTTAAATATTTATGTATTCATAAATAAACACACATTTGTCATAAATAATTACAGTACTTACTGTATGTCGTCACACACATGTACTTGCTTGTATGTAATAATAATGTCTTATTTTTTGTTCTAATGGCCTTGTCAGGTTTCAACATGGTTTTTCACAACGTTTAACATCTCTGGCCTTAAAGATAAGGTCCATCACATCGAGAATCTCCAGCAGCTCTTCACCAGCATCCTGCCTGAGCAGATCGACATCCCTCCTTTTGTTGTGGAGTACGACACGCGGGTGAGATTTCAGTCTGGCTTCTTTCAGGCATCATCAGAGTAGATCTTTCATAATGATACCATTATTATATTTCTTCTAAACACATTTTTTTACTCCATATACAAATCCAGATGTTCAAAAATGCCCAGCCTATTGCAAAATTCAGAAGCAATTCTGTCGAGTCTTTAAAGTAACGCAAGCGTAATAATGGCCGCTTTTCCTTAAAAGTCCCTTTGTGTGACCGGCTCAGTAAAAGCTGCTTTTACCACTTTGTTCTATTTTGGTTTAAGCTGCTGTAGAAAATAATCTCCACGGAGGGAGATTTTTTTCTCCAATGCATTGTGTTTGGATTGTGGAAAGGAGATGCTTTTGCTCAGAAGCTATAAATAAGTCTGTAAGTATGGGTGGAGGAAATGCGTTTTCTTCAGACTGACGGAGGCGGCGTGAGAGTTTCCAGTGACTGCTGTTGCACATCGCTGGTCATTTCTCCACTATTTTCAATACACCTTCTCTTATTACTGTGTAAGATGATTTTAGGCTGTTCTCATAGCTTTTGACCTTGTGTTGAATCCTAGATATCGTAGTTACGTGAATTAAAGCACTAATTTTATTTATTTATTTATTATTTAGAAGCTCAAAAACTTGGGGGGTGTTTATATGCACATAATTCAAATATTCACATAAATATAAGCGCCCATTTTCCCATATTTCAAGTCAGGAGTAAATGTATGGACTTAAAATAAGTATTGCTAAGAGAAGTATTTAGCTACAATTTAGATTTCTGGAAAGTAAGGGTATGATGATTTTTGCATATCAACAATATTTTTATTTTCTTTCCAGGGAGGTGTTCTTATTTTTGCGTAAATACAGTAGTCCATGAGTTTGGTCCAGGCAAATGTTTTTGTCCTGGTTTTCATAGCTACTCGGACTGATTGTTCATCATGTCAAGTTCTCAGAGTGTATTTTTGAAGTGTTCTCACTTCTCGCAGGGTTCAGATTAGATTTCAAGAGGGTTTTGTTACCTAGCGGATAAAGATCTCCAGCAGTTGCTGAAAAGATTGTTTTCAAACGCAGAATTCGGTTATTTTCAGCCACGGTGACATTAAAGCCGCTAATTTTAAATCACACAATGACTTGCTCTCATAAATTGCGTGGTTTTTTAACATAACTTGTGTTCAATGGACTGTACAGTAGTTGCCAAAATGGAAAGTGTGAGAATCTAAAATGTGTGTGAATATATAAATTGGATTTGTTCTACATTTTCACCGAATTGTTCCACAGTTATAGACCAAATTCTGGTGATTTTTTTATATGTATACAAATATGGGGTGTGATTAGTTTCAACAGCATTTAATGAACACACCATCTTCACAGGAAGAGTGACGTTGACACATGACGGTGGATGAGTCACAGTTTTCATTCTGTCATGCTTAAGATCGCAACCCTACACCGACCCGACACAGGAAACCTAGTCCGTTTTCAATTCATTTTTTCTTTCATGAATCAGTTTTATTTCTACCTGTAGAGCTCTAGATTAGAGTAAATAAAACTGAAGAGGAAGAAGGGACTGTGAAGAATCGATCATGGACTGTAATGTGTTAATCTGGTGGTCTTTCTCCTGCCAGGTGCATGTTGAGCCGCTGTTATCATCAGTTTAAAAAAAGTACATGACAAACGTGTGTGTGTGTGTGTGTGTGTGTGTGTGTGTGTGACCTTCAACTACCTCACAACCTCAAGAGCAACACATCTCTAATCACTAGGCCACAACTGCCTTGGTTGTGATGTGTCACATCAACTTTTGCACGTTCATTACTGGATGAAACCTTTTTTAAATGAGGTGAACAGTTGTTTGTTGGGTGAAAGCTGTTGAGTTGCTTTTCTACTGCAATGGTAGTTTTTCAAGGTTTGAATGAAACCAAACCGCCAACAGTGGAAGATCCCACACACTGTTTCTGTGAAACTAGTGGCTTGAGGTGTTTCTTATGATGTTGTGGTTCTTCTCGAAGTCTCTGACTCTTCTAGTGACTCTAGATTCTGGGACGGTCTACAATTCGTCTCATTGCGTCTTGACAACACGAGGCAGGAGGTGTAGCTTTAGTTCTAGTTTGCTGTCTTCTCCAGTCATTTGGTTTCTTCTTCACCAGCCATTTGGTTTCTTCTTCACCAGCCATTTGGTTTCTTCTTCACCAGCCATTTGGTTTCTTCTTCTCCAGCCATTTGCTTTCTATTTCTCCATTGTTTTTAACTTTCTATTTTTTCCCTGTCTTCACCTTAAACAACCCTAAGTGAATAACGCTTGGAAAAGCCCATTGCTGTGTATTTTGCTAACCTGCTTGTGCACTTTATCTTCTTCTTTTGCACCGGAGTGGAATCTACTTCAATCATTTTCAATAGTGAAAAGACACAGCCTTTACTAAATATTTGTGTTCTGACGGTAAATAGAAGCTTTTTGATTGGCTCTGCGTACGTCATCGCTGCCGACAGCTTCTCTAGGATGTAGGCGTGTCTCTGGCTTACGTGTGGCAATAGTGGACACCTGCCAAACGTCTCGGAACCTCTCATCCTGTCTGGTTAGTGTAAAGCTGATGTTGTGTTCTTCTCTTATCTCAGGTGAACAGCCCGTATTACACGGCTCACTCCTCAGGCCTGTGACGCTTCATCTCACACGTTGAGGTCCTGCTTGGTTCCTGGGCTCCACATCGGACGTACATAAAAAGGCCCTTGATCTTCTGGCTCTCGTAACGGACTTGTTCCTCTCAAAGGAACTTCCAGGCTGTTGAAAGCCACTCGGATGAGGACCACCATTGTCTGACATTTATAAACTCGCAGCAAACATGGCCATCACAACACGAGCGATGGCTGAACCTGGCGCTCTTCATACCTCACAAACTGTTACTTCCTCTAAATGTCCATTTCTTTATCGTTTCCTGGATGGACTGGCCTGTCTGTTTTATTTTTTTGGCTTTATACTACATGTCACCATGGTTTTATCTAAAGGTCTATGATGTTTGTGCCAGTTTTGATTTTACTCTGATTTAAATGATTTACACGCACAGCCAAAGAAATCTTAGTGTTCAAGAGCTGAATTCAAAGTGACCTGTTGTAAATACCTCATGTAGATATCGCTGATCGCAGTGTGTGTTTCTCACTTGTTGTTCCGTCCGTGAGTCGCAATGCTTTGGCTCAACTCTAATACGCTTTTTAAATACATTTCTAAGTTCAAAAAGTAGTATTTCAATAAAGAATCTCTTTTATCCTATCTCTTTTTAAAATGTCTCTTTTGAATCATTTAATTGTACCTTCTGTACTTTGAATATTGACAATAATCACCCTCGTCCCCTTCACCCATCCAGCCATTTTCTGACCTGCTTTTCCATTTCTGGGTCACGAGGAACAGGGGTGCCGTTAAGGGGGGGAAGGTTAGGACATATTTTCATAAGGCCCGAAATTGCTAGCAGCGGCCCTGACGAGGAGCTTGAGCCAATAACTGCAAATATGGGCGTGGCAGGATGCACCCTTGATTGGTAGCCAACCAATCACAGAGCAGGACTCACATTCCCGCCCATCACTAACAGCTTTGGGCAATTTTCCAGTCCAATTTTCCATGATTTCCAGCTTACAACACACAAACACAAACGTAAACGGATTCAAAAGGTGTCTTTTCTTGTCATGACTTAATCTCGGACAAGTGAACAGCCTTTTGTCAATTTTACGTTGTATTCTCAGCAGGCAAAGTCTTCTCTATTTCCGTCCTGCTGTTTCTTTGGAGTCATTGGCGAGGCAGCGCTCCACAGCAGTGTTCACATCTCCTGGGCGGCGCATGCGGTGTGGAAAATGAATCAGGCTTTCTCTCAGAACTCAGTGTGTTGGAGGGGTCAGCGAAGCAACGGTGAGCCGTGACACGTGGACGGGATTGCTGGGGCTTTGTTCTGTGGCTCAGACTTACCACACCGAGCATCTGGGAACGGCGCTGAAGGATGCTGAGGGCCACATCAACTGGCTTCGCTGTCCTTAAATAATCTCACGTATACGTCAAGCCTGGCCTGAGAAGATGCAAGAGTCCTTTACGTTTCCATGAGTGACCATTCTAATGTATTTACATGTTTCTGTAATACATAGGACTTAATTAGGAGTATTAAGACAAAGCCAGGCCACCGAAGAACAAATGCTGAAAACGTTATAAGTAACGCAAATCAGCATCATTATAAAGTAACAAGTATAGAAATGAACCAGATGTACAGTGATGGACTGTTCACTCTCACTGGAGCTGGAGATAAAAACATCTGCTTATTGTTCGGCCTGCACAGTGTGAGGGTCTTGTGAAGGCTGGTGGTCTGCGTGCTGTCTCACACCTTTCAGGTTCGAGATTTTAGTTTGAGCTCCGGTTTTAACACGAGATCCTTTAAATTTCTCTTGGAGAAGTTTAAAATGCTAACATGTAAATTTATGCTAAATAACATGTTAAAATGTTACTTTAAAATGCTTTCGTTAATAACAAGTCATTTAAAATCAGGAAAATGACTCTAAAAGTAATTTAATTATCCCTAAAATCAGACTCACACGTCACGTTTTGCTTTGCAGCTAAAAATGAGCGATTGATGTCAATTGATGCAAATAAAATTTGTATAAAGTTTTTCGTTTTAAAATGACCACATGCACACACTTTGCTAATTGATTTCCATTTAGTCAGTGGTGTAAAGTGCTTGAGTAAATAGGCTTCGTTATTTTAGTATTAAGTATTTTTGGCTACTTTGTAGTTGTACTGAGTATCATGCAACTTTTACTGTACTTCACCACAATTTTGACTCTTTTGAATGAACATTTGAATGAACACTTACTGTTATTACATCGTGATGCGAGGCTGCGGTTAATTTCTTGGGTGGTCAATGTGATCGCCGTCTGCAGGATGATGAAGGTACTGGGTGCTATTTATCAGCTAAATCACAAAGACAGACTTTGTTCTTTTTTTTTATTTATTTTGAGGTGTTAAATTTCAAATTTGAAACTGGAAAATAAAACCTCTCAAAGAGTTTCTTGTTTTTCACATTTCTTGGTTCAGTGTAAAATTCAGTATGAGTAAAATACTTAAGTTCTTTTAAAATCGGATACGTTACCACTTTTACTCAAGTCTTCTTGGAATTGGTGACTTGTAACTTGTAGTGGAGTAGTTTTCATATAAATGTGTACGTACTTTTACTCCAGTATGATTTTCTGGTACTCTTTACGCCTCTGGGTTTAGCAACGCTTGAATCAGTATTGGGCAGTAGCGAAGGCTATTAGCTACATTTTTCAGTAGCGTTGATGCTAGCTTTGCTATTTTCTGATTCAAATAGCTTTTCAGCTTTTTTTGCTCTTTTTTTTCTAATATTGAAAAATTAGAAAATAAAAAGATTTGTGCGCCAACAACCTGATTTACGTTTGTGTAATGACCATTTTGCAAACAATACACCTGATCATTGTAAGCATTGGTGGTTTAGTGGTACAATTGTCCCCTGTCACGTTCTAAGCCTGGGTTCCATTCCCGGCTAGTACAACTCTCCTTTTGAGAAAAATTGAAACACAACATTATTCCAAGTTAAACTGATGTTCGATTTTAACTCTGGGCCAGCATGTGGGAAGAACGCACTGGATCAGCGGCCAAGCACTTTGGCCATCCTACAGTTCTACATGGCCACACCATATCAAACCACGGGCAATTGTTGTGCATTTTCGATTTTTTTAAAATACATACTGTAGTGTTGTAGGCTAAAACGTAATTGGTTCAATCTAGCTTTGGTTGACTATTTGTTATGATACCCTCACTATGAAATTCATCTCCTGGTTAGTAAAGAGGTTGAGTCCCAGCCTTGCAAGCAGGAGTCCAGGGTTCAATTCCCCATTGGCGGAGGAATCTTATTGTATGCTCTAGTCTGCAGCTAAACCAGCTAAAGTGGAACTGTAGAACCGTTTTTTTTTTTTATTCAGGTTAGCAAAACATGGCTGAGCAGTGTGAGCCTCGAACTCACAACCTTCAGATTGTGAGACGTAGTTGCTGCCTACTGAGCCAACGAGGCTTCAAAACCAAACTCAACCGTGGGTTAATTAATGCCGTTTATAAGCCTCGATTTTTTAACTGTTTTTTTTAACTGTTTATGATTCCTTATTTACAAAGTGGTATATTCCGTCCAGGACTGACAGTCAAACAACGATCATTGGCGAAACGTCTAGGATTTGAGAAACTAGGCAAAACGAGAAAAAACATTAATTGCTTACTGATTTGCACGATGTGAAATTTAATTCATATATAGATGTGTTTCCATTTTGTATCGAATAATTTTGCATCATCTTTATTCCAAAACGTAATGTAAGGCCAGAGATTTTTGCCATTTAACTGACAGTAAATGTTATTTTCTGTTTTTATCACTGATTATCACTGTTTACAGTCTGAATAAAGGAAACCAGACGTAATGCAGAAGTATTAAAACATCCCATAAGAAGGAGCAAGTTACTTAAGTAAAACACTGGGGGAAATGACAAGTGTTGGTTTTTTCGTCAAGTAGCTAAAAAGTAACCTTTTTTTAGTACAGATACGTTTTCCATGGATTGTAAGACTCGTTTGAATCAAATAAAATGACCAAATAAGTTTTTTTTTAATGCATTTTAAATGATAATTGTCACGTTAAAAGCAAAAAACTCAATTATTTTAAGTTGAAGAATAGAACAAAAAGAATCAATAGAAACAAAAGCTAAAGTAAGCAAACTCTTTTTATAAAGCAAAAAATCAAGTTCTCTCAATACATTACATGTTCCAGTTTAATTTATGATAATTTGCATGATATTAAGTGAGATTTTGTAATTTAAGTACCGGTATAAATGTAATGTTAGTTTGAAAACATTTTGGGAGCTTTTTTTTTTTTGTAAATGAAAATCTTTTTGTTTGTTGTAATGATCAAGACAAATTAAATGCAGCACATTAACTTGAAATGAAGCTCAATACTGTATATAAATGTAAAGTGGTAGCTTTAATCATAGTAAACTACTTTGTTGTAGCTTAGCTTCGCTACATTTCCCAGAAGTTAGCTTAACTTAGTGAAAGTTGGCTATTAGCTTAGCTCACTACATTTTACAAGAAGCGTCCTCAACACTGAGTGGAACAATGTGGACTTTTTAGGGCTTGTGGTGATCCCCTGAGTGGAATAAGATGAGACTGCACATCACCACACCGATCAGTGTGAAAATAGCAAGTCAGTGGGAAGAGAAGAGACTGACTCAGCTGACAGATCCGCGACTCATGATCGAACCAAGTCAACCCGGCAGCAGAGGTCGAAAAATACCCAGCATTCATAGCGCTTCCTCCCTCTCTGTTTCAGCCACAAGAACATCTGGCAGCTCTCCCTGTATCTCTCACCTGTTTCTCGGGACCTTGAGCAGCTATTAATGGCACTTCTTTGAATGTTTATGCAGGCGGTTTATGTTTGAGCAGCATGTCCACTTCCTGCCCTGGAACGTCCGTTTACTTAAGCTGCTGTGTTTCTCAGAGGATTGATGAGTTTGACACCAACGCCGTTTATGTGGGCTTTTACATTCCCTTAATGGCAGTGTTGTAGAGTACATGAAACCCATATTTGAGTAAAAGTGCAGATACCTTGCTGTAAAAATTACTCTATTATCAAGTTACAAGTCACCAATTCCAAGAAGACTTGAGTAAATTGAAGAATCCCATTTTAAAAGAACTTTTAGTGTTTCACTCGTACTGAATTTAGGCCAAGGTTTTATTTCCTAAAGTAAAAATGAAATAAAACACCTCAATGTTACAAAAATGGCAGAACAAAGCATAAAAAAGAACAAAGTCAGTCAAACTCAAATATTCATGAAAAAAAGTTCAACGTCCACATGATTTAGCTCATAAGTAGCATCCAGTACCTTCAGCACCCTGCAGATGGCGATATCACCTTGTCCACAGCAGAAATCAACCGCGATAGAAAAAGATGCCGACTTGTCGGGCACAATCACAATGTAAAAAATTAACGGTAAGTGTCCATTCAAATGTAGTAAAGAGTACAGAGTAAGTAAGGAACTTACTTCAATCTATCTGTACTCTTAGTATCTATAGATACTCTCTGCTCAAAAGTGTAGTCAAGTAGAGAGTAAAAGTTGCTTATGCTTTTGATACTTAGTACAAGTACAAAGTAGCCAAATAAATACTTGCGTAAATGTTACTAAAGTACTTTACACCAATGCCTAATGTCCACCAGATTTTTCCAATTAAACATGTTAAATTATGCTTCTTGATTATTTGAAAAATTGCAGTTTGGGGGCTTTTTTTCCACATGATGAAGCGCAAAAGTTCTGAACTAGGAAGTGAACGCACAGCTTGTCGGTAAGTGACGTGAAACCAGGGACTGTCCCAGGAACCGTGAAGCTGCTGATCTGTAACTCGACTCTTCTGTGGCATTCAAACGACAAGTTGAAGGCCACATACACACGGCGGGATTCTCTAGATGTTGTGCGGCTCTGTGCTGATTGTGCTGCGTCCTGCGCTTTCATTGTTTCTCTCCGCACTGTTCCAGAATCAGTCATTGTCCAGTCACCGAGGGTCAGGACTTACATACGCCGACTGTCACACACAAAACACGTTCCTTTAAATGTAATGGTTTTTGTAACTAGTGTGAGCAGGATCTATAAAAAAAATGAATACCTTCGAACCATGGGAATGGCTTTCCATGGAAACATGTGCTTGTTCTACTTTTCCTAGCATAGGTCTTTATAAAAAAAAATATTTTTAAGCGGCATATTAAAAATTTCAAAATCATAGATGAATACAATATTTCAAATATAGTATTTAAAAAAATAAAAAAACATAATAAAAATTTATTTATTTTTAAAAAAAATGAACACCCTCACTTTCCCCAAAAAAACAAAATATGTCTGGTGGTTATAAAAAAAATGTGTAAAATTCATTTATCGTTTCCTCACATCGCACAGGAATTGTGATTGAATTAGTGCAAAAATTGTATATTAACTGGTAGATTTATATACGGTATATTTCTTACTTTGTTTTTTGAAAATGAAGAACAGACGCCTTACAGCAAAAAGCTGATTCATTCTGCTGCTTTCATGGGCAGTGAAGCAACTCAGCAAAGATGCGCACGACAGGCCTGGAGACCCTTGGGAACCAACACCTCACTGAACAGACCACTTAGTTCCGCAGCGATTCTGCCCTGACCAGAAAACGTGAAACGGCAATTTGCAACGTGTGTGTGTGTGTGTGTAAAAAACACTTATTTTATAAAAACATACGTATGCAAATTTTAATGATTATATTAAAACCTAATAAAGTAATTGCAGCATGGACGTAAATAAAAAACGATTCGAGAGAGAGATCAGACTTTCAATACTTTATTTCCATTTATACACATTTTCCTTATTGTCAATTCCATTCAAAGGAAAATTATAGTGAGGTAAAAGTGCTGAGAAACAAAATCTACATCATAAATCACCACACCGACGTCAGAGAGCCAGCATCATGCTACTTCAAAAACAATAGTGCTATTTCTTCCATTTTTACTATTTTTTTTTTAAACTCACAATCATTGGCATCCTCACAGACGGTCACAAAAAACGTAAACAGATTGTGCCGAAATCTATAACTCTGCTTGCAACATTGCAAAAAAAGGCTCCGAAAGACCGCAGTTATCGCTAAGACTCGCACTTTAGACAAGCATGTCAACCCAATGGAAAAAAAAAAAAAAAA
>CM051494.1:26755737-26830084 GCA_028031935.1 Paedocypris micromegethes
TCAACTAAAATATTAGGATTTGAAATATCTTCACATCTCCATTGATAAAGAATTGATACAAAAAAGGGGGGAGAAAAAAAAACATTTAGAACAGAAAATTCCCTTTGGGACAAATATTATTTTTCTGGTGGATTTTAAAGGAAAAAAAAAAACAGCTCTCCATTTTGTGTCTTAGTTACAAGGCAACCATGTTGGAATGGATTGGCTACAGGAGGCCACATAGTAGTTGTTGAAGTTCAGGTCTCTGACATACGGAGCGGGCTGGTAGTAGCATGTGACACTGGAGGCATCAGGGATGGCGTTCTGCTCCGCAAGCACCCGGAACGCCGTGAGAGAGATGAGGTTGAGGGTCTGTCGCCTCTCATGTCCCATGAGACAGACTGTGCTCTCGTTCACCACCCGACGCAGGATCATGAGGTAGTTGTACTTGTTCTTCTCCTCGCCAATGAAGTGACTTTGAAGATAAGCCTCCAGTTTCCGCTGCTGCTCAACAATGTCAGGGAAGTCAATGAAGAAGCGAGAGCACATGTAGCGCTCCAGAGCCTTGAACTCCTCTTCGTCTATGGGACTGAAGTCCCTCACCAGAAGGTTGCAGTACTTCAACAAACCACCTCCACGGATTTCCTCCGGCTTGTTTGTGGCAATGACCTTGTTCCTGAGGTGGTCCAGAGCCACGGCAAAGTCGCCATACATGCACTCGCTGACCACGGTGGGGTGGAAGTGCTGGGACATGGGGTTTTTGGAAATGTCATAATATGACAAGACAGAGTCGAGAATGATCTGAAAGGAGTCCACGCTGAATTCAAACTGCCTGCGAATGGAGTCCACAAACTTAAGCTCCACATTTCGCCCGTTGTTGTTGGACAGGGAAATGAGGGACCAGCGGTCTTGCTCCGTGTAGACTTTAACCAACTTCTGAACATAGGCCTCCTTTAGGGTCATGGGGCTGATTTTCTCTTTGTTCACACCCTCAGGCAAGAAGTCCAACAAAGTTCTCAAAACGACATCTTTGATGACCTGGAACTCTTCTTCTCGCGGAAGGTCTACCCTAAAGATGACATCCAGGTCTTTGTAGTGCCATCCGATGTCTTTTACCAAGACGTGGCTGGCTGTGGATCCATTCAGTCGAATGTCTTTGACCGTAATGCCCCGCAGCTCCAAGTCGTTCCTCACCATCTGCATGATGTCCTTCAGCCGGACCTCCAGGGTGGGAAAGTTGCCACGGCCGTGGATGGGGACGGTATCCGTTAACACGTCGTTTAAACGGCTCACTTGTTCCCAGGTAAGCACACTCTGCGACTCGGATTTATTGCTGGGTGAGGCTGAGGCCATTTTGATACCAATGCAGTTCCCTAAAGTACAAGAAGCGCAAGATGTTTTACTTGTCTAATCAAAATGCAAAGATGTTTTTAGAGCACTTTCCTCGAATCAAAAAAAGCCGGTGGAATTTAAGTCAAATCTGCTTCATGAAGGTACAATTGTTCTTTGACTATTAGAAAACAAATTAAGTTGCAAGCTTCTCACCAAGACAAATAAAACATGATTGAAGCGTATTGAGTGTGTGATTAAGCTTCCACTCACATGGCAAGACATCAAATAAAAACGACATTTAAAAGCAAAGCACAACGAAAAAAAAATAAAATATTCAGAATACAAACCATCGTTCGTTAATAGTCGTCTTTAGTTGAGGATCAAACTTCAGATCTACAAATACATTAGTTGAACTAAAACGACTTAAGCACAATAAACTTGAAAAATAAGTTTAAGCAAGCGAATTTTAAGATTAGGGCGCGTGCGTTTTGATACTCAAGCACGCGATCATTTTAAGTCGCATAAACTTCAAAGACAAAGTCCGTCTAGGTTTTTAAATCAACTTAATTGACGAGCGCAGAACAAAAACATACACGACGTCTCATATGTCATCAAATCGACAATAACACACGGCAAAAGCATTTAAAACCATGTCAAAACCGATTAAATTGAACGTGTGCGATCGCAGAAAGTCGCATCGGCGTCCACACCAAACACTCCAGCTCCATTAAAATCCCAAACGGAAACTTTTAATCTTCCGACGGAATCCACATCGCAAGTTTGGAATATGGAACAACGTAAACGTACTGTTCTAGGAAAGTCCACCCGAAGTCCTCAGCAACGTGGTCTACACGAAGTAGTGGGTTTCAAAAGAGGTTTTGCACCAACACCTCCATCCATCTGTTGTGTCGCCAAACGCCAGCGCTTCAGTTCTGAAAAGGACACACATGCGCACTGACTTATAGCAGCCTACAAAACGTCTTTCTCCGCGCTTCCACTGCGCACTATTTGTCCCAAACAAAGCCCTCAAACACATGTTTTTTCTGGTTAAAACATCACACTAAAAGTGAAATCCACTCGCGCTTACCTCCACTTTCGCGTCAATCTGCACAGATCGAATGGGACATTCCCTACAGCTCCAGATGGACACAAATAACACACACCGTCACATTCGCAGGTATTAATACGTCGAACGGAGGCTGTGATTGGCTGATGCGTTTTTACGTTGCTAGGTAATGACAGACGCAGGACGATTTGGACAGAAGTAGCCGCTGAGTTTTAATTTTAGTTACATTAGATCTGATGTGTTTTGCAGGTTTGTAAGAGAAGATAAAATACTACTTTTACGGAAGTAAGTCATGCACTCTTTTACACACTCACGCAGTGTGTTGCGTTTGAAGGAACTAAATTCTAAAAAGCCTGTCCCATCATTTGTATGTTAATTGCATATGACGTCAAAAGGTGAAAGTCAAAGGTTAAGATATTAGAAAAAATGTTAATCTCTCTCTCTATCTCTCTCAGCTTTGGGCAGTTTTGTTTTCTGCTGTTTTTCCCATTCTAACCCATTTTGAAAAGCAGTTAAGTGGGTTATATAGTACAGTACGTCAAAAACATTTCAACAATAATAGTTTAGCCAGAGGCAACGCAGCTGTCAATATAGAGTCAGGGCAAGTCCGGAATGTTCTAGTTATTGCTTTCTTCACTACTGTATACAGTAAAACTTTATGTGAAAATTGAAATTACATGAAATGCTAAAATGTTCTTTTTGGACTGGTTTTCTACATACCGGTATATAAAATAAATTCTATAGATGCATCTCCGCTCTATAGCTTTCGCTCTCGCTCTTTCTCAAACACACACACATGAAGAAGAACGAACTAAACTCTCCGGGGCCTGTCCCATCTGTTCTGTCATATATGAAGTAAAAAATGTGATGAGTTGTGGGAAATTTTAAGACAAGGTACAACAAAAGCTTACATGAGTCATTTACACACCATACATTTATGAAGATTCTGCAACAATTCTTATTAAACAATGATAATACTATATAAGATTTAAATTCTTTCAATATGCCATTGAATCAATAAACATTTGGTATCAGTTCACTAACAAGTTAGTCTTCACAAAAAAGAAAAATGTTTAGAGCAACAATTAAGTAAGAGGATGCGCTAGTTTGACTGACACATTTGTAAGATGTACAAACTATTGTTATACAATTATTAATAAATCCAAAACTTTCAGAAATGTTCTTGCCAAACGAGTTCAAATGTTCTAGGTTTCACATCAAGAAATACCAGATTCCATTATTGAACTTCTATTTAGAAGTTCCTTATAGACATAAACCCAAATTTTATTTGCATAAAAATTACATAAGAAAAATTAAACTTGAATTTTTTTCAATGTTTCTACCGAAACAAAACCAAAGCAAACTAAAACAACAGGTGACACGAAAACACGCAAAAGTCACATGACGAATTTGTTTGATTTCAAACAGATTTAAAAGACCAAAACAAAAATCACATTAAGCTGTTTTGTTGAAAAGCAAAACCCCATTTGGCTTGGGCAATGCCACCTGCTGCAGATTGGCTCGGTGCCAAGTGGAAATGACTCACTGTCCACATTACGGATGGTTAACCGACCGCCATTAACACATTAAACACACTGAATAAGGCACACACACGCACACACTCGCCATTAACACATTAAACACTCCACTACGTTTGCCAACGTCCACGCAATTGTTTTTCCCCCCTCTATCAGCCCGATGACTCACTGCCACGTTCATAATCCTCTCTTTCCCGTGACATCAGCAAAGCCCCGGCACCTAGTCATTAAAATTCACATCTCTGTGCAATACAAAACACGACACAGGGTCTCGCGCGTCCCAGGAGGATGAGGGTCTGCTCGAAAACAAAGGCTGTGACTGCAAAAACACCACAAGAAAACACTGTACGATAAATACCGTACTTATTAGACTATAAGGTGCACTGAAAATCCTAAAAAAAAAAAAAAACGTTTCCGGTAAAAAAATATTTGAATGTGTGCTGTATTACACGCTTATTAATAGCGCGTCTTCTAATCTGATGTATACAGTAGGCCAAGTCAAAAAAGTTACTTAATAATGAAATGCGTATATATAATAATAATAATAATAATAATAATAATAATAATAATAATGAAGTGTCCGAAATTGCGGTTGACCAGTATGAATCTGTGATCTGAAGCACATCATCACGACTGCTGCACAGCTGTAGATCAGTTCGGATTAGGAGAAGGTCAGACTAGGCCTGATAACCGGAACAGTTTCCTCATGACCACTGGACTCATCTTTCAGAAATAACCTCAGCGTACATGTCAAGCGCTCTTGCGAATCCAGATAATCCATCACTCCACCACAAGGGCGTTTAATCTTCACACAACACACCCAGTGAAGCAGTGACTCCTCCGTCCCGTGCGCTTCCTCACGCTAAAACAGAGAAGAAAAAGGCAGATTTCTGAATATTCCCTGCCCAGCGAGGGTAGCACGCTATCGTGTTGTTCCCAATCTCTTCACGCGTGTTTGCGCATGTAATGGGTTTGTTGTCGGCCGTTTGACCTACCTGGTTCACACTGACCTTGGCAGTTTCTCCAGCTTATCTCGCTCTGCTTTCTAAAAGAGCAGCTGTTGACTCTGTGGCCCCAGACGACCCCAACCATCAAAAAGTGGCATTTCACGTACAATGAGACACAAATTTGAGGCAATTATCACATTTACGCTGCAATTTGTGAGCGGATGAAAAGCGTTCTTGGGACCTCGTGGAACGTGTGTGAGCAGCAGATGTTCAGCAGGCGGAATGGCTGGTGTCGCTCGGGTGGTTGAATGAGGGCAAAGGACAAGCACTTTATGGTCTCCGGCTCTCGCCACTTATCCAGCGGTCAGATCAAACAGCCGGGGAAACGTGACTGAGCTGTGTTGAGTGCTGCTACTGTAAGTGAGAGAGGAACAGTAGTGAGGAAGGGCGCTGGAGGGGTAAGAGGAGCCGGAGCAGGGTAATGTGCCAATGCCAGTTCACCATGACCCGTGATGCTAGTGTGTGCCAAGAGTCTGAGAGCCCTCGGACCGCACAGTCAAAGTGGACAACACACACACGCACACACACACACACACACACACACACACACACACACACACACACGGATCAGTCAGATCACCTGCAGAAAAAGGGACGTTTTCAATTCTACAATGAATTTGATTTGTTTTCAGAAACTCTATGGCTCAAAATAAACTCTACTGTACAGTAAACATGAAAAAAGTAAATATCGATGAAAATGATCAATGGAACACATAAATCTATAATATTGTTAACAGATAAGTAAATATTGATACATCGTTTTGTCGGGAAAAAAAGGTCAAGATTTATTTTTATTGTTAAGTAAATATTTATAAAGAAAATTACAAAAGGTATTGCAAAGTTGTAATAACAAGCTAATACAATATGCTAATATAATAGGAAAATTGGTTATTGTTTAACTTTAATTTTTGTTAAATATCGTTTCATTTAAATTAGTAAAGCTACCAAAATATCAAATCATATCAATTAAACTAGTGAAATATCAAACTAGTAAAATATCAAATAACTTGTAAACTATTGTAAGAGACTAACAATATATTCAAATCAAATAAGCAAAGTAGATAATATGCTGATAATAAAATTGTTAAATACTAATTAGGTATGCATGTAAAATATTTACAATTTGTAAGATACTATAAACTATTGTAAACTACTAATACAAACTATTCTTAGAAGACAACAAAGTATACCAACAATATAAACTATTGTAAATTACAAATGTAAGTACATTGTAATATACAGTATAATCAAGTACTATAACGTTTTTTGAGAAGTTGTAGTAAACTATTGTGATAATGCTACAATCTGAGGCACAACAGCACTTGACAATAAAAGACGTGTTGGTTTGTTTCCACTTTAAAATTTTTGTAACATTTTTATTGAAGTCCGTGTGTCATTTTGAACATATTTACAATTAGCGGTTTTGTTCGGTAAAAATACAAATACAGGACAGATTTGTCAAAACCCACCCAGACACAACAGGGAAGCGTCGGCCTGGGTGTCGCTCACCATCAGCCAAAGTGAAGTTACCGCAGAAAACCACTGCCATCTAGAGGAGAAGAGGTGTCATTACACCCAGAGCGGAGAACGAGAGACGGAAACAAAAGTTAGACAAGAATCTGTCTATATACAAGGCAGAGTATGTCTCCCGATGTCAATCAGTTATTAATAAGGTCGGTTAAACAGAAATAGAAATAAATAAATTTGAATCAAACCCACCACTCTAAACCCCCAGTTGATCAATCTCAGGGTAAAAAGCTTTTCAAAATTGCAGCTATTTCCCACGTCGGCATTTCTTTTCTCCCAAAAAGTGCTTCCTAATGCCTCCCGCTTCCCTAAAGACTTTAAGTCACATGACAAATTCAGTGATATGTCTCCGCATTACACACACCAGAGTGACACGTCCGAACAAAACGTTCCGGGTGTTTTTCCCCTTGAGTAAGCAGTAAAGAAAGACTTGAATTTCAGAAGGCATAAAAAAGTGACAGAAATGAGAGCACGTTTCAGGAATAAAAGGATGATAGATGCCAGGAAGATCGCTCATCATCCGTGAGCAACCAAAGCACCTTCAGAAAGAAATCCTGGAGTGAGAGGACAGCACATCCCTGGACACCTGGGGTCTCAAATCCCCCCGGCCTTTCACACCACTCCAAATCCATCACTGGCAGAGGCTCAAAAGGCAGTCTGGACCAGGAGCTTCTTAGCTGCCATCTTGTAGTGATTTACCACTGACCAAATGGCAAGAAACATCAACGTTTTGTATGTTTGTTTGTTTGTTTGTTTTTTTTAATCCTCTTGCAAGTAGGAAGTCCTATTCCAGAAGGTCCTCACATCCACTGATATGTGTGTACAAGAAATAGACGTGTTATCAATCCACGAGTCCGTCCTTTAGAGTAAATGGAGTCACAGATAAAGAGCGGATCTGCTCGGCTGTCCTTGTCTGCAGTCTCATTATTCACAGTCCTGGAGGAGACCAAAGTTTTCCTAGCAGATGAGGAGGAGAGCGTCCCTCTGGAGCCCACTACCGCCCAGTCTCACTGCCAGGCAAGGTGATGTTGCCCAGGTGAAGGACGGGCAGAGGATGGGCTTCCGTGTTGAAAACCCAGTTGTCGAGTGGCAGCAGCTCATCGCCGGAGAAGAGCAGATAGAGATACCTGCAACAACAACACACCCAGTCATTGCCAGAAGAGCACAGCTCCAGCAGGGGGCAGTGGTGCACTAAACATGCTTCCCTGACCTGCTTTTTCCACTCTTGCTGGAACCTTCCGTGCCATTAAGCTCTTTACTAAAATATCTGAAATTTTAATTAGGCTCCAGGCTGCAGGGCTGACATTTTTTTTTATGGCCATCCAGAAAAATGTTGTCCAAACTGAAGTGAGTTTTCAAAAAAATAAATAAATAATCATGTTTTATTTTAATCAATCATGTAGCATTAGGTATATACTAATCTATAAATGTAATTACATAAAGTGTACTACACGACTTAATCATGTTCATGTAGTATGAAGTACAAAACATGTATTCAGCATTTTGTATAATACATTTTTTTTTTAATAAATGGTAAATATTGTATATATTGTTAATCTATTAAATTTACACCATGCCATGTCGTCTTGTGATTTTATATGATATATATTGTTGTTTTATAGAAGTGTGTGTGTGTGTGTGTGTGTGTGTGTGTGTGTGTGTGTGTACTGTACAAATACTGTAAATATACACATATACAACACATCGGTATGTGTATAACCCTGTCTTTGCTGCTTATTTTTTATACTTTAAATCAACCGAGGCAAGAGAAAGAAACCAATTTTACTTGAGCGTCTCGGCCAGGAAGAAGCTTTGCTGGACGTCGTCGTAGGTGGGATTGGAGGAATAGACATCTTTAACTCCAGAAAATCCTCCACTGACTCTGCAGTATTTATCTATGGCCTGCAGGAAAAGAACAGTCAAGTCACTTAAAATAAAGACACACACACACACACACACACACACACACACACACACCTTTATACGTGTAAATACAGAAAATCTAATTAAATACTCCAATAGTCTAGTAAGAGTTGGACTCTTGTGCCAAGACCTCAATGAATCCACTTATAATCAAACAGAGTTTCACTCAAACACTTCCACATGCACATTGAATAGCTCAAAAGGGCCTCTGATCACGTAATGTCCTGTAAACCATGTTCTAATCAGAACTTTATGACTGCAAATCAAATCAAGGTAGGACTGCAGACTGACCATAACAAGACTAAAACCGCTCTGCTTTCCTGCCCCGGCTTTGCAAAAACTACTAATGCTCCATTAGAGGAGCTTGTGCTGACAGGAGACGTATGTGAGCCGTCACGATGTGCTGGCCGACCCGAGACAGATGTGTCTGAATCCTTCCTGATCCTCCTCAGTCTCACACCTGCAGATGCTCTCAAAAATGCAAATCAAGGGTGGGGAAGCTGCGGCCCGTGGGCCACATCAGCAAAAATAACAGAATTAGGATTGAGCTATTTTTTTAAAAGAACACGTTTAGTCAGTGTGAGACTAAACCTTTTCTATATAGTGTTACTCCGACTTACAAAATTAATCCGTGCCGAGAGCTGTTTTGTTTGGTGAACATTTTGTTAGCTGAGCCGCATTTTCCATGTAATCCATCTAAACGAGCCACGACTTCATAAATTCAGACATTATTTTTTTATAAATGATAAAATATAGGTAATAAATGTAATAAAAACATGTTATATAGCTGTTGTTTAATTTGCCCTTCGGCAAGTGTTTATAAAGGTACAGTATATACGTAATGATTTGCGGACAATCTTGGTTACCGCCTCTTGAATTGACGTAGTGCAAATCCCTGAATTTGTTGTGTTTTGTTTATTTTATGTGTGTGAA
Source organism: Paedocypris micromegethes (assembly GCA_028031935.1). Taxonomy (NCBI): domain Eukaryota; kingdom Metazoa; phylum Chordata; class Actinopteri; order Cypriniformes; genus Paedocypris; species Paedocypris micromegethes. The sequence goes on from CM051494.1 coordinate 26,765,043, forward strand.
AATTAAACAACTGTTTTTTTACAATCTTGCTAGCTTGCATGAACTCTCACCTCAATGCAAGCTAGCGATAAGAAAAAGACGCGATCGTTTCACGAAAATATTCAACTACATTTTCAACGAATATACTTCTGAGCGACATTTTGCGGCGATGCATTTAGTTACTTGGGATTTTCGTTATCTAGGACATTCATAAGTCTGAGTACCACTGTGCTTGTGCTTATTCTGTATGGCTCAAAAGAATGGGGGAATAATAATAATAATAATAATAATAATAATTGAACCTTTATTAGTCCCTCATGGGGAAATTTTTTTCTCTGCATTTAACCCATCCGATCAGACACGAAAACGATCAATTTGCAAAGTAAAAATGATTTTCGCTTGTCGTTTTATTTGAAGATGTATATTCATTAAGTGCAGCTTTTAGTTCGGCCTTTCACTATCATTTTATTTTCTCATGTGGCATCCCCGAAAAAAAATGTCCATCCTTGCCAAATTATCAATCTGTCTGCTCTGCTTGTTCCATTTCCTGGTCACGTGGAGCTGGAGCCATGTATTTATAGAGATACATGTATATGTATCCGTATATCCTGGATTGGTGGCCGACCAAACACAAGGTGAGAAACCCATTCAAACTTGGGCAGAACGAGCCAACAACGTTGGCACCACCAAAATACATGATTTAAACAAAGCTCAGTAAATAAAGCTCAGAAAAGATGAAGTCACTCGTTTGTTCTCAAAATCTCCAGAGGATGAAGCAACTAAACAAACCTGAATCCATCTCAACACAATCCATCTAGAAAAACTATAAAAGCACAAAATGACTGCTTAATACCAAGGAGCAAAGCAAACCCTGGAGGCAACAGGCTTCTCCTCTGACAGCACCCAGAAGAAGAAGATGAGGAGGAGAGAATGAGCGCTCAGACAGCCATTAAATCAAGCCGCTGTAGAGGAACAGCACTGTTACGGCAGACAATGGCACCCAATCAGACAGAAAAAAACTCTACATTCTCAAGAGCATCTCGACTGCATTCTGAAGCACACAAACACATTCCTTCAGACACACAGGGCAGGACTACATAATCCAAAAAGCAGAGATAAAACCATCGGAGACTAAGAGCTACAGGAAAGGCCCGAGCAGCCAAAAGATGCAACTGATAAACTAGAACCACAGATGAATATCAATGCAGAACATCTTATCAGATCCTGTCTTCTGGTGTCAGGGACCATTCTTTGTGTTTGAAGTCCAGGCTGGAGATAGCGGCCTTACAGAATAACCTGCACTTAGCACTAATTTGTCAAAAGGACTAATTTGTCAAAAATTACCGTATTTACGCGACAAAAAGCAGAAACTTAAAATCCTGGTTAATTACTTCTCTTAACAATACTTCTTTTAACAAAGCTAACTTGTGACTCTTTTAGTTAAATATTAGGTGTTAAAAAATGAAGTGTGATTAGTGTTATGATTCCATTCGCTATGTATTCCAGTTTTCACACTGTCTGGAGTTCACCATGTTATTGTGTTTAATTTATGCTTATTTCATCCAGTGTTATTTAGCCACTGCTAAGTGTTGCTGACTGATAAGGTTTCTTAATTTCTGTTATTCAGGTAAACTTGTTGTTTATATATATTTTTAATTCGGTTGCATGTGACGTGATGTAGAGTAGCCTGTTGTTTAGCCACTGCTAAGTGTTGCGATGTGGTTATTGTTATTTTAATTTCTTAAATATGGTATTTTATCTAGTGGGATATCCTCCAGCCATCCGTCCATTGTTCCATCCATCCATCAATCCACCCATACAGGCCTTAAATATGTCAAACTGTAAAAAGTGTAAAAAGTGAGGGTCTTGCTGACCTGAGCCGCTTCCCACCCCCACTGCCTGTACTTGGGGTCGTGGGTGAATCTCCACATGTACCAGTAAGTCTCGATGACCTCTGGCCTCAGGATGTAGTACTTCTCATTCTGTCTTACAGCCACTGCCTCCAGACCGCTGTCAAACTTAAAGGCCTCAGGTCCGAGCTTCAGCACTGGAAGATAAAGCAGAAGAATCAGCATTTTAACAACTGCAAGCTCTGGATTCTAGTGACGGCTTTTTGTGAGATCGATCAAGATGTTTGAAACAAAAGTCCATTCTCAAAATAACTTGTTTCCATAGTAACAGGTAGCAGAAATTGAATTCCATGTCCAAGATCTAATGGGTTTTATAGGCCAGATCTCCACATCACTGACCAGTGCGGTCGTAGCTTTCGTGGCAGGTATGGGCGATCTCGGCTCCGAGCTGGAGATAGTGTCCGGCTTTATCATCTGGCGACCCATCAGCCCCGAGCGCAAACATGCCCCCAGCGAAGCAGGTCAGGTGGCCCATCTTACGCTCCAAGTGCCCGTTCTTCCATTCCCCGATGAAAGTAAGGCCACCGTTGGATTTTCGGATAAGGTGACGCTCAATAGCCTGCAGAAGAACGAGAAGAGCATGTGACCATCTAAACAGAGGCTGTCATGACAACCGGCAGCACTCACCTCGATGGCATCGTCGTAGGTCTTTCGCGCCTCAGTGTCGGTTCTGTCAGACATGAGCCAGGCCTTCAGCAGATATTCATAGAAACTATCACCTAATCCTCCGACAGAAGTGTGATCTGCAGGGAGAGCGAGAAGATGGTGAAGTAATGTTTGCATCTAACGTGACATTTACGTCCTTGTACTTCAGCTTTAAGACATTCTATACACATCGGCGTGTGTGAGAGTGTGTGTGTGTTTGAGTAAGAAAATCTTTTGATGATAAGTGCGTGCACAAACACATATATTGAGAATAACATGCATAACTTTTTATTCTGTTTTATTTTATTTCCAAAAACAAAACATCACAATTTAGTATCAAAATGTTTATTATCACGATTAATACTTAGTGTAGTATTAATTTAACTTTATCTTTATCGACCAATTTCTCTTTAGTAAGATAAGTCTTTAACTTGAATCTTGCTAAAATTCGAAGATGAATATAATTTGAAGCTGCTGATCATTTTTATTTTTGTTTGTTTATATATTTTATTATAATCAACACATTTAGGTATATGTATATATAAATGTTATAAAATATGTAAATGTGATGTTAAAAAACAAATACACTATATTGAAAAATAAAAGTATATATATATTGTACAAATTGTACATTATGTCCAACATTATTGTGTAAAAGAATACATAGTATAGAAACATATATTTTTTTATTGTATGATTTGACTTTAATTATGATTTACACTTTTAAACCATTAATTTTTACATGCTGTAATGAACGAACAACCACACAAAAACTACACAAAATGCTGCATTTGCCAAGACAGACACGTTCTATCCTTTCAAATTACTGAAGTGCACGCAAGCGCTAATAAAGTGGTATTAAACCTTGCCGTATTTCACAAGTTGTCGGTCATTCAATTATTTGCTTATCGTCTCGGTGTCCTTTGATAAATGAACGCACAGTCCAAACGTGACTGGCCACATACAGGGGGTGTGTCCTTCCCTTCACCCCAAAGAAGCTGAAATTTGATTCGTTCCAAGATGAGAGTCCTAGAAAAATTATAGATGGATGATTATCCATTATAAAAATGGGTGCAGAAGTGAAAAAGTGTCACCCAGGAAATTGTAGCTCAAGCTAATAAAAAGCGACCTTCATGTTGACAATAAAGTAAAAAAAATTATGTTTGTTAAAAAAAAAAAAAAATATTTAAAAATAAGTCTTTCAAGTGTTTTTCCCCCCACTTTAAATATAATTAGTATTTAATAACTATCAGCCTATTTGATATCACATTTCTCAAATTTAAATGCTGGAAATGATCTCAGCTAAAAGGTGACCTTTTTTTTAATATATATCATAATAACCGATGGTGTGCGGCTGGGCTATGTTCCGTATATGAACGTGCTTGAACGCAAGTGTATCCATGCTTGACAACAGCCCTCATTACAATAAAAATGCGCTGAAGTGAGCATGTTTTCGCTGGCATTCAATCAGCTCCGACACACACCAGCACACACCTAATCACTTATAAACAGAGTGTGTGTTCCACTCTGACACCGCTAACAACTCCGCAGAACCAGAGTGTGTGTGTAAGTGCGAGTGTTTGACAGGCTGGGAGTCATTTGTGCTGGTAATGGTCTGTAATGGGCAGCGACAACACAACACAACAATCCGTGTAGAAATATCGTAGAGTTTAAAATATTAAGGACACCGGGATCCATAAAAAGAAAACGTGCGACGACACGGAGTGACACGGAGGATGTAGTCGCTGTATATGGCATGAAGGTGAAGCGCATTAGCCCATAGCGGCCGATGCTAGCCAGCTGTTGTGTGTTTAGAGAGAGAGCTGGTGGAGCAAACGTACAGGAGATGAGCTGCCAAAACCCATTACGAGGAGCCTTTAGAGCCCACCGCAGGCGGAAAACACACGCAGAGGTGATGGTGCACGCTAGAGGTGTGAAAACGCAAAAGATATGGCGAAAAATGCTCTTCGGAGCGGATGGAGTCAAATCAGAGCGAGAGCTTACGAAATCAACGTGGATTCTGAGAAGCACATTGTCTTTCCAGAGACAATGGGAAAGATCTAGTTTATGCTAATGGATGTCAGCTTCTTGCTTGACAGTGTCAAAATCCGGAAGCTGGATGAATTATTCATAACGGTAGGAGAAAAAAGTGGTCGGTGGATAGACACGGGGAAAAATCTGCATGCAAAGGTTTGCCGGCGTGACACAGAGATGCATTGTGGTTACGCCTGACCTGAATTTTACCGAAGACGCCACATGGATCAATTCAAATTCGTCCGTTGGATGGAATGTTCTGTGCTATGAGAACCAGCCAATTTCATAATAGAAAAAAAAAAAAAAATCGGGAGATAAATGATTCCATGATGTATGACTGTGACGGGACCGGCTGACGTGCTGTAAAATGCAACGTTTGCAGTGGAAAGATTGATTGGATAAAGACTGATTGATTGATTAAAGATTGATTGGATAAAAAAAAAGGAGAAAAAAAAATACTCCGCTCTCATAAAATTTCTGGTTCTCCATTTCATAGCCTCTTTCAGGACCTTCAGCCAGTCAGAAACAAGTCCCTAATGGTTTCTTACTGAAAAGTGCTCCGAGTTTATGAATAAAATAAAAGAATATGGTGGATTTGAGTTGCAATCAGAGATACGGACAAGAAATCTTTACAGTGATGGGCAAAAAATTACAAGATGAGAATGTGGCGCTAAATGGTAAAGCCAATCTGGTCTAGTATCTGGTCCAAAAGGTCTACTATATACATATATTCGCTATAAACATCACTTTTTTTATAGTTTTTGGTTCGATCTGAGGTGTTTAATATTACAAACGGTTTCCTAATCTGATACATCATTTTGTCTTTTTATAAACTACTGCAATTAAATACAAACTAAAAATCCCACATAATAAATTCCAAAAATAATTACTAATTACAAGAAACAAAAAAACATCCTAACATCGCATTCTTATTAAACTCACTGATCAACATGTAGATAAGGATGAACTCCCTGTTGTCAGTAATCTCATTCCTAATATAATAATCCCCGACATGGAGATTATGAAAATCATCTGCCCCTATAAACATAGTCAGCAAAGCCGCTCGGATATATCTGGATCATTTATTTACTATAAAAAGCCATTATAATATTTGAAGCAATAATAAACTTGTCTTTATAGGAATAAAGCTGGGAATTAGAAGATAAACTGATGAAAACATACCCAAAGAGAATTCTGTACCACTCACGTAAATGGTAAATAAACAGAGATTTTTTGCTAAATTTCAACATGAGTTGCTTTCAAGGTCATCCAAGAAATAAAATCTAAACCTGCAGATATACATATATATAAATTTCCACTCCCATACAAAATAAAGTAACACTGAAATGCTACAATGAAAGCTTTTTTTTTTTCAAAAAGTGAGCAAATACTTCCAAAGTAATAAAAGCAATAAACAAGAACAAATGTTATATAACAATCTGCTATATAACAAAAAAAAAATATATATATATATATATATATATATATAATTGTTTTTTGTTCATTGAAGAATTATGTAATTATCTTTGCATTACTCCATTTATTTTGTTTATCTCTTAATTTTATTTATATTTGCTTTCCATACAGCAAAAAATTAGTTTTCCATCCAGGACATTTTGTAATGTAATATATTAACAAATACATAAGCTCATAACCTAATAAATTACATAACACCTGGCAAATAATTCAGTATATTTATTCAGGTGTTAGATGCAATGTATGAAATGAAGGTATTGAAAGCCCAGGGTTTCTAAAGCAAATATAACACCAAGTGAGTGAAATATTCTGATCTGCGGGATACGCATATCGAGAACGCAAAATAAATAAATGTGTCGTTACTTCAAGTCGACATTGTAATCTCAAAAGTCAGCCGGCAACTTTGTAAGTCTTCGTAACCCTTTATGCTTCCCAAATGTACCGGAACCATCTTTTTTCTCTTTGTTGAGTTTATTAAGCTTATAATATGCATTTAGAGTTGTATAATTAGTGTTTAAAAAGGAGTTAACATTTTCTATGTCATTTCCGTTTTGTGTAAGTGTGATTCGGGGCCTGTGTGAAGAAGCGCAAACAAAGGCCTCTCTGCCACGCTCTTCATGTGTGAAAGAATGTGTGTTTGGGGAAGAAAGAGCCAGACGTGTGTGTGTGTGTGTCTTTTCTAACTTTTGGTTTAAATGTGAAAGTCCACTGTCTACATGTGAGAAAACCTTGATGGTTGTTAAAAAGTGTAACTTATATCTCTAGCACTATGACGTGACACGCTGTGATTCGCTGATGCTGAACTTTGCTATTCTTTATGGGTTTAATAAACGGGGTTCGGGGAGAATTTTCAGAGAGACTGTAGACGGAATGAAGAGTGAAAGGTTTGAGCACTTCCAAGACTCATCTGATTTCACAAACTCAGTCTAGAAATAAAAGTCTTCAACACAAAGTTTGGGGACGGCAAGATCCATCTAGCACCAAAGCAAAATAAGATTGAAAAGACCACTCATAGACCCTGACAGGTTTGCACTTTTAGGCAAAAAAAAACTTTCAAGTGGGAAAAACCTGGGAACACGCTCATTCCACACTTTGCCGGTATTGTCTGTCAGTCAATGTATAGAATGCAAGGAAATGTGTGGAATCAAACGTTTTTCACACTTTGCTGTCCTCATTTTCATACATTCACTATATATAAGATGTACTCACGTTGTCCCCAGCGGCCCGTACGCGGGTTCAAGTAGTTGGGGTAAAGCCCATTAGGCCGTTCCATTTTAGCTAGAAGCTTCCGTATGTGCATCACCTGAGGCAGCACAAAAGCAAAAGTCATCACAGGAATCATTCATCGGCGTGATGTTCCACCCAGGCATACCTTCTGATAATAAGCAGGGTTTCCTGTCAGATACGTCAGGTGCACGAACTCCATGTGCAGTGTCCCGAATTCCGCCAGGATGCTGCTTCCAGCTGATGCCCAGCCCCAGTTACGGCCCACTCCACTGAAACAGACCCAACATCAGTGAACGTTCACCTCAACACGGAGACAAACCCACAGAAGCAGCGCTGATTTGTGAATATGAATACTTAGCACTCCTCCTTCACATCCTGTTTGTGACTGTACGCGTGTTCTGATTGGCTGCTCGGCAAGAATAGGGATTAATAAAACCCAGCTCTGCTTTCCCATCCGATTACAGACACCCAGAATGCACTGGGCACGTGTATGTCCCACAGTAATTTTGTCTAAACACCCAATTAATTCACCAAAAAGCTGTGCCCTGACTTGCTCTAACACGCGAAAAAAAAGCATCCGGCACATTCACAATGTGTTCGCTGATTAATTGTTCAATTTTCGAAAGATAATGAAATTATGTGGAAAGTGGAATTGAATGGGAAGAAAGCCAGAGGGATTTTCACCGACGGCTCCAGAGGGACGATGAGGAGGAGAAGGTAGCACGATGATGAGAACAGAGTGAGAAAAGGATGGAATCTAGCGATCTAATGCACCTCTTCAGGTTGACCATGGCCCAGGGGATTCCTGTCGGAGTGTTGAAGGCCGGAAGAAGCTTCTCCGCCAGCTGAACGGCTTTCACCTTAAACACCTACGAGAAAACACAAGAACGCGCCATTAAGCCAAACACTGAGCAGAACTTTTTCGCATCTTGACATGTAACAGTTTGAAGCATGAGTTTATAAGTGGGTAATTTAATATATTATTACATCATAATTGGGTTTTGCTTACCTATTCATCCTATTCATATTACCTATTTATCTCTGATTCACTTTAATATACTTATTAATTGTATATACACTGTACAAATACTGTAGAAGTACCGGTATATCTATATATCTATCCATGTGTGTGTGTGTGTGTCTTGTTTTTATTATTGTTTATCTTGTCTATTTTTTTTTTCTTTCTTCTATGAGATTAAGTGTAACTAAACCAGAATCACCCCAGGGTCAACACAGATTTTACAATTTTAATTGAGTTGAATAACATCAGCTCACGGTGACATTTAAATAATTAATACTTTGTGTTTGGTGTGTTTTACAGTGGATTTATTTATTGTCTGAAAGTTTTGTGAGATGCTGAACACAATCGGGGAGAAATTTGCAACGAGCACATGATTGTTTGTTTCTGTCAAAGGACAAATAGTCTATTGTTTCTGACTTCCCTCAAAAGCCCCTTTATTCCGGCGTGTCTTACATATTTGAGAGAATTCAATATCCAAGAATAAGATGCTTTACTTCACTTGAATGGCTTTAAACGTCATAATTAATGGATTTTAAAATGGGAATTTTTCATGCAAGATTCATAACCCAAAAAGCTTTAGTGAGGTGTATTAAATGTACAAATAGATTGCTATTGCAAAATTATCGTAGCATTACAATAGTTGTGATTATTCATTATGAGACAATTAGATGAAGTCATAATGCACCACATTTCTTTACGCATAAATCAAAACCTAAGTATTTACATTGTATTGTATTATATTGTATTTTACTCATATTTCTTTCCTCAAAAAAACTGCAAAACAATGAATTGTTATTTTTGCCGTTTGTCAACTAGTCGTTTATGGGATTGTCATGTACATGGTTCAGCTCCTTACAAACACGGTGAGATCTGTGGTTCATGAGGTTCACAGAAGGAAGTTCTGTGGTCAATTTTGTTTTCAGGGTAGAAGATAAAATAAGGTTTCAGGCAAACTGCTTTATTTCTATCCTGCCCTACAGTCTTTACACAGAGTTCACTAAACCACAACAACTCACTACAATGAAAGAAGTGTATTGAGCCTTCATAAGAGTCTCTGAATAATATAAAAGACACACATACACATAAAGCAGCCTGGAGTGTGTGTGAGTGTGTGTGTGTGTGTGTGTGTGTGTGTGTGTTCAATGAAGAAAATTGACTTGTTTCAGGCGTCAAAAAAAAAAATTTGAAATTGAATACTCTAAAAGTACAGTAAAAACAATGTTGATCATCTTAAAAAACGTACAGCAAAACTAAAACGTAAAAAAAAAAAAAAAACAGTAAAATGGAAGACAAAGTGTCAGCATGGATGGTTTGATATTATTTTCCACAAAACAAAGACTTTTCAAAAACCATCATGGATATGGAACTATGACAAGATCTATTTCTTCTTGAGGCTTTTTCTCTGACATGAAATTCTATACTTTTTTTTTCTTTTTTGTATTTCTGGTTCCAGCAGTCTACCGAGAATCAAAAATCCATGTAGAGTACTGAGGTCAGATCCAGGAGGTACGTAGATGGTGGAAAAGTAGAGCAAATTGGCAAAGACGGAATGAAGAAGAGGAGAAAGAAGCTACTTTAGGCTGAATGAATTCTTCCCACTGGATTACTTGTGAGGCGGGTGTTTGCGGGAGCGTGTGTGTAATTCCCAGAATGCAGATTTTGGCACTGAAGCCTAATCTGGTTGATGCGGATCATAAGCGTCTGAGATGATCCTGTTATTACACATATGAGGATATGAACATGGAGAAATTCGGCAACTGCATTGCCGACACGACATGTTACTTGTTCGTCTAACGCTTCCTTTCTGGGCTTTTGGGTCGCGGATCAGGGGGTCAACATGGAGGACTTTGGGTCTGTGATCCTGACCGGATCTCAAGATGTTTATGCATCTGCAGGTGTTTATGACAAACCCTCGGGCTGGTGTTTATTTAATGCGTCGTCATGGTTTCATTATCGCGAGCTGCCAATCAAAATGGACACAAACGAGCAATTTGGCACAAACATGGCAGATCGACTTTCAGACGTTGAGTTGGAAACATGTTTGCGAGAAAGATGTGCCAATGACTTTTGAATTTAATGTTGAAACAAATATTTTTCACGCAATTCCTAGCAATGCACTAGTAGTGATCAGCATAACTTTGCACTTTAGATGGTTATTTGCAAAGAAAATGGAAAGGAAAAAACCACCTAACTTGTTTTTAAATGAACTAAAAATGTATATTAAAATGTATCAATTTTATAAATAAAAATGTAGTTTTTAATCACATGGAAATGTTTCTGCACATTACAGTAAAAACAGTATGCGTCTCAATAATGTCATTTTTTTATCAATAGTTAAAAAACGACTAAACAAAAAAAAAATCCAATGATATGCAACTGTGCGATTTCCATTATTTTTCAGATTCAGGAATCGAGATATAGACATGGCGTGTACAGACACGTCAATGCGAGCCGCTTCTCCAAATTTAGCTCAAAACACAAAACAGCTCTCGGGGTTAAAAACTAAATGAAGATCGTCTTAGGTGGTTTAAAACGTAAATTAACACAAAGCGGCTAAAAAAAAAAAGAACCCAACAGCCTATAAACCTCCAGAATCTTCCCGGTGGTTCAGTGCAGGTTTGATAACGAAGAATGTTCCCATCCTCAGACCAAACCAACCAGGGCATGCTGGGAAACGGCGTGCATTTACAAAAGCCAGTGGTTTGTTCTCTGAAGGAGAACAATGATGACTCCACAAGTCTCCTGCACATCAAATAACAAACACTTCTTCATCAATCAAACTCCTTCTTAAGTCCAAGTCCCTCTGCTGCCTCCGGGCCGCGGCTCGGTTCTGCCTTTGATGAGATTTGTGCTTGACAACAGAGACGACGCAGCTCCCTAATGTGACACTCCATATTCCCGGCCTCTGTTCCGAGTCTAGAACTGCAGAAGAGCAGCGGAGAAATAGTCAGAGCGTGTGCTATATATGTTCCTGATTGTGCCACTTAGTGTGTGCGTGTAGAATTATTGGGGAAAAAAATGAACTTGCTTGTCTACATGCAATATTACAGAGAAGCGAATCATACTGTAAAAAATAGTCTCCTGGTTTTTCCAACATGAATCTTTTTATAACTGATTTTTTTTTTGTAAGTTACCTTTTTCAAAAGGTGGTCAGATCGGACAGATTCGCAACATCCAAGTTGGGCCAAGTACTTTACATGCAAAATTTGAGTGCAAAGTTGAAATAAATAAGAATCTATATCTTACTAATATAACTATGTATTGGGAACTTCTCTGTGATATAGTGCCAGATGAAGAAATATAATTTCGGTAAACGTGTTGTTCAGTTATTCACTGGCTTGCACAGATTCCATTCAACAATGTTAATCTTTATACGCTATAAAAGGTACATTAAAGCCTAAATTTAAAGAAAAAAATATTGATCAGTAACATTAAAACACAGATAACCAAAAGGTAGAGAGCTAACCAAAAACAAAATTGGGAGAGGAGGAAAAAAAAAGACAAGAGCTTCACAAAGACGGAGGACAGAGGGACAGTCGAGTAAACATCATCCATCACTGTGCAGGGGCCGGCTCCATTCTGTTAGTGCCGGCCGACAGCGCTCAAAGCAGAGAGGAGGAGATAGAGAGAAAGATAGAGAGAGAGAGAGAGAGCAAGGGAGAGAGACAGAAAGAGAGCAAGAGAGAGTTGATAAAGTGAGGGTGAAAAAAACAAAAGGAGCAAAAGCCAAAGATAGAGAGAGAATGAGAAAAGAGGTCGGTCGGTGGTGGAAAGAGCGAGAAAAGGAGTGAGAGAGCGAGAAAACAGAACAGAGAGAGGACACAGAGAGTGAGAAAGAAAGGAGAAGATTTGAGAAACTGAGGGACGCAGAGAGAGTGATGGAAGGTAAGTGAGTGACAGAGACGGAGAGACAGAGAAAGTGAGGGAGAGAGGAAGAGCAGAAGTTCAAGTTCTGGGCATTTGTAAGGCGCTTTTTACAATTTTAACTGTCTCAAAGAGCACAAACTGTCTCAAAGCGTACGAAGAAAGTCTGATTGAAGAAGAGAATGCAAGAGAAAAAGAGCAATGTTGAGAAGAGAAAGAGTGAGATGAGTGAAAAAGGTGAAAATAATCGCTGATTATTTTCCAGAAACAAATGCATGAACAATAGTAAGATAAACGAGTGAAAAAAGCAGCTAGCATTTATTCCCTCCATCATCCCCTCCATCAAAAATTAGGCAGAAGACATTTTACGGCATTAAAACATTGGCGATACCGGGGACACACCGGTAATATGCAAGTCTAACCTTAAAAGAAAACAATAATAATCAATATAATAATAATAATAATAATCATCAACAATATAAATATGAAAATAAATAATAAAAATAAATAAAAGGCATTCAAAAACTATGTGACTATCCCAGCCTGCCCACAATATCCAGTAACACCTAATTAAAACGTCTTTAATTAATTTCATAATTCATCCGATTTGACTTTAATTTGTATTCATGTTTATTCTTTTTCGCACTGGTAATTTAGCAATTGTGCAGTATTTTACGCGCAAACTAATTTCCTAAAACTAAATCAAAAGAATGCCATCAAACAGTTGCTGGGAATCCAGAGCAGTTTGGTGGCGGAACAGTGAGACGTCAGGAGAACAGAAGGTCAGAGGGGCACAGAAGCGGGCGGGTGGGCAACAGACGGGCCAGACGACTTTGTATGCAAGTGTAGAGTTCTGCGTCCAGTCTCTAAACTCATCTAATGAAGTGTGTGGCGAGGTCGTGCCGCTTGGCTGCCGTTTAATTCTTTCGCATTTTCACCTTCAGACTCAAACGGGAAGGCGAGGGGAGATACGCCGCCCGCTGAAGGAGGAAGAGAGGATTTCTGCCCTTCTCTATTAACTTTCCTGGGCAGATAAGACTGAAAGGGAGGGTTAATTAACATCGGCTTGAGAGGGACATTCATTTTCCTTGGAAAAGATGCTCATAGTCGTGAGAGACGGCAGCGTTGGCGCACACTTATCTAGAATAAAACGCGGCACGAAACCTAGAAAACAAACAATATGCGACGACAGCCCACCTCCTGTCCAGAGAGGTAGTACGCAGCCAGAAGTCCACCGATGAAGCGGATGTTCACCTCGAAGACGGACACTTCAGCGTTCTGGGGAGAAGAAGAGCGAAACGTTAGAGCATCCATGAACGATCCAAAGCTGAGCTTTTTCGTTTTGACGTACGACTTTATTCAGCTGCTTAAATATTCCTCAATAGAGAGAACAGAAGGAACGAGCTTTGATAAGAAGTGCGAGGTCATTGTTGAAATTTGTCCGTGGCTCTGGTTTCCACGGCAACAGGTTTCTCTGATTCTAAATGGGTCTCTTGAGGTTCATAAATAATGGCTATTAAACATGATTTCTCCAAATTGAATCTGAAGTCACATCTTTAAGACTGGTGGTTTCTACTGAAGCATTTACTAATGTTTAATTTGTATGTCTATTGTTCAAAATCTATTTCCCGTTGGAGGAAAGAAATGAGATTCCTGCTGTTGAAGCACGGCGGTATGAAGCATTAATGCAGCTTTTTTGTGCATAATAGAACAGACACACAGAAAAAGAAACGCACAGCAATACACTCTTCTGATTTACCATTAGAAGTAGAACTAACGTGCAATAACTTTTTTTTAATCAAATTGAATATTAGAAAATATGTATGGAATCCTATTTTATTAGAGATTTTTGCTTTTAATTTTAAATTACAAAGAACAAAAATAGGTGTTCTAAAAGATGTTGCAATTAAAACCAAAACAAACAATATAAAACAGACTGTGTGTAAATAGCCCAGTAATTCACTTTGTCTTGTAGAGTTTTTATATATTTTGAGAATTAAAAAAATTTACATTTTCCAGTAAAAAAAAGAAGTGTCAGAGGATTTAGTCTGGATTCAGAAACCAGAAAGAAAAAAATTCATTCCGTCTCGAGTTTATTCGAAGTAAAAAATATATTCTTATTCAAAACTTACATTTTCTACGACATAATCTCTTTCAATACGAACACATGTTATATAACAAAATAACACCAAATAAATGTTGTTTTATTACTTACGTTTTTAAATTTTAATCTAATAAAATGTAAAACCAAGAGTCCTGATTTTCCCGTCCACTGTGACTTTCTGGCTTGCTCATATATTATACTGTGGATTTACATCACATATACAACACAATATATACTTTATTATATTTACATTTATTTTACTATATTACATAACATAAATAAAAGTAAAAATCTACAACAACCACAGGTTTGTACTAGATTACCCACAGTTCTCTGCAATCAGACAATGTTTAGACTCATACGAGAGATTTCAAAAGGAAACCTTGAGAAACAGTGAACGTGTTTTACGGTTCATTTACTCTATACGCTCTCAAATGTTCTCCAAATTGCTTTCCTCAAGTCAAACATTTGTAAAAGCACCATTCATTAATTGTCTTTTTAATAAAATGAAAGTGCTTAGGACGAGTTTTGAGTCATATTTCAGGCGTGTATTATTTCCAGAATCCTCCTGATCCACAAAAAGTTCAGGAACACGGCCAGTTTGAATCATTAATGCTTGTACAAGTCTTACTCCTTCCTAACAAACCTCTCAGGAATCTGAGCACAACAGCATCCTGAATCGACGTTGCTGAATCGTCACGCTAATTTGAGAAGACAAGAACATGCTTTAAAAACACCTTTGCTTGCCGTTCATTTAGCACGTCAATTAAACCTGACACAAGCGGAACATGGATCAGATATGACCGTTCCCTGACCATGGTCCATTAATCCAGTTTTTGGTTTAACAGCTGCGATTAGCGACAAAGGCAGACAACCTCATCCATCATTGTATATGCAGAAGAAAAAAAGAAAGCAACTGATCTCCTCGTGCGTCTAGTGCAGAGGTGTAAAGAGCCTGAACCATAACTGAAACCTGAAAAACCGTACCTGAAAACCATACTTGAGAAAAAGTACGGAACTACAAGTTACAAGTCACCAATTCCTAGAAGACTTTAGTAAAAGTCACACAGTATTCAATAAAAAAAATGTCTTACTCGTATTGAATTTAGGCTAAAAACACCAAGAAATGTGAAAAACAAGAACCTCTTTATTTATGATGTTAAATTTTCTAATAATAAGTAGAAGTAAAATTTAACACCTCAATGTTTAAAAATGGCAGAACAAAAAAACAAGTGGAAAAAAGTAACAAAAGTCCTACTGCCAATTCACTTTCACGTGATTTCGCTTGAAAATAGCAAATAACCTTAGTACCTTCCTCATCCGGCAGATAGCGATATCACCTCGTCCAGCGAAGAAATTAACCACGGTAGAAAAGATGCCAACTTATCGCACAAAATCCCAATGTACCAAGTAACAGTAAGTGTCCATTCAAATGTTGTAAAGAGTAAGAGTACAGATACTCAATCAAAAATATAGCCACGTAGAGAGTAAAAGTTGCTTATATTTTAGTAGCCAAAAATACTTAAGTACCAAAGTCCATTTACTCGAGTACTTTACACCACTGCTCTAGTACTTCTCATCTACATCCCCAATTCAATAACAACAACTCCATATAAAGCACTTACACCTCATGATCCAAACATGTCATCTCCAATCCAGATCCTTCTAAAACACACGTCAAAAAGCAACGGCGATGTGGGAAGAGAAAAGAAAATGGGTCACTGAGGAACAGTAAAACAAGATGAACGCGCCAAAGAGATTTCAGGCCCCTAACAGAACTGCAAAGGTGGCAGAAAGCTGGAGAAACGGAACAACAAACAGACGCCAGAGAGATAACAGACCCGCGGACCATCGAGGTTCTCCATATCTGATGGAGGAGAAGAGGAGTAAAAACAGCCAGAGAAACTGGAGAAATCCCATTAATGGGTCTGGATGAGAATGTAGACGGGAAGACACGGCCCCTAGGGTCCGCTCACCGAGATCCATTCTCAGAGTTCTCTATTGTCTGCCATCTTTTCCTTAATGCCACCGGCTCTTTCTAGAGGCAGAGTTCTGCCGATTCGCATTGTTTCCATGGCGCCAGTCTCGTCTCCTGGATACGGCAATGTGTCACGTCAGCTGCGCTTCCACAAATCACCACCGCGATCTGATCAACGGGAAGATTCACACACTTCCCAGACTTTTGGAGAGTTACGGGCTTCAGAATCCGTGTCTGGTGGTTGCCATGTTTGCGGCCCACCACAGAGAAAGACTTTTACACCAAACTTGTGAAAAAACAGGAAATGGCCGGACACTTACCACACTGAAATCCAGGTTCTGCTCGATCCACTCCTGGCAGTCTTTAAACTCATCATGAAGTCCCATTATGTAGAGGGTATCTAGGGCGTCTACTATGGTTGCCCCCATTTGGGAATTACCTGCGAAGAGAACGAAGACATAAATATCTTCCGCTTTAATTTGCACAAGAGTGTTTACAAAGGCAGTAATATGATCGGACCCATTTTACAGCGTCTCTTATCACGAGCGACAGACTTTCAGCGTAAGACCGTCGACTCCATCACACGGATGCTTTCCACTCCCCTCTCAATTTCCTCAAACGGAAGGAAAGATGGTCTCTATTAGGTTGTGACCATCAGATCTTCGTTTTAGGGATAAACCATGGACATTGTTGCTTAAATAACACATCACGATAAAAACAGCACTTGTTATTTTTTTAAATGATGCCTGAACATCATTTTCTCAAAACCGGATGTAAACTATAATTCATCGCAATTTCATTTTTCACGTTTGACTTGAACCATCACCAGCCGAAGAGAAAGAGGTTAGTAAAAGAAATTCAAATCCAATCCGACGCTTTCATCCCCCTTTCTCCACTCGGGAGAAGCTGTGTGGCATCTCTGCTCCGTAAAAGCGGCAGTGGAATCATCATCATTATAATTGTCAGTAGCTTTAAATCACTCTAAAAATACCCAGCAGCCTCTGCTCTCAGATCTGCTTGTACATGCCGGTCTAGATAGCGGATCCAGGCTATTAAATCACAAAAACAATCGCGGCTTCACAACAAATTCATAGCTTAAACAATTACCTTATTTCTTGGACTAGAAGACGAACATTAAAAATGACCTTTTACTAATCTTTTTTTTAGACTTTAGATGAACTGAATTTCAAGCCGCACTGTCAATTAATGGGGAACATTTTTGATTTTTTGGTGTACCATATATAGTCCCACAAATACTGTAAAGGAATGCAAGTTGGGGATGCTTTTAAAATGCCACAAAATGTGTTTCCTTAGAATGTAATTAGTAATTAGTAATATAAGCAATAATTGTCAAAAAGACTACATTTGAACTGTTAATTTAATAACTATTCTATTTAAAAAATATTCTACTTAAGATCAATATTAAAGGCACAATTCTCAAAAATGTCAATTCTATTCTAACAGGAAAATGAGGAGGAATGAGCATCAAAACATGTTACGTAACACACTGGCTATTCTTGATAAAAAGCAAGAGAAAAACAGAATTACACAGACTGAAACCTTCCATCCTTCCTTCTGCCGGACAGGAAGCCAAGCCGCTTCATATTAAATGAATGTTGATTGGCGTTTACACAAGGCCGGCATATTGGATGTCAGACTTCATTGGGATAAATCATGATGGACTCAATAAAGAAAAGCAAGCTTCTCCACACCGTCTCCACCGGTCCATCTATAAAGTCTGTCTTCGTGGCCAGAATGGAAATGTGTTTTCCCCCAAACCAACTCCCAAGAGACATGTAATTTTGTAAATGTACAATGTACATTTTATCATTCTTGGCATCTAAAAGTGGGATATACCGGAATAACTTCTTCTACCTAGGTATCTCTAAAAGGTTCCAGACGGCCTCAATTTGCCCGGTTTGTCTGGGTGGTTCATCAAGAGAATGAAGTGGCCGAGCGAGACCAACTCTGTTCATAACTCTGCTCGTACATGGCACCCACCATTTCTCCTGCCACCAATCGTCCCTGGAACCTGACAGGAACATCTGCTGTGCTCATCAACTACTGCAGTTAAGTGTGTGTGTGTGTGTGTGTGTGTGTGTGTGTGTGTGAGAGAGAGAGAGAGAGAGAGAGAGAAAAAGAGTAAATGTGTGTGTGTGTGTGCTAAATGATTTGCACAAACATTATTTAAAATGTGCAGTGTTAATTCAATGAAACGAGTTTTAATTTTAAAAGTTTGTGCAAAATGTTAGGAGGACTTTTATTTACACTATAAGTCATCTTTATCCGAGCAGCGCAATTTCCACAAATTAATAAAAGCACCATCGTCTATTGTTCGTCCCGGTTAGACATGGCAGCGGTGATGAGCTCTTAAAGTTCCATCTGATATGAATAAGTATAAATGAACGCTGTGAATACGGCTCAGGTCAAAGTCACCAAGCCTGCGGTGATGAAACGACGACCGTCCATGAACACAAAACAAATGCGGGAAGAATCTCCGACGGACGGAAAGTCTTTCATCAGATTTTCGCATCAGGTCATATATTATGCATTCAGAGCTGCGGCGGTCCTGACTGTGCTTGGAGAAAAAAAAAAGAACCGGTCGGGTTTCTTTAACAATTTGCCATTCAATACGTCACCAGCAAAACGTCGAATTAATGCGCTGCTCAGATAAGACCAGATGGAGATTGGAAACATCTTTCACAATAAACGCGTTTGCAGCCAGCGCCGTTTTTTTTTTTAGTTTAATTTTCTCACGCGCATTCAAAGTCACTTTTTTTTCCTCAAGACATTTCTCCCAAGACATTTAACTTTGTCGATGCTCTTGAAATGAAAATCCGAAATTAATTTCAAGCTCCAGTGCAGTTAACACTCGGGATATTAAATGAACTTTTTAAGGTCGCAAACGGAGTTCTGTGTTTTCCCCTCAGAGACGTCCGAGGAGCTGGAGGAGAAGGCGGCTTTGGAACACATCTTAAACGCCGGCCGGATGAAAAACGTGGTGTCAAAAGTGATGAGCTTCAATGGCTGGTTTGGTCCAGCAGCTCGTGCTCATTGACCATGACCGCCGTGTTCTCCCGAGCCGTGTACATTAGCTGGAAGCGTTTGGCAGTTTTTCTCCAATCTTTTCTGCATCGACTTTGGTTTGAGCAGCGTTCACCATTACTCTCCTTATAAGGCTCAGATTGCAAAGCCACTGAAGTGTTGCTGGAAATGTGGGCACAGCGAACGAAACGAAAGGCTTTGGGCGGGCGAGTGGAAAATATGGAGAGCGCTGGGACTGTAAATATTGAAAAGACGCAATACTGCAGACGCAATGTGAATAGTGTGGAGTGCGAATTGGGCTTGGATGAGGAATACTGCTGAAAATATTCTTCCAGGAATGGAAAAAAATAACCTTTAGACATCCAATGTTTTCTTTGTTTTACAATGGTTGGGTATTAGAAAAGACGAATATTGATGAGAAAGAGAAAGAAGGAAGAAATAAGAGAGGAGATAGAAAGAGGAAGGAAAAGAAAAATGAAGAAAAAAGAAGGTGATGAAACAGAAGAAATTAGAAGGGAGGAAAGGTAAAAAGAAAGAGAAAAGAGGGATGGAAAGACAGTGGGTGAGAGGGAGAGAGGGATTTTACAAGTTTGTGTTGTCCAGTGTTTTATTTATATTACACTGGACGTGAAAATTGGAATGAGAAAATATATGGATGGATTTTATTTTAAATGTACGTATATACAAGAAATATAAATGTAGAAAAAAATGCAACACACACACGTAACGTAAATATCTAAAAGACAAGCACAAGAGCAAGTACAAGGTCAATGATCTTATGATTATCAGCTTCCAAGAACGTGTTTAGGCTTTGATGATTGATCTCTGCAGCCAATCAGATTTACCAATCAGAAACAACGCTCCACACAAACTCTGATAACCAGACCGAAGGCCAGACGACCACAAGCGCTGCGCTTAAACAACTAGCGTCATCATAGCGCACACGCATTAGCATCCGAGCCACGCGCACGCCACTCTCAAGGGCACGTTAGCGCTCCTGATGTTCTCCTAAATGATCAACGCCACAGACATCTTAGCTGATTCCTCACCTCTTCCTACCAAACTCTGCTAACTCTGGTCGTGTGGTTAATTTGGCGTTGGGTGCGTGCGACGCTTCCGATCACTTACTGGAAGTGGTTGCTGAATATTTACAGTCACAGCCCTTTGATGAATTTGAATATAGCTTTTCACAACTTCACATTTCAGGACGGATCAAAAACTGATGTATTTTTTCACAGCAGACAATAAATGGTAATAGACACACAACACATCTTGTAAAACTTTTTAAAATGTAAAAAATCTTTCATTTTTTGTAGAAATTGTAAATTCGTTCATGGTGAAACATTATGTCTGATAAAATATTTTCAGAATACAACTGTCGTAAATGCGGCAAAGTGGTGAAAACGCTAGTTGGGAAAAGATCATTAAAAGGAGCAGATTTACACTAAATACACGTTATTTACACTTAATAGTTTGAATTAATATTATTATTATTAGTAGTAGTATTACAATTTGGACAATTGGACAAGGAGCACATCAAATCTTAAAAAAAGACAAAAGACAATCAACAATCCAAAAACAAATTGTGCATTTGATAAAAAAGATGTAAAAAGATTATTACTTTATTAATGTTATAATCTGGTGCGTCTCACAAATACGGTAACCCTTTTTTACCTTGCGCAATATAGGAAAAAAAGTTGAACTTAAAATCCCATGCCCGTAATAGTCTGAAAATTACAATAAATCTTATAATCCAGTGTGTGAAGAATAGGTATATCCTCTAATATGCTGCACTTTACTGTACTGTAGTTCGAGAAAATACAGTATGAATTGTAATCCAGTGTGCTTTATTTTATAAAAATAAATTACAGTCAGCCTTATTTTCCTTAGTGTGAAAAATATGTAAATCGTAATATCCATTTCGCCTAATAGTCTGAAAAATATTATTTCAAGTTTTTTAAGCGAATAACTTTTCCTGGGACTAGAACCCATGGCCTTTGCTGGTGTGTTCATCAATTAGCCACAGAAAAGCTTGAGCAGAAAAAAGCACAACTGAACAATTAATTCTGCATGTAACTTTAACTTTTACAAAGTTTTCCATATCTAGAGTTGCACTCGGGTGTTTTGCTTCTTGTTCTTTTCCCTAATCCTTCTTTATTCTTTTGTTTCCAGGCCTCAACATCTCAAGGACTAGCGTGGATTCCTGGTGGACTGCACAGAAGCAAATCCGTGTGATTTCCCATCTGCGCTTTGCATCTTCTCATCTATTAAAAGTTTAATCCCTGCAGAACCCACAGAGAAGAAAGTGAAAAGCAGAGGGAATGGAGCTAAAACCAGGCGGTCTGTTGGGAGAGGTTGCAGGATTCTCTCTCAGTGCCAGCTGGAAACGCACTAACTCAAAGTCAAGCTTTGTGGCACTAAACAAGAGAAAACCATAAATAAAAACTGGGTTTCTGTCTGAATGCCCATCGTTGAAAACTTCCAGAATTAATAAGAATCTTGTTGAAGATGAAGAGTAAAAATAGTGGCTTGAGAATTTCCAAGCATTGATTAATTCCAAGGCATCGAAATGTACAATCAGGATAATCCCCCCATGAAGCCCCTTCGGCACGCAACACTTCAAATCTACACAATGAGATCCAGAAGCCACAGCGGTGGTCTACAGCTGAAACAGCAAACACAGAACACACCAGAACACGAATACGTGTGGTTTGATATATTTCACTCCTTTTACATTATTACTAATGTCCATGTATCTGAAAGGCTAACTACTGAAGATATTATCCATAGTAGTATTAACTACAAACATAATGTCAGAAATACACATAAAATGAAAACCCCTCTAGACTCCAAAAGATCCAACAAAAAGCAGATTTTTTTCGATATATGACAAACCTCAAAAATACATTAGTAAAGATTTCATCATTTTAAATAATACTTAAATTCTATTTTAAATATTCATGTTAAAATGTTAACACGTATATAAATTCACATAAATACCAGTAGAAGCCACTAATCCTCCTCTCGCTGTCTAAAAAATACACAGAACTGAAGGTGTTAGAAAGTCTACCTGGAGTAGGAGATTGTGTGTTTTATTCTGTGTGTTTTCCACTGTTCTATCACTTTCCTATAATCAATAACAGTACAATAATCAGGATTTAATATGGTTTATTTCAGTATCTGATGCAATTATGGAATATGCTGCGCCATTGTTGTAGATACGTGCTCGTCACCAGATCATCTCCACGGAACTCTGCGGCAACCAGACTGTTGTGTACTGAATGTTTGTGTACTGTTAGTTAGTTACCTGCTTTCCATCAGAGGAGACAGAGGTCTCCTCTCTGTTCTGTCAATAAAAGCTTTTCTCTGGCTAATCAATTCCGTGTTTCTCTGACCGGAAACCCACTTTCTGTACTGCGGCCGCAAGCAAAGATCCCAACTATCCGCAACATTGGCGCCCGAACAGGGACATTGCACCTTTAACCAGTACAGAAACGGTGTCGAAAGATCCGAAGATGGAGTTCGAAGACAAGGAGATGAGCCTGAAAAGCCTGCAGCTTCAAGACGACACACAAGAAGACGTGTCATCTGCAGGAATCAGAACCAGTCCCAGTCGTCTCGAACAGCCTAGTCAACAGGATGACACTGTACTGGAAAAGAGGATTAAACAGAGACACTTAGAGGACCTCATCAGACAGCAGCAGGAGCTCGAAATACAAGCTGAGATGGAGGAACGACGCCGAGCGTTTGAAGCTGAAATGCAAGCTGGGATGGAGGCCCGACGACGGGCACTGGAAGCTGAGAGACGCCGGGAGACATTGGAACAAAGGCGACGTGATATTGCAGCGAGAGTACAGGAGGCTCAACGAGACCTAGGTGTAACGGAGGATGGAGCAGCGTTCTCTCCCCAAACCCCGGCACCGAAAGGATTCCATCCAGAAGCAGCGTCGACTCTGCTGTTACCACAATATCCAGCCAAAGCTTCAACGAGTGCAGCAGTGGATTACAATTTTCTTCAAAGCGAGCTGAGTGAACCTACACGTCTTTCCACGACCAAGGTGAGCCTTTCATTTCATTCAGTAAAATCCAGAGGGTGGCAAAAGGACGCTATGCAGAATCAAGTCCCACCCACCATAAAAGAGTCAGTTCAGCAGAATGTTCCCTCTTCTGCAGACAGACATTTGTATTCTCGTCCGGAACGGGCGGAATCATCTCCCCTGGCAAGCGGGAGACAACGAAAGATTACCCAGATTGAGCATACTTATAGTGATAGCGATCAAGAAGATGAAGAGGGGAGTGAAACAGAATTTAGACCCGCAGAGCGAGTAACTAAGCCACGGGAACGAAAGAGAGCCGATCCACGGCGCGGTACCGCACTCTTACCCCCCAGCCTTTAATGTAGCATCACTTTTATTACCCAAATTCAAATCCGGTAATTCCGATGAATTTATGTATATGAAATCGCGGTTCGATTACCACTTGACACATAGGGACGATGTAGATGAGGAAACTAAATATGTAACTCTGATGAATCATCTTGAATGGCCAGAAGCCATCGAATTAGCAGAGAGTAATTTGAACTCATCAAAACCCTACACGTATGCAATGGAAACCCTTGTAGAATTGAATTGAATTGAATTGAATTGAAAAATCCTTTATTAGTCCCACAGCGGGGAAATTTCACGTCACAACAGCAAAAACAAATCCAAGCAAATAAATAAACAAACATCACCATAACGCACTGCACACATCATAATAGACAAACAAACAAACACAGACCATAAATGAACCTGCCCGTCATAAGCATAGTTCCAGTCACCAGTTTAAATTTAAGTTCAAATTGTAGAGTCTAATCGCAGCAGGTAGGAAAGATCTGCGATATCCCTCCTTCACACAGCGGGGGTGAATCAGTCTGCCACTGAAGCTGCTCTCCAGAGCAGACAGTGAGTCCACCAGTGGGTGAGAGTCCAGGTCCAGGATGGATGATAGTTTATCCAGGACTCTTCTCTCACCCACCTCCTGCACTGTGTCCAGAGTGCACCCAGGACAGAGCTGGACTTTTTGATGATCCTGTCCAGTCTCTTCCTGTCTTTGCCTGAGATGCTGCTGCTCCAGCAGACCACACCGTACAGGATTGCTGATGCCACCACAGAGTCATAGAAGATCTTCAGGAGTGACCCTCTCACTCCAAAAGACCGCAGTCTCCTCAGGAGGTAGAGTCTGCTCTGACCCTTCCTGTACAGTGCGTCTGTGTTGTGAGTCCAGTCCAGTTTGTTGTTCAGATGCACACCCAGGTATTTATAAGACTCCACTCTCTCAATGTCCATTCCCTGGATGTGCATCGGTGGGATGACAGTAGACTGTCGCCGGCGAAAATCCACCACCATCTCCTTAGTTTTCCCTGCGTTGATCAGGAGGTGGTTCCGCCGACACCAGTCCACAAAGTCCTGAGTGAGTCCTCTGTACTCAGCATCGTTAGCTCCTGTGATCAACCCAACAATTGCTGAGTCATCAGAGAACTTCTGCAGAACACAGCCGTCCGTGTTGTGTCTGAAGTCTGAGGTGTAGAGAGTGAAGAGGAAAGGAGCCAGTACAGTCCCCTGTGGAGCCCCCACACTGCAGCTCAGAGTGTCAGACACACAGTCCTTGGCTCTCACAAACTGTGGCCTGTTTGTCAGATAGTCCAATGAGATAGACTGAGGGTGCGGTGCTTTAAAGCCAGAGATGGTTTTCAGGCTTTTCCACACTTCCCTGGTGTTGTTTCGCTGAAGCTGCTTCTCCATCTTCCTCCTGTATCTGGCCTTTCCCTCTCGAATTTTCCTCCTCAGCTCCTTCTGTACACGCCTGAGTTCTTCCCTGTTCCCGGATCTGAACGCTCTCTTCTTCTCCTTTAAGAGGACTTTAATCTCAGAGGTGACCCACGGCTTGTTATTAGCGAAATGCCGTACCACTCTGGATGGAACAGTGTTTTCACAGCAGAATTTAATGTATTCAGTAATACAGTCTGTGATGGCATTAATGTCCTCCCCGTGTGGGTCACAGAGCTCCGTCCACACAGTGGTGCTGAAACAGTCTCTGAGAGCCTCCTCACTCTCTGATGTCCACCTCTTCACTGTGCGAGACACCACCGGCTGCCTGTGCACCGCAGGTTTATACACGGGCAGAAGATGCAAGATGTTGTGATCAGCTCTGCCCAGCGGCGGGAGAGAGGACGCGCTGTAAGCCTCTTTGGTGTTGGCGTAAAATAAGTCCAGTATTTTATTGTCTCTGGTGGAACAGGTGACATACTGGGTGAATGTAGGTAGAGCAGCTGAGGGCGGAGCGTGGTTAAAGTCCCCAGAGATTAGGAAGAGAGCCTGTGGATGCTGTGTCTGCAGCCCGCTGGTGACAGAGAGCAGGCTCTCAGAAGCTGCGTTGGCATTAGCCGAGGGAGGGACGTACACAGCGATTATTATCACGTGTGTAAACTCTCTCGGCAGGTAGACTGGCTCATGCCCACCGCTAGCAGCTCAATGTCTCTGTTGCACAACTTTGTTTTGTCTCTGTCGCAGAACGATATAGCAATCCTAAGAATGCAATCCGGAAGGAGCTTAGTAGGATCGAAGTGTATCCGACAGTACGAGTGCATGACCCGAAGTCACTTCGAGCATTCAATACCTTCGTCAAAACGGTTATCGGGCGACTGAGGGCAGCTGAAGGCGAGAACGGGCGCGAAGCCACACGTAGTTTCAATGTCGATTGCTTGCTAAAGAAGTTACCAAGGGACTATGTGACTAGATTCAAGTAGAGCGATTTACTAGGCCGCAAGAATTGTATGAAAGAGAGTCAAAATATGACAGAGATCCGGCTAAAGCGTCATTGAGTGCAGCGGCGGACTACAGATTTCCTCAAGCACGACGAGTGAAACTTCATGTCATCTCCTTCAAAGCCAGTAGGCCCTTTTGTTCAATCAGTAGAAGAGAAGCATCTACCAGCAAAGGAACCCATGCGAGCGCAGGTTCCACCAATGAATGCAATGTTAGTTCCGGCAGATGTGAAGCCACTTCCGGACAAAGTTGTTTATTCTTCAGGCAAAGAAGCCTTGAAAGAGGAAGATTGTCTTCCTATTAGCAATCCATGTCCAGTGATCCCATTATTCCAAGATGAGGAAGAAAGCAATTCACATCGGGATCAGGATTTGGACAGAAATTATCAAGAGGTATCAACTGATAAGCTAGCACCTGCAAGAGACAGTGCTAATAAATCGAAGACGGCCGTTAGCTCAACGGCTGATCACAAGCATATCCCAGCTCATCACCTGAAACGAGGAGATGTTCAGGTTCGTGTTGTTGGTTCATTTTCTGAACGAATTGACTTGTTTATCAGTCATGTTACATCAAGCTTCCCAAGTGAATCTGCAAAGATTGGGAAACGCAAAGGTTCTGTCTTTCAAGAGTATTGTTCAGTATCAGACATACGTGCTGACCGACCAAGAGCAAATCATTGTGACTTTGGCCCAACCTCATCTCCAAATCACTTTAATCAGAAATTCCAAGATGTTCACAGCCTTCACTGGAGTCCAGATGGCTCAAGTGATCATCACCAATTCAACATCCAAAGAGAATGTTAACTTCTGGTTGAACGTAACCCCTTATGTTCACCCTTTCAATCCCGGAAAAGATTGCCTGGGTCTGGTGCAGGTCCAGCGACTTGCAAACGCAACATCCCTAGAAGCACCTGATGGAGATTACATTCCCGTCATTGGATTAACTTCCTCAACTGATGTCCTCCGTCCGAACCCAGAGTCCTTCCAGAAGCAAGAGGACCTCAGTCCAATTGCAGTGACCTCCCAAAACGGGGCGGCCGCCATTAAGATTGAACCGTCTTACGAAGTTCTATCGTCAAGTGCGACACAGATCCAAAAGGACTTGGACACGTTACCACTCGACGCTCAAATTCTGAAAGCTGGAAAACCCGATCCCCAAATCCGTAGATTAGGGAGAAGGTGGAAATATAGCCAAGTTTTGCATGATTCTTGGAACTTTATCGACCACAATGATGGACTGTGTTTGAATGATCATCAACCGGCCAGGCCGTTGCCCTCCCTCATCCAGTCTTCGACCGAGATTTCTTCAGCATGCCGTGGCAGTCAGTGGTCACATCAAACCAATTTTCCATCAAGTATGTGGACTAACAATGTGTAAATCAACATTGAGCTTTATCTGGAGAGATAAATGCAGAGGCTCAAACCCAGACGGTTTCAAGTGTCTAGTGTGGCCATTCGGTACTTCATGTAAGCCTTGTACTGTTGTGTATGTTATTCAATGTTATATTGCAGAACGTCAACGTGAAACGGCAGATCTAGTCAACCGCAAGTTGTAGTCTAGGCCGCAAGCAAAGATCCCAACTATCCGCAACAGAAGGGCTTGAAAAAAGAGAGCAACTCACTTTGTCAACTGACAAATGTCTAAGAAGGATCAGATAAAAGAAATACACTGTGTTCACAACACAATTCTGTGATAAACAGAAATGAAAAAGAAATCATTATTTCCACTTCGCAAGAGCAACAAAAACAACAACAACAACAACAACAACAACAAACTTAAATGCTACTTGTTAGAAAGTCTACCTGGAGTAGGAGATCTGCTCTGTTAATAAAAGGCCTTTTTCTCTGGCTAATCAAGTTCCCGTGTTTCTCTGACCGGAAACCCCTTTCTGTACTGCGACCGCAAGCAAAGATCCCAACTATCCGTTTCACTACTGCTACACACCTATTCACAACTTTTAGCATCTTGACAATGCGATTTTTTAAGAGCAAAATGTTAAATTAAAATTTAAATTGAATTCCAGATTTTGATCTGTAGAAATTGTGGGGTACGGTATACAACTAAAATAAAAATGTCATTGTTTTTTTACCGGATGTCAACGTGTTGAATATTTATTTATCTAGTCATTTTTATTGTTGGATTACAGATTACCGAAGTCAGATTACTAAAAAGCACAACACACTATATAAATCAACTTTTTCTCTGCTTGTGCATACTTTAAAATGGACAAAATCCAACCATTCAAATTACGCATTTGGTCAAGATAATTTAAAACTATGCACCTAATAATAAACATTTAACATATTTCCCCTTATAATTTGAGACCATCATGGATCAAATTCTATGAATTTGCCCAATGACAATAAAGATTTTGCTCGACTATCTTCAAAAAAAAAAAAAGTCCCAAGCAGCTGTTCTACCATCCGTTCTTCTGAATGACACACAGATTCCATCTTAAAAGATACAAAACGGATGAAATACAAAGTCACGTGCAAGTATCTCTGGAAACAGGCCGACTCATAACAGCAATGCATATGAAACAGGCTTGAGATGAAAACTGTCTGGAAGTGAGATGCTGGGGAGAAAAAACACATGACTAAGTGTTTAGTGAACACATCGGTATTTCGGACACGCTCAGGAAGTGTTGGATCACGGAACACACAGAACCAGACGCCTAAAGCCTGGAGTTAAACCCTTTGTTTCTGCTCTGCGGGAGATCTTTACGTCGCCGAGTCAGTGGCGTCCCATTTTCTACAGTTTATGAAGTCATCACAGAGAAGACAACTGTGATCACTCCATCATTACTGACACGACGGCTTCACGCGGTCCTGAGAAACCGAGAGCGCTTCCCTGTGATTCCCACAACTAAAACAGGTAACGTTCCGGAAATAATAGCCACCTAAGGAAAGTGATAAGGAACGTATCACGCCGCAACACTACATAGTAAAATTGGCTAAGATTCTGTAAGATTCTGACTGTGATGGCTGAAGAGAATTGTGCAAATTTGGCTAGAATTTTAGAAAATAAAAAGAGAAAACAAAGAGAGTAAAATGAGCCTCTTAATATTTTATTTCCGAATTGTTTTTTGACAGACAATCCTTCCACCGCTGTTTCTCCTCTTCCTGTAGATGGCTGCACGGCAACAGCTGCTATAAGTGACAGCTGAGTTTATCATATGTACTGTATGTGTGCATGCTAGTACATAATAGATACATAGATGACATTAAAATTTACATTTATGATATTAAAAGAAAAAACTAATCCAGACACTTTGAAGCATTATTCAAAACGAGTAGTAGTATTTTAAGTATTATACAAAAACGTAAAACATGAATCAATAGTTAAAATTATTAGAAAATATTATTTATATATTTTATGTGAAAACCGTATAAAGATTTTTTTAACATGTGTTGAAAAAAATATCCTATTTTTTAATTATTTGAACTTTTTCTACAAAAAGAAACAAAGTATATTGAAAAATGTGGGTTTAAAAAAAATAATCACAATGTTTATATAAACGTTAAACATTGTATTTTCAAATAACATTTTCTACATAAAATCTCATCCTAACCCCTAACCCTAAGTAGCCATAGGCTTAACCAAATATATATTATTACTTAAAATCACAAAATATAATACATAATATTCATCACAACGCTATTCTGGTTTACTCCACCATATAAAGCTACTGAAACAATGACATGAGATTTAATCACTGGCATAAAACTGCAGCAATATTTCATTTGGCCAATCAGATGTGCTCCAGCTAGCCATCCTTAACGTTATCCTCCATTACTGCGCAATCTTCCTGCAAACTGCTGAGCTTTCATGTCATAATGTGCGTAATTGTGCTCTTTTATTTTAGCCTTAAGAAACACTGGACAAAAATGACCCAGTTCTGGACACCGGGGGTAGAATTCGACTTCTACACACCGCTCCTCAGCCGATTAGCTGCGGGCTGCTGATATCGATTAACTAGAGCTCTGATTAAAGGCTCGGGAGTCTGAATACTCTGCCTCGGATCCGCCGGCGTTCACAACCTGACCCCAGCTAGCCTTTCATCGCCATGGCAACAACTCAGAGTCTCCTGCTGTGGATCGGGAGGACAGTGGTGAAAAGAACATGCAGGTTTTCTCTACTTGTTCAGCATTTAAGTAAAAGTAAAGTACGAGTAAAGTGAGGTGGTG
The DNA here is from genome assembly GCA_028031935.1 of Paedocypris micromegethes. NCBI lineage: Eukaryota > Metazoa > Chordata > Actinopteri > Cypriniformes > Paedocypris > Paedocypris micromegethes. The sequence goes on from CM051494.1 coordinate 26,795,319, forward strand.
TCAATATGGCCACTAGGGACACACACAAACCAGGAATTGTAGTGCAACGTTTGTGGCCTATACAACTCTCTAGCGCTAAATAACTTCCACTGATCACGTATATGATAGACTTAAGCCATTGACTGTTCAAGAAATTCAAAATCATTCAAATAATTGAAGGCCCTTAAATAAAGAAAAAAAAAACAAGACTTTAACACTCCCATAATGCAGAAAGAAATGTTACTGTCACACTTTCATTATCATCATAGTTTACACAGTGTTTTTGCCTGGGATTCTTTTTTTGCTCTATGATCTAAAAATGTTGTGTAAGCGCAATAAACGTGTAAAGTATTTGAGTAAATGGACTCCATGACTTTTTGGACTTTCATGGTACTTTGTACTTGTACTGTGTTTAAAAAATATAAGCAACTATAAATATAAGATTGAGTATATGTACTCTTTACTCCACTACATTTAATTTTTAAGTTCTAACATTTAAGTTCTTTTAAAAAGGAGATACTTCTATACAATACAAGTCATCTTGGAATTGGTGACTTGTAACTTGTAAAGAGGTCATTTGTACAGCGGTTTCAGGTACTCCTTACACCTCTGGCAACCACACATTATTTATTAATGCTATTTGTTTATATTGTTTAGATAAATGCAGTAAAGGGGAAAAAAAAATCTCCCTTGTCGGAAAAGTAAAGTTCTATTTTGTACCACAACAAACCTGATGGCTACTGTAGAAACTGACTACAAGTTAGTGACTGATTTACTTGCCACGTGGAACTTCAAACATAGACCACAGCTTGTCTTTCAGAGTATATCAGCAGACGCCGTGTTTCTACAGCGCTTTGCTTGCACAATGGTGACGGTTATGTGGTCCGACCCGAGAGTGGTCCCTGTAAACAGAGCGTTTATTTACGGATCAAAGTGCCCACTGTCAGCGATCTCTCCAGACAGCGTCTTCCAGAAGTCTTGGTCTTCTGCGGGTCAACGTGTTCCACGTGTGCACATAAAATGAGAAGAAAATCAATATGTGTCGTCTGAAGGATCAATATGCGTATGACCGCAACATTGATAACACTGGGGTCAACTATGTTGCTTCTTTTAAGTCTTTACTTAAGTGCCTCTGGAGTGCACACTAGGGACTTGTGCTAAATTGAACTGCACGATTTGGGAAATTTGAAAAACATCATGTGATTAACAAAGACAAATATTTCAATTGGCGAATACGATTTTGAAAAATGGTGTTTATTTTTTAAGGATGAGATTAAATTGAAATGTAATTATTTACAAGCTACATACACGATATTTACATGCTACTAGTATACTGTATATGCTTAACTTGAATTGTACACCAAATAAAACTATGATGAATTAAATCCAAGTTTACTTGAAAAACAAATATAAAACGTAATTATTATATTAAAACATAAATGTACAAAATAAATAAAAAACAAAGCAGTAAATAAGATCCTATGACTTGATGGAAATTACGATATTTAAACTTTTCAGTCCAAAACAGAAGTAAGCAATATTTGTATAAAAATATATAAAAATGTAAAAAAATTTTATAACTATGTGGTTCATTGAAAACCGTTCTGCTTTTATGGATCACAACTAATAATTTGACATTTACAAAGAAGTTGTCCGAAATATAACAACTGTTAGCTCAAAATTCATGACTTAAATTGTGTGAATTGTAGTTTTGAGGCTCAGACTCTCCAGTTTCTCCAGATCACAAGACTGATCATGTGTTTTAAAAAGTCACATGACCACAAGCACACACTGTCATCATAATTCTGACACAATAAATGAGGCAACACTAAATCTAAACAAATTTTTGAATCTGATCCAAGTACATATTAATACAATTATTGCACATATGAATAAATTATGCATAAAAAGTGATTTCCAAAAATCCTGAAGACAGTAAAACAGACTTATGGTGCTTATATTACATGTGATCACAGAAAGCCGTCCATCACTTAACACTGGCAGAAACAAGCACTGGCCAACAGCGTGGACCAGGGGTGGGAGTGTAGATTCAGTTAACAGAAGATTATGAAACTGACAGCCGCTTTCACTCGCTCATTATTAATGGCTCTATAAATAGTTCAAGCTGCTTCTCTATTTCACGCTGGCCAACAAAAACAATCAAGGACCTAAAGCTCTTTCCTCTCGCTTCAGTCGCTGGTTTCCAGATTGGCAACTAAGTGAAATCAATTATCCTAATCTGAAAAAATTCCAACGTCATTGTTGGAGGTTGAAGTCGATGAGTCCATCAGTATCATTAAATCTAAATGGTTATTAAATAGGATAATTCGACTCTGAAAGGATGTAATGATACCGTCCACAAGCGCTGTGTAATGCAGATAACACTACCACGTTAAAATTTCATTAAACTTTGCAATTGTTTGAAAATTGCTTACGACACAGTCAGTGAACATGAAGTGCAAAACTAAATAAATCGTCGTTTTCCTGTTTAAAATCAGCAAAATTAGTGAGTGAGCTCTGATTGGTTAACAACATCACAACCATTATGAAAAAAACTTTTTTTTACTATAAATCAATTTCGATTACAAATTCAGCAAAATACAGCACATAATGTTTCACTCTACAACAAATCTAGGAAAAAATTGAATTTTGTATTAATTTTATTTCTTTTTGGAGTTTAATCAAAGAGAGAATTATTATAGAAGCTGAGACAGACGGAGCTCACGTGCGCCTCATCTGCGCTTCACCTCAACGCTTGAATAATTTTTAAAAATGAGTTTTAAAAAAGCTTTTAAACTTTACCACAAAAGATCTGGGGTATTTTTTTTCCCATCAAAAAAAAAAGTGACTTTGAAACAACACGTTTTCTCTTAGAATCAAACGCACAACCTAGGTGTTGCAAATTAGGCACAAATATGAATGAATGAATAATTTAATGCACCACTGCCTCAAGTAACCTTTACAACAATAAACCTCAAGTCTTCCCCATCAGTCCATTACCAAAAGACAGAAATATTTCCCACCATTATGAAAGATCTAATTCAGAATGTCAGCGTCAGTCAGAGCTCATCTGGCCACGATTCAGAACGATTGCTTTCATAATTCAGCATTTCCCTAATTAAACACGATCAATAGCGGTTTCAGCATTTTAATATTGATCCTTGCTAAACACACTCCCATCTGGACAAACACGCACACATTTGATTCACTCTGAGATCTTAATGTGCCGCCTCCGCCATTGCCAGAACACAAAAAGCACACCAAGCAATGGCTTGAGATTCAAGAAGGCATCGTGAAGAGTCTTCCTCTGTAAGAGAATCGTTCCGCTAAGCGACTCATTTCCATATAAATGAGCCTGCGACACCTCATACTTACCAAAGATATTGGTGGAATGTCCCTTCTTGGCGATGGGTTTGAGCTCGTTGTGACCCCAGCCGTACTGCCTGTAGCTGTCCCACGCGTGCTTCATCATCTGGAACCAGAACAACCACAAGCATGTGGTTAATACACTCAAGATACAATAAAAATAGTCATTAGGGATGCACAGATAACACTTTTTTGGAAAACGGGTACTTGCATTTCAGTACTCGGCCAATATCTATAGCGAGTACCTAATAAAAACATATTTATAGGTAACGGCTTCACTGATATACTTTGACAAAAAAAAGCAAGGGGCTAGTTTGGAATCAAGAACATTTATTTAAAATGAAAAGCATGTTTTATGCAACTTAACTCAGAATAAATATAAATGTATATTATTAACATAAATAATAATAAAAAAAGAACAGTGACCGTGCAACTCAAGTAAACAAGATTCTCTCTTCTTGGAAGAGTTTGCTGCAGCGTGAGTTGTGTTGGTTTAGAAGTGAACTCTTTGTACTCGCTGTAGAGTTTAGATTTTAGGTGATTGATTGATTACTGACACGTTGCCTTCTCCCTGCGTGCTATGAGCAGCAGGCGGGGCTTGGGGGCGGGCACTAGGTGCCTGTAATTAACCCCTTTATATGCCACTCAAACATAGACATTTCTCTATGCCTGTCTCAGTCCACCGGTATCAGCAGACTTTTAATAAGTACGGGTACTTGAGAAAATGTGGTATTGAGGCTGATTTACACACAGCAAGTCGTGTGTGCCAAACATTTAGCTGCTTTTTCTTCCACTGCGCAAGTCTGAAGCACAAAACTCATCCCACGCTGAGGTTACAACGTGTGCTGTAACTGCAACAAATCCTTCGTATTGAAAATGTGAAATTCCGACCAGGATACTTAAATAATCTCGAGATTAGGGTTAACCTTGTCCATCTATCAATCCATCCATCCATCTATATATCCATCTCTCCATATATATATCCATTTATTTGTCTATGGATCTGTCTATCTATCCATCCACTCGAAGTGTATTAAAATGTATCGTCTGCATGACTCGAATCTGACGAGCAAAAATTCCCAAAAAAAATGGCTCCCAGTATCAGACTTGTGTCGTGATGATGCTCATCATAATATCTTACATGCAATCAGGCGATGTGTGTTGTCAGTTAAAGGAAATTCAATTAAAGGTTTAGAAAAATAAAAATTGTCCAAAATAGCCATAGCACCAGACTGTTACTCCCACAGCCGGAAAAAACACTACCTTCGCCATTTCCTTTCCACGCATCAACTGTCATTGTTCGCCAGACTCTTGTTTTGTGTTTCTTGTCTGTTGTGTGTCATGAATGTTTCTTACGCAACATTTTCCAAGTAGTTTGGTGTAGCATTTTGTGCAATAACACTTTAGTATTGCTAGACATTGCAGTGCATTAAATAGTTTATTCTTATAAATAAAATTATTTTTTTTAAATAAAGTTAACAAAGTTCCATTATCCCACAAAACATCATTTGACATCTGGTGGCTACTATGGAGGATGACGACTACGTTAAAGCTTCTTTGATCGGGTCAATTGAGGCTGTCGGCCTGTACTGACATCATCATTAACCTTTAAAAACGCTGGCCGGTGGGGAAAAAAACTCTTTGATGCAATCATACATAATATATGGCGTATTTTAAAATGTATATTTCAGCGTCTGGAATAAAGTGAAGCGGCGAGGCCTTTAAAGAGAAAGATGGAGCTCTGCTGCAGAGACATCCTGTTACCCAGAAGCCCCCACTGTGGCCGTGACGGCTTGTCAGACCACTCTCAGGTCACTGGCCAGTGGCACGTGGCTGATGCATCTTCACTCCCCTGAATGTGTTTGTTGTTTCCCTGACTGGGTGAAAGATGAATGTTCCCAGTGTGTGTGTGCGTCCCTTCTCCGAGCGCTCTCGCTCTTCCAATAAACAGCTGGATTCGTTTCAGGGCTGAACCAGTCCATGTTTAGAACATCTTTAGAGGGAACATGGACTCTCTGGCCAACAGGTTGGATCTAAACATAAACTGCTTTGTGGCAGGTTTAATGAAGTGTAATGGCAAAACCAATTTTTTACATTAGTAGAAAAAGTCAAATGAAGAAGGTGGGAAATTAACATGAATGATGGCAATCCAACTCCATGATCTAGTTTTAAAAACAAGATTGACAATTCAAACTGGAACCGTGTTTGTGTTTAAAATTCAGGACATGAGTCTTTACTGCCTGCTGCCTTTGGGGTTTTTATGGCTGTTATGGCCCAATTTTCTCGACTATTCCGAACCTAAAAAGCCGAAACTCAGAAGGAAGCAGGGCCGATGAATAGAAGCTAATAATTGCATTTTGTCCTCAGCCTTCAATCAATCCACGACATAGTTGAGTGCGCAGAAGATTAGGAATAACGACAATGCGGTTCTTTATACTGGGGTGGCATTGGATTAGGAAACTGGTAAAAGGTACAGTATTAGGAAAGACAAATGTAAGGCTGCGATTATTGAATAAAAAATACAAATACAAGGAGAACAAAAACTGCTTGTCTGTGTTGATCGTTAGTTTTTCTCCATATAAGCGTATGTTCCATTTAAAGTCATTTTGTCACATTTTTTACTAAGTGAAGATTACAGAAATTGAAACAAACAGATAATAATGGAACCTACAATGTGTGAAATACACAGATTGTGTGATCCAGTACCTGCGGTCCCTGGGCCAGAAGCCGGCGTGTGAAGGCCTGCTTGCAAATAGACACATTCACAACAATTTTTTGTGAATTTAGTCTATTTATAAGGAGTTATGACTGTACGCTAATAATACAATGACTTTCAATCGGAAACGACTTTCAGAAATCACCAAAGGACAAAATACTGTCACTAGTGATATTTTCTGAAAGATGAAAAACTTAAAGGAAACTGAAAATTTGTTTGAATGTTTGAAAGAAAATATGTTTGCGAACAACCCGGCGCCGCACTGTGTGGCTGCCCACTGCTCCGAGTTCGTGTCGGATGGGTTAAATGCAGAGAAAAAATTTCCCCACTGAGGGACTAATAAAGGTTGAATTATTATTATAAAGAGCAAAAACCGAGTCACTTTCTTGCATTACAGAAAACCTTCCTGATTCTGTGCTGAGAAACACCTAGAAACAAATCTGGTTTCTGAAAATAAACGGTGGACGTCACAGTAAAAAAGTGAGTATTTACTAGTACTGAATTGGCTCAGTATTGAATTTTACATTCTTGTTCACAATTCGTTAACAATCATAATTATAAACATTCGTATTTAATTCTACTCAAAGTTGTTGAAGGTCGAGAGTGTATCCCCCCCTATTATATGAAAGACAGCTCACCACTGCCTTAAGATGACGCTTAAAATTATTAGATCAATTATAAAGAACTATTAAACAAGCAGTAACCACTAAAGCGTTACACAGTGCTTTAAATATTTAAAATAGCTCAATCCAGGTATGTGTTAGGACTTCTGATCTCCTGTTCGACATTCAAAGCACACTTTCATTATTAAACCATTTTGTATAAAGGCTATTTCCCATTAAAACATATTTCCTTATTACTACAACGTCTAATTGGTCCAAACTTCCATCCAATTCCAAAAGCAATCAGTAGACAACCAAATGATCTATAGTTTGTTCAGTAGATGTGTTACTTTGTTACATCCCCACAATGTGACTAATTGATTTACTGGATCGGCCCCTAAGGATGCGAGTCGTGTTCATATCAAAGCCAGACAGACGCGATGATCTTCATCGCCACCATCAATCGAATACGGCACAATGTACGAAGAAGAAAGAGAGAGATAGATGAGTCCTGTCGGCGCTTTCTGCTCAAGGGCTTGAGTGATGGAGGCCGGCCCATTGTGCATTTCAATTATCATCAGGCTGCCAGCACGCTTGTTTAAACAGAGATCAGTGCATGGATCAGCTCTGAGGGTTGATTGGTTATGCCTGTCAGGCCCCGCCCTCACATTCGATGAAAGTCGCCACTGAGCAACTCGGCTGTGATGTTGAATCCTCTTCCTATCTGTAGGAGCTTTCACGCAATATAATATGATTCCGCGTCTCATTATCGTTGGCCTTTATTCTGTGGAGTGCATGATTGCGAGGGAGTAGCGAAGCACTCGGGTGTGTTACAGGGAGCATGTTGATTGTTTTTTACCACCGTGTGCTTGGAGAGATGCGTGAGAGGCAGATCCTTTTAACGCACATCAATGTCTGGAAGCCACTGTAGAGCAAAGACAACGCCAAACACGAAGCAAGAAGAGAACGAAAGCACAATAGACTTCTAAAACGAATAAAACGAGGGGGGAAATGACAGGGCAGGGTAATGCTGCGAAAGTAGTGAGTATTACGTCTCAAAAATACAACTGTGGAAACCACTGGTGTTTGATCGATAACAGTGGAAAAAAGATTTTTATAACATTACAATTTTTAATATCAATTATTTTAATTTCATGCTTTTCTGGGGGAATCAAACCCGTGATTTTTCAAAGCACCAGAGATACTAGTCAACCATTAGGTGTTGAATTTCATGACATAAAAAAACACACACAAAAAACACCCTTTGGCAATAAACTGACATAATTGCTCAGAAAAGAATAACTTTTATTTTAATAAGACCTTTAGCACCAGACAACTACTCCCCCAGTTCCTGAAGAAACACCACCATCGCTCTTTCGTTTCCTTGCATTAATTGTCATCGTTCTCCGCACTCCATTGTTTTAATCCGTTTTTCTTTCAAAAGAACAAAATTAATGTAGCATTTATATTAAAGCAGACCAAGCATTCTATATTTGGCGCACAAAGGTTTGAACAAATATTGTAACAGCGGTTTAGACTTTATTCTTATTCTTTGAATGGCACAATACACGAACAACACAATGGTGAAGATTTACTACACCTCACACACACACACACACACACACACACACACACACACACAGACAACCGTTTCCATGGTTTTCTCTCTGAAGGAAGTGATTCTAAACTTAACCAAGACGCCGCACTGCATTCATAGATCTTTCGTTGCATCGCTAGAACAACCAAAATCCACACGGGTCAGAAGAGACAGTCAGTGGCGTGTCAACGGGAGGACGGCGATTACTCTTCACGCAGAGTCATTGATTTTGTCTGCCGCCATTTTCCCACAGATACACAGGTTGACATTACGACACTATAACACGTCCAACCAGACAGACAGATTCTCATCAAGCAGTAAACACAAAGTCGCAATCCAGTCCGGGCCTGGTGATAAATTGCTTTTAGACGCCTTCAAACCCCCAAAAGACTGGGATAGTTCTGTTAAGGCAGACGTTTAAGATCCAGCGTTACAGCTCTACCATCTGACATGTCAGATAGAACCCATCATTCAGACAATTCAGATATATTGCTCCTTAAACTAGCATTCAAGGTTGCCATCTCTCCAGATATCTGTTTGATTGTGTGTGAAGCCCAACACACACTCTCGCTCTCATGTTCCATATCATGTCTGTGTCATATACTATTATGCTTGGTTGCGTTTTGCGATATTGCATTTCACACACCTCCACACCGGCCCAATCATCTCCTCTGTGACCTTGACTGCCATTTCATCTTCTAAGCATGTGCTCGACCCTGAACTAGCCCTCAGATGCTCATCGGATCTCGGCCGCCCGCAGGGCAAATCCTCACCTTGCCAACCTTAGCAGAAAAAGAGCGAGAGGATGATTGCTCGGGTCAGCGTCGAGTTGGGAAGGTAAGTCGAACAGAACTTCTTGATGCTGGTTATGAACTCTCAGCCTACACACTATCTGCTACTGCTAGTGAACAACATTGTTTCAATTATAAGTAAAGCTTTATTGAAGTCAACAGCGAACCAATCAGACGAATCTTGACGTTTATGCCCGTGAGATTTCCCTCCTACTAAATTTATATTCAGATCCTTGCATTAATAATCTCTTTTGCACACACACACACACACACACACACACACACATGGAGGATCTTGTTTCAAAAGGCGTCTCGGTCAATACGACTTAACTTGATGAGCTTATCTCTGTGCAGCTAATATATGCAAAGATTTGTCCAATTGAGACTTTAGAACTTGCAAAACGATCGAGAGAGGGAAAAAAAGATCAAAAAGATCAAACAGGCACTTTGTAAAAGTCCCATCGCATCTTAAAGGAGAAACAGGAAGTCGTGTAGAATCTGGCCACCCACATTACAGCGTCCAGAAGACATGGTTCCACATTAGGCTGGGAGAGACCATCACCCGATTCGTTCTGATCGATTCGGCTTATAAAACACTTGGCCCACTTAACAAAGCCACCTCTCAGCAGAGAAGATCACTGCATGTCCTCCTTATGTAAAGGCGGTTGCTCCAGTCCCACTAACTCAGACCTCAACTAACCTCCTCACAGCATTTAATGCTGATTCTGTGACCACCACGTGGTCTCGAAACATAAATGTAATATTTCTCAAGAACTTCTAAACAAAAAGACTCATTACTTTGGACAATAAGGTTCAACTTTTTGGTGATTCTGGTTAAGACAATATTTATAATCTATACGTTGTGGTCCAGTGGTCATTCTTTGGGCAAGACACTGACCCTGTAATGGCAACACACTGCTACGGGTTTGTGTGTGTTCACTACACTGTGTGTGTAACTTCACTGAATGATTAAAGCCAGATCTCAATTTTGATACGGCTCCTAGTGGCCATATAGACAAACTAATTCACTTTTTTTTTACTTCACTTAAAAATGTTTAAAATTTGAGGACAAGATGTATAATCATTATACTGTATATAACAAAATGTAAATCTCTTGAAATATACAAAAGAAAATTTGTGGGACACTGTGACTACTTTATAATACTATACGACTATATATATTGCATAGCAAAAAAAGCCATTTCTTCATCAACTGCAACGTTATTTCAGATGAATGAAAGAATGAAAGATATCAGCTCAGAGATTTTATGGCAACCAAGACTCCAATGAATGTACGTCATACCTCTTGTAATCATTTTAGGCCTTTACGTATCATCTCTAATAAAAGTCCATGTAGAATCTTCATAATAAAAATGACAATCCTGTCAGCATAAAGGCGAAAATCCAAGAAAGAAACATAGTAAAATACATCAAATTTAATTGTCCCCTATAGAAGCAGCATTATCACAACCAGCACATATACAATAAGAGTCCCTGACAGAAACCATTAATAATCTGGCTTCTTTCTTATCTTTAGGCTTGGGGGCCTTGGATATGCTAGCTAATCTACAAGATGGATGAATAATGCTCTTTTATTAAATCATATAAAGCAGAAGAAGTGCGCTACGGTGGCAACAGCGAGAGAGAAGGGTGAAAAAAACGCCAGCTTTCCCGGTCAATACAGGCAGTTGAACTAGCGGCGCTAACAAGCATTAGCACTGATTCAAAGGCATCTCTGTGAAATGCTCTTCGATGGAAATAAAGGAACAAAATGTTTTTCATGAGCTTGTGGTCAAAATGTAGTCTAAAAACTTTTAGGCTTTTGTAAAAGTAAAGCCAAGTCAAATGTTCGCTAAACTCATGTTAGCATTAATGGCGAGTTAGCTAGTAGGCACATTACTAATACCTATTGTTTTATGATCATTTGGGACAAATGCAAATCCTTATTACAAACTTTCTTTGGTTTAGTTAGAAGGTAAATGTTGAGAATTGTCAAGACTCACGCGCTAATGGATCTCCGCTCACAAATTGTCACGTTTGTCACGGCTTCAGCACAAACACATCTGTTCTCAATGCAAATAAAACGCCAATGAGAACAACACCAAGCCAACTGAAATGTCAATTCATCTTCCAGCAACAGAAAAGTTTAATTTGAGAAACGTTCCATTGTGTTTTTTTATATAATTTGGACAAGAATGAAAAAGTCGTGACAGCGATGTCAAGGTTTGTTGAAGCAAACAAACAGCAAGTGGGAAAATGAATGCAGGCGCGCAAACACTTCCAATGGAAAAAGCGAAAAAGGTCACGGCACCAAAGTGAGCAGCAGATGGCCGTACTGTGAAGAGTCTGCCGAGGACTTTCCAAGAATCCAGAAAGTTGTTTCTCACACTCGTCTTTTTGTGAAAAGAAACGCGAAGCATCATTGACCTGCCTGGATTAAATCAAAGGTCATATTCATAACCAGCACAGCTAATAGACCAAAAAACAAGACAAAATCTCCATTTTAAAACACATTACCATAAAGACAGAGCAGATGGCGCTGCCCGCGACAACCTCCCTGCATCTCTTCAGCCTCGTGGAAAAATGGCTAATTGGTGGGATGAAAATATATTATTTCTACGTGTCTGCCCATCCATCTATCAGTCCATGCTAAACACCAAAGTTTTAAACAGGGTCATGTTGTTGTCTTTAGTTTGCTGTCGAGTAAAATAATATTGCTTGGAATTTTTCCCCAAAGGTAATTTACAAAGTGCATAGATTAGATAAGCACTACTTACATAAGTATTTAGATATGACAGTAATAAAAAAAAATACCAAAATAATTATTAATAAAACAATTAAAATAAATGACAATTATTTTCTTCTAAAAATCTCACACACAACTAGCATGCAGGAGATTTTGACTGGCAGCATAAAATAGATCCCAGAAGCTTCGGCGAGTGGGAGTTTGAGAAAAAAAACTGAGAAAAAAAAATGTATTCGTTTTATTAATCATATTATTCTACTCTACCCCCGAGGAAACATTGAGAAGATTAAAAACATGGTAAATAACTGTATAGTTATTTGCTAATATTTCATTGCGGATATTGCAGTTGCTCTGTTCAGACAAACAACTAATTTCAAGGCATTTGTGTGTAATTACTACGTCCAAAGCATTACTAACCACACAGAGAAGAACCCAAACTGTCATTACCTCAAGCATTAACCCTCCACTAACAAAAGAGTTCTGTTCCCACAGGACTGGAAGACTCATTACTCCCCATCAGCAACACGAGAGAACATAGAGAAGCATAAATGTAAAATTGTGGTCCTGACTCATCATCTGCTGCCCACAGGCTGATGGGATTATGTGGGAGGTCGAGAGCGGTCAAAGCTAAACAAAACCAATTACGCTTTTCAAAGTCAACATCTTTGAAGCATCACTGATGTGCTTACCATGACCAATGAGGGAATCCTTCAGGTAAATTTGCCCAAAGTGAACCACAAAAGCTACTTTCCAACCCTTCTAAAGGCCAAATTTGCTCTACAAAACATCTGGTGATGCATCAGATTCTGAAGGTTGGGAATCCTAATTTCTAGTAGATTACCTCATTTATAACAGTTCCTGCCGGTGGCCGAGACTCTCCAAAAAGTTATTTTCCCATAAGATTGGATCCCATTTTCATTAGCTGGTAATTATACCTTTAGAAAACCAGTTTGATTCAACCGCGAGAGATTAAATGAGCCCAAACTGGTCTTTAAAAACACAAATTAAAGGGAGTGAGATGAATGACAATATCCCGACAGAAAACCCTGCAGAATAATGATGACTCCGCATACAGTGCGCTAAAACGCACACAAAGAGTTCAAATTACATCCGTTGGAAATTGTTCAATGGAAATGGAGTCCAATGGAAATTGTCAATTATATTTTCTGAACTGTAAAGCTCAATGAAGTGTGCGCCTCAAAAGAAATTGACGTTTTTTAGTGTCTTATAGTCAGAAAGATATGGTGGTTACTGCCCAGTTTTTACTGAATACATTAAAGACTAGTTGAACAATAAATCTCAGAACTGACCAACTCTAGAAGAGTAAAAAATACCTGAAAACCATACTTGAGGAAAGTACTTTTTACTCAAATACAAATTACAAGTCACCAATTCCAAAATCCATCCAAATTTAAACTTAAGTATTTTACTCTATATACTGAACTTCAAAACACCAATACACATAAAATAAAGTTTTTATTTATGAGGTTTTATTTCATAATATAGACTGAAATGTAACACCTCAAGGTTTCAAATTGGCAGAACAAAATTGACAAAAAAAATGAACAACAAGTCTGTCTCAGTGAAACTCAAACGTGCAAAAAAGTGCAACCGCTAATTCATGTCCACGAATGCTCAAATATAATCCAGTACCTTCAGCACCCTGCAGATGGTGTTATTGCATTATTTTCTTCTATAACCCAAGAAATTATGCCAACTTGTCTCACACAAACCCAAAGCAAGGAGTAACAGTGAGTGTCCTTTCAATGTTGTCGTTAAAGTCTAAAGATAATCAAAAATGTAGTCAAGTAGACAGTAAAGGTTGCTTATATTTTCTGAAGTCTATTTACACCGCTGCTAACTACCAATCATAGCATTGCAGACTCGCTACAAAGATATGGACCTGGAAATATTTTAGAACCAATAAGTGAAGTTAGGATTAAACCATCCACGCACCTCTCTTATTTTGTCCCTCTTCTCCTTGACATCTGGGTCTCCAGGGTCTCCATCATTGACTCCGACTAGTTTAGGCATGGGTACTGGAGGCAGTGGTTTGGGTCCATCTTTCTTCTTCAAGTCCTCTGCAACCTTGGTCTTCTCTGTCTGGATCTCAGCCTTCAGCTCCTCTTTGGATTTGCGGAGCTTTTCTTTGGCTTCCTGCAGGGCTCGTTCATGGTCGGCGCGGATCTTGTCGCGAAGGCTCTCCTCTTCTTCTCTGCACGAGGAAATAAAGGCAAAGATGTGCGTTTAATGCAGTGCATTCTAAACTAACACACATGACTGATCTGTTTTGGAACTCTAAAGTGTTTCTTCTGCCGCGATTCAATATGGAAGAAACACTTTTTAAAATCCCATAAAAACATGAGATCCCCTTTTGAAGATCTCAGTGGAAAAAAACTACTAAAACTTAGTGCGAACAAAACAAATTAGGATAAAACCAAGTAAATAGTTTAAATAACATTTCTGAGATGTTTGCTAGAGATTAATTCACCATGTCTGACCATAAAGAAGATTAAAATGTATTAACAATAAAATGAAAAAAAAAAAAGATCAACAAAAGCTGCAAGCACATCTAACTGAACAGATGGATAAAAGTGAAGAGAGCCTAGATCTTTAAGCCTTATAAATCACCGAAGCAAACTAAAGGGAGTGTAAAGTGGGCTGTAAAGAAAAGAGGTCACGAGGATAGAGTGACACACTCTGTGATATACATGTCTTCCTGCGAAAAGATCCTTTCTACTGCTAGAATAACCGCCTGGAAAGGAAACGCCTAGACTGGGAAGACGAGATGGTGGAACGCGGATCCTCTTCATGCTCCTTAAATTATACCAGAACAGATACTCTGCTTAATAATGCATTTAACACACTCAATTATGCATTTATCTTCAATTAATAATGCATTTTTGAATCATTAACATATAGATAATATTTAACCACAGTTTGTCACAGAGCTCCATTAGAGGAGCCGGCTTCTCTAGAACGCAGAGTTCTCATTACAGAAGAGCATTACTGGGTGCTGATGTGCACATTTCCGATGCGGAGGTTAAATAATTGTCTGTAAATAGCGGCAGAAAGCTTGGGGGACGAAAAGACGACACTAATGGCTCCTTGCAAGAGTCAGAAGAGCAAAGTCCTGCTAATGCCGATACAAACGTTGAACGGGGCATTAAAGTCCATTCATCTACTGTCCACAACCATTAACGTTCCACTATTATGGATTCCTAAACGAACCCCGGTCTTCTTCCGCTGCTATTTTATTGCCGTTTCTCATTTTCAGAGCAGTGGTAGAGTCTTGGTGATTTCATGGACGGTTTATAATGTCAAACATGCATTTAGGGGGATGTCGGCTTTTGTCTGAATCAATTACCCCAAATGAGATGCCCAGAGCAGATCCAAGTGGCATTAACAGGTTTAGCACAGTCGCTTATTTATGCTGCTGCTTTTTCACCAGTCATTGCATTCACTCCAACCACTACGAGGAAAAAAAAACTGACAATATCCCACAAAGGCACGTCAGATTTTTTGGGGAATGTGATGCTGCCAATATGTCATCTCTGAGTTCCCTGAAGAAGTCTTCAAGACAACTGTAGAGTTTTGAGGAGAGTAAAAAAAAAGTGAATTTTCTGTGCTGCTCGCTCGTTTCCTTTTGGTCCAGCAGATTTCAGTTTTTGCATTTCATCCCTTCTTTTTAAGTGATAAACAATTTCAAGCGCTTGAAGAATGTAAAAGAATCAATCGGCTTGATTTTTAGCTTCATTAAAATCTTTTTTTAATAGATTAAAAAAAAAAATTTAAACAGTCTTTAAAATGCATTTTTTTTTTCCAAAAACGTCAAGTATGAAGCGGATCATGCTATAAAAAAAAAATCACCAAATATATAATTCACCAATATATTTAAAAAAAAAGAAATCACCAAAAAAATACTGTTATATTAATTATTATACAATAAACTAAATACATTGCAGGTCCTTTCAAAACTATGACGCAATGTAAAAGCTAACTTCACAAAAGCAAGAAAAAGCATAACATTGAATTTGTGATGAATAAAAAAAGTAAAAAAAATTGCCAAGTCACTTTACCAGACTGTCAAAAATATTAGAGTACATCTTACACAAAAACACAACTCTCCAACAAGCCTAACTCACTTAATTTACCTTTTTAAAGAACTACAAGTGTACTCCACATCTAATAACATCGTAATAGACCAGTAAATAATTGTAGATGTCACATAATAAAGTTAAAGTTTAAACCAGTCAGTAACAGCAATAACGTTTGAGACTTCAAGGTACCTTGGTATTGTTATCGTGATAAAAAACATAATTTTGTTTGTTAGAAAAGAGCATTAGCTAGGTTTCCCTAGTTAACAAACCATAACAAATCACAAGAGTAAGTCACTCTATGGATTCAACAGTCTATTCTAAGCTAGGATTTAATCTCATCACAGCGAAATTCAGCTTCCTTCACATCTGCTCAGCATCCATCACAAACCGGCCCACGGTCTAACCCTCACTGAACTTCACAAGCAGAGGTCAGCTCACCGAACAACCATCCACTCCACAAGAACCTTACAAGCTTCTCGTCTCCAGAAGGCCACGTTCTGGCTGTAGAACCAGTGCCTCATTTGGTACAGCAGATGAATCCAGTACACCTCACGAGAGCTGATCCATCTGACAGTGAGGGTCCACAGAGCCCCGTCCTGATCACCACACCAGACTCACAGTCATACGCCAACAGAAAGAACGGAATTACAGAAGGAATAAACTCCAAAATCATAGGATTAAGTAGAACTGAAGCAATCATGTAGAGAATAAAATGGAAATGAACAGTAGTTGACGTGATAATACAGCAAACTACGTGGTTTACAAAAATGTGGCATAATTGTCGCATTGGCACATTAGAAAGAAAAAAAAACAATCCTATATCATTGAGATTTCCTCACGATTTATATTAGATCTTCTGCGTTGAACTCAGTCATTGAACCTCCATTTTTGTCACAAAATTATGCTTTTTTGGCTCCACTTTTCTGTCAGCTTTGCTCAATCTTCTCTCATAGTTGCAGAGCAGTTTTAGCAGTCTGACTAAAGTGACTTTTAGTTTGTAATATTCACTCAGCCAAACCGCATGTCGAAAAAGTGTGATGTGAGGATTTTTAGCTTAAGCGATTAGAACACTTTTCGCACTTAGAGGGGATTTTTTAATATCTTGAAAATGAGTTTTTGTGGGAGGTTTTGAAAAAGAACCCTTGATATTCTGCAGACATACTTTAATTATGGTGGTTCTAAAACGTCCATCCCGTTTCTGAACTGCTTTTCCAAGCAACTGTGGGCCTGACTAACCAATCCAAAAGCGGAACACAGACACACACGCGGAACATTTTCCTGCACACATTGTTGGACTGTGGGACGAAACAGGCGCAATATTCAAATTTTATTAACAAAGTAGCCAAACCCGTAGAGCTTGGCACGAAATGGCAAGAAATATGGTTCGCAACCTTTATTTGAGGAATAAAATAAGATGGCCTCATTCGGCCTAGAGCTGCATCTCATGATTTCAGGGATACTGGACTGTGTGTATCAGGCTCAGGCTGAAGATAGTCTGGGGAATAAAAGCCTCCTGGTCTGATCTCCTGGCCTCCTCCCAGATCTGACTACAGTCTTTGAGTGGACAGCACTCGCTCTATTCCTTGCTGCTTTTCCGATGCATTTTAAAAACAAATTCCCATCCAAACTTCCACTTATTATTCCCTTTCTGTGTCATGTGTTGTCAAGATGCCACATCGGTTCCGCCCCGGTCGGCTCACTGGTCCCAGTGGTCTTTTTTCATTAGTGTGATGGAAAACAAAGCAGGCTAGGAGAAGACCATGCATGCAGCACGGGACATCGATGGAAAATAAACACAACAGAGCGAGCGAAAGAAAAATAGAGTAATTATAATTGAGTGGAAACTAAAAATCTATTATATATTCTATATATATAAATCTATCTATAGTCTCATAACAGATAAGCTACGAATAGCTTAATTCATTAGAATATATTCATGCAGGTGTTTTGTTATCACAAGTTGCTTAAATAAATACATATTAAAAAAAAAAAAAACAATAATTCGTGTTATTTGGTAGTCTATGGTAATCTGCGGGGGGATTTTATTTATCTTATTTTATTTTCATGAAATTCCTCAATTGTAATAAATAAATGAATGTGGGGAAAAAAGTGAAAAAATCGTAATTATTGCGCCCTCAGTGAGATCCAATTATTAGGTAATTAGGTTTGTTTCATTTTTGTGTTGTTGTTGTTATTATGTGTTATATACACTAATTATTACGCTATAATTGCCAATATCAATAATTACTCTAACTAATTATAAATTAATACTATTTATTTAAGAAAATTAACTAATCTATGGCAACTGCAATAATCTTGTGAATTTTAATAAATATAGCTGTACAATTTATTAATACTTTTTAATCGCGATGGATATTTCTTCCATTTTATTTCTTCCCCAAGGTTTAAAATTGAACCATTGGGATACTAGTGTGTGTTCGTCTGAGTGTAAGACATAAGAAAGTCTCGTAATCTCACAACTCATTCAGAGCAAAGGAGTTGGTTTGTGCAGCGGTTTCTGTTAAAAAAAATCTATTTTTTCTACTACGAGAGAAATCTTCAGAAGCATCACGCATCATCAGAATATATGACTGGTTAACCACACGGCTTCTAATTTAGCAGAAAGCAACGTTTGAACAGTGAATCAGATTCTCACTTTCAGGAACCACGTGCTCCACTAGAACTCAATTAACCAATCACGGGGTGCCAGATCAACTCAGAGAAAGAGATCCACATCCAATCACATCTCCACAGGCCACACAAGTGAGATTAAAGACTATTCTACTCCGTCCAACACTGAGTCTCTCACCTATTCACAGACCATACAGAAGTAAAACTGTGCCGCTCAGCACGGTACAACCTTGATGGAACATAATTTCCCTCGGGATGTTTAAGGCCGAGTCGATTTTTGTTTAGCAGATCTACTTTGTGATTTGAATCCCATATGCATCACAATTTTTTTCACTTCTCAAAGTGAATAAATCAGTAGAACACTTTCCAATACAAAGTTAAACTTGTGGTCATACGAACTGTATTTAATTGTTAATTACACTGTAACTTGTTTTTTTTAATTGTACAGTTTTTTACAACCTATACTATACTTTATTTTTCAGTGTATAAATTGTAATATCATCCTCCGGTATATATATATATATCTACATATGTAAAACATATGGAGTAAATTTTATTTAGAACTTAAAATGTACTTGAACATTTCATTTAGAAGTCATAAAATATGCAATATCTTTGTGTGCTATTCAGATTATCAAGTAAATCTTAATCTACGCAGTAATTCATTGCTAGACTTGCCATTGAAACAGAGATTCACCAACACCGAAACTAATTTTGTTTTAAAGAAATGTTTAAAGAATTTAATTGACAAATTTTGATTACT
Organism: Paedocypris micromegethes; assembly: GCA_028031935.1. Lineage (NCBI taxonomy): Eukaryota > Metazoa > Chordata > Actinopteri > Cypriniformes > Paedocypris > Paedocypris micromegethes. The sequence continues at coordinate 26,814,610 of CM051494.1, forward strand.
AATTTATTTGCAAAAAGTCAATGTTTTTAAATCAATACAGAATTAGTATTCGACACATTAATACTGCACATTAGAATGAAAGGTTTTAATGTAAGGAGGGCCAAAACAAAGGACCGATGCTGCATATTATTTATTAACTTTAATTAAATATTTGTTAAAATCAAGAAGCAAAGACAATAAGTCTTCGCTATATATATATTTATGCTTCAAAAAGCTATATTCTTATACGTATAGAAGTCCAATACAGTTCAGTCCATGCAAAAGCTACATTACAAAATGACAAAAATGTGTGTAATTTCCACAAAACTTAACACGGCATATTCAGCAAAAGTCAACCAAAGGACCCACATGTGGCCCCGGGGCTGAAAAATGCCCAGTTTAGCGTGTACACGACAACAAACCAGCGTTCTGATGGGCTGTATTTTTCCAAACCAGTTTAGATTTACAACAATTATTATGGTTCTCTGTCACATAAACTGGCACATGGGTACTAACCAAACTAGCACGCGTTGACCAGACAAGCACAACCAGCAGGTCCAGGTCCGCAAGGCTGCTCGAGCAGAGAAAACAGACAAGCATAACAAGAGACGGGCTGCCGCGGGGGGAACGACAGATCAGACAGAGACCATGTTTGGCTCAAGAGCTCATGGCTGGGATATGAGTGAAAACAGATGGGCAGAGGGTCCGACCACCAGAATTCATTATTCACTACCTGTGACTCTGTTTCCAGATAAAACGGTTTGCTATGGACCAGAAAATTGAGCAACACATTTATTTTAAACAATTTACTAAATGGTAATTTCACTGGTATATAATCGATTAATATTAATGAATCTATAATAAAATAGCAATAATAAACTAATATTATTTCGATTACAATTGTAAAATATTCTACGATTATAATGAAATAAATGTATATTATGTTTAATATCCATATTCAAAATATTGCATTGTTATTATTATTATACATTATTATTATTATTATATTCCCAAGATAATTTTGAAGAGTTTTCAAAAACAATTTTGCACAAAATGATCCTTTATGGCTAAACTAACTTGTTTTGTGTACGTTTAGGTGGACCAATCAGAGATAACAAACACTTTACAACGAAGCCCGAGTGGGAAAAACCCTACTGAAGGTGACTCAATGTAACTGGAAAAGCCAAATAAATCAAAAAATAAATTCACAGTAATGCAAAAGTCATAAATTCTGCACTATAATATACTTAATACCAAAAACATCCAGCATTACAGAACAGATTCTGTGGTTAATATAGCAAACATGTCCCTGGTCCTAACAAGATTTTAATTAAGATTAAACTATGAATATTTCCAAATGGAAAAAAAGCGCACTTTTGCACCATCAATTGTTGGACTTGAAGACATTGAAGGTGCCCAGAATTGGGCCGGATTTCCACAAGACCCATATATTACCACGCACATAGGATGAAGAAAATGAAGCGTGGAAAGTGACAGTGCGAGCTAAACGAGATAAATAATATGCATCCGCCCTTAGAAGCCCTGCTGCGTTTCAGATCTACTAAATATTTACTGTCATGATGAGAAATGTCGCATGTGCACAATATCATGTTAAGAAAACACGGCGTTGACAGCTAAAAATAAATCACATGATTATGTCGTGCGCTGGGTTGTCTAGCGCATCAAGCCCGCTGAGAGAAACCCCCAGGCCTCTCTCAAACTGAATCTAAACAACTGACTTCGTCAAAACCTAGCAAATCACAAAACTGAAACAATGCAATAAAAAAAATCCCTTTATGTTCTTTCACATATATGGTCCATATTATATCACTACATAATATTATCCTGGCAAACAACGAAACCATTTGGGCATCTTTACCTGTAAAATAAGCCAGATCTAAAAGCAAATAAAATGAAACTATAATTTTTATTATAAATGATAATTTTGCCACATTTTTTTCAAAACATCAATTTGAACTGGAAGAACTTAGGCTTGTGTCACAAATGAAAAATAAACAGAAAAATGAAAAAAAACTATTGTTACACATTTCTGTTTCTAGCAAAAGGTTTAGCTTGGGAACTTGAGACTATTGGAGCTTTTAACGATTAATCGTTAAAGATCGCAATTTATTCTAAGCAACAACAAAAAAAATCATGATTCTCATCCAGAATGAATATTTTCCAGAATCATGCAGCTCTACTTACTATCTATCCATCTATCCATCCATCCATCCATAAAACAGGCCAAAATAAGCAATAACCACCATGTCACAACAGAAACTGAAAAATAAACTTGAATTATTAGTGTTAAACGACCAGTGTGGGCCAATTCACCATTAACAGTGTTGCTCAAACTTCAAGAGATTAGAAACATGGCCAATCCTCTGACCCACACGATTAAACTTTACTGCGTAATGAGCCTGGCACAGTTTGAGCTGGAGGATCACAGGTCCTGAGGAGGCTAAAACCACTCACGTGTGAAATGAAAACAGAAATGAATTGAATGAAAATAGGGATTCTATATGTTGACATTATTTCAGGTAGAGCATGTTGTAAGAAAGTCTATCTGTAGGAGTAGGAGATTGTATGTTTCATTATGTGTGTTTCCCACTGTTCTATCACTTTCTTATGATCAATGACAGTACAATAATTAGGATTTAATGTGGTTTATTTCAGTATTTATTATTGAAAAGTTATTATTGGTAATAATGTCCTGGGTAGCGAAGCTTTCATAAACTACAGGTTCCATGATGCAGTGCTTTAGCTGCCTTTCCTTATAGTTGTATAATTTGTAACAATTATTTTAAAGAATTCTTTTTTTCCTTCATGCTTTTTTATCAATGTTTGTATTCCCAACTGACACATTTGGATGCGTGTTTAGGGAGGTGAAATTTCTTCATTCTGGAACAATAATCCTGATTTAGTGTGCTTTATAAATGTTACGCTTTCCGGCCCCCGACTTAAAGCTTTGAGTTTGTCCCCCATTCAATTGATTCTGACTTCCTGAAGAAGAGCATATTTGTTTGGGCTTTACTCGTTGCCTTCTAATTCATCCATTTCAATGGTAAACACGGTTTTCATGCAATACTTAACACAAGTGCTGGCCATTATGCAAATGTTTACTTGTAAATATTTATAAATTGCCACTTATGATCCTCCAAATTTTGCATAAAGAAATAGTAATAACGCTACGGAGAACAAAAACAACAGAAAAACCATCAGCAATTCAATACGGACCAACATTTCATTCATCTGGAACCCATTGCTTCTGTTGTTGCGTAATTAAAAAGCTCCTTTAAAAAATGTCAAAGATACTCGTTGTTCAAACTAATGCCTCTGAGAAACACACAGACACACACACACTAAACATCTAATTTCTCCCTCTGATTCATGTGCGTACACACACACACACACACACACACACACACACACACTCAACCTCTCTCCCAATTCCAATCTCTCTCTCACACACACACACACACTTTGCATTTAAACCTTTATTATTAATTATTATTTATTATTTTTTAAAGTTTCTTAACAGATCAACATCTACACACATCATCTTTTACAAGAAAATCAAAACAAAAAAAAGCAAACTGGAATAGCCATCGAACAAAAACAACAGTTTAAATACCCAACACTTCTTGAGCCACGGGAGGAAACGACACAAAGTGGGTTATGTTTAAGCTTGTTTGGTATAATTGTGTAGTCAAATGAGGAGATAAAGACCCGAACAAAGGCTCTGCTCAGTCAAACATTGTTAAGCCCAAAAATAAAGGAAGTGAATTGAAAACAACACTTAAGAGGCCATCATGGAGACAACCAAGCAAAAAAAACACGTTCTTCTCTTAATCAGTCAATGAACCACCGGAGCTGAAAACATTTTGGAAAACCGCTTAAGGACAAAAACTGAGAAGAAAGGAGAAGCATAAAATATGGAAAACAAATATTGGTCAATATTTCCATCCACTTATGAACTGCTGTTCCACTTCTGGGTCATGGGAAGCTGGGAATTCCTGGCAAAATGGGACGCACACCATGATTTGGTGGCCAACTAATCAAAAAGCCGAATGCACACACACACACATTCACCCACACCTATGGGCAATTTTACAACCTCCAATTCTCCTGCATGCTTTTGGAAACCAGAGACCCGGAAGAAACCAAACGCATCTAGTTTCAGAACAAATTTGCCATGAGAACCAAAGCGAAAGTGCTTGTGTTTTCACTCTCACCTGTGCCGATGCTCGTCGTGAGCTCCCACTCCGTGTATGACTTGTGTGCTGCCGTGCCTGGTCTCCTTCCCCGACTCGATGTGCGGTATCAACACGTCCTCCAAGCCAAAGTCAAAGCGCTTGTGTTTGGAATTGTCCGGGAGGAAGAAAAACGCCCCAAAGCACAATGTGATGAAGGCACTGAGGATGAGGAGGAGGATGAACTTCTCCGAGAGCCTCAAGGTGGCTCTGTGATGGGGAAATGAGGAGGCACCTGGCGAGAGAGAAGGAATCCTACGTCCCGAAAGTGGCAGAAGAGCCGGCGTGGTCATATTTTGTTGAGGAGCTGGAATACAGATAAGTCTCTAGAATGGAGTTTGTCAAGTCACTCTATTATCTCATTGCGTTGAGCGTCTGCGTTTGAGCGTCTGTCTGCTTATCTCCCAAAAAAGCCAAGTCGCTTTGAGGATCAAACCCGAATCCACGTGCCCTGAAATCACAAAAGGTTGCTTTTAAATATAGGGCTGGGTAATATGAGGTAATGAACAAAGCTTGTCATCATATTGTGATAATGCTCAGGGGCTAAAATACAACTCAGATTTAAAAAAAAAAAACATGTAAAGTTTAATTCAGTAATAATGCAATTTGATTGGCTGACGGAATGTCGATGTTTCAACGCCACTAGACTTGGTTCACAGTTTCTCGTCGCACACGCTGTGCTAAACGCAACCGCAACAGAGGTTGACCAGCTCAAACAGTAGGTTTATGGATGTGGCTGTGTTTTCTTTCGCTAACACCCTGGCTTCCATCTATAGGGGGCTGTAAATGGCAAAATAACTGAAAGTGACAGTGAAAAATATAAATCTGTTATAGGAGTCTAATGGAAATGTATAGCATTAAATGTTACTTTAAAAATATGCAAAAAATATTCCTCTGAGGACATTTTGTGACGATTTTAGACTGGTTATGAAGACAAAATGTTGAGGTTCTGCTTATATAAGTTTGTGTGTTGTATGCCAGTGTGTGTAGCATCAAATATGGAAAACAATTATTGGTAAATATTTACATCCACTAATGAACTGCTTTTCTTCCATTTCTGGGTCAAGTTAAACAAAGCTTAATAAATAAAGCTTCCATCTATAGGGGGCTGTAAATGGGGGGAAAAACTGAAAGTGGAGTAGAAGTCACACAATAATATTCCTGTGGCGTTAAATACCTATAAATAATGGCTTGGGGGACAACAAATTAAAAACCGAGCACTCTTTCAGAATATGAAAAAGCGTAAATTATAATGACGTAAATATCGTTGTTATAACACCCGAATATTAAATCTAATACTGTAGACAAGTAGACTTGTGAAGTGTCCACATACCGTGCGTCTCTTTTTAACATTCTGATCCATGATCCTCGCTGTGATCAGACGCTTCTTAGCGGTGAGCAGGGCTGGGTTAAGTCGATATCTCCACGATAAGCGTTAGTCCGCCCTCGCCGCCCGTTAGGCGAGTTAATTACCGTAAACCAGCATTCCAACACTTTTATCGATATGGCGAAAACACCAACAGGAAGAGGGGGAAAAAAACAGTTTCACACCCGATCGACACAAGTCGGGTGGCCGACCGTACAAAGGTCAACGTTACGGCACGAGGGGCTTTTGTTAAGCTTTTAAAAGAAGAAAGTTCTTACATCGGCGAATAAACACAGCGGAGCTGACGGCGTTTCAGCTCAGGCCTGATCGGCTGGATGTCGTGGTAGCGTCCTTCCACCGGAGAGTACAAGAGCGTCTAGAATTAATAAACTAAACCACAGCTGTATTTCAACTGCTGGACCTCGGAATTTGTTACTTTAATAAAACGATAAGCCGGCCTGTGCTGACCGTGTGCTGCGCCTTTCCTCCCCAGTAAAGGCATTTAGCAGGCAGCCGTTTAGCGGAGAAATCTCGTCCCGCCGCCGCTGCATCACCGCGTCGGAGCTTCGGGGTTAATAGGCGCCATAGAATAGGAATCCACAATTAATGTTCGAAAGTTGTCAGGTTCACGTCCATGTCTCTGTGTGCGCTCAGGCATTCGCGATCTCCATCACCTCCCGTCTTCGTGTCCCCCTTAATTCTCTAGCAGTGTGCGCCGCCAGTTCCCAATATCCAGGATGTTGTTACTGCAACAGTTACTCCTCCCCTCGACCGCCAGCATCCCATCAGCTTCCTTTTTGTAAAGCAGGGAGAGTCGCATAATTATAAACGCCACACAAAACGCAGAATCAATGGTCGTGCATAATGAGCGGAATAAAAATGGGCAACAATAGTTTCAAAATACTGTACGTACTGTAATTAAAAAAAATTAAAGATAGTGAGACATAATAGATTATGTTTATTAAGAGACAAAACATCTAATTATGGTTATGTTTGTTTGTTTATTTGTTTGGATTGTTATGGTCATGTTGGTTTTTGTTTGGATTTGTTGCTGCTGTTGTGACGTGAAATTTACCCGCTGTGGGACTATTAAAGGCTTTTTTCAATTAAATTCAATAAATATTTAATCAATTTAATTAATTAGGTGGCATTATAATGAATGAATTCTTGTTTAATCTTGAGAATTTACTACAAATACTACACTGAGCAAAACAACTACCGTAATACAATTTACCTAAGACAAACCCTCATACAATTTGAATGAATTTTATAAAATATTATTCTGTTATATGAGTCTAATGGAAATGTATAGCAGTAAATGTTACTTTATAAAATATTCCTCCGACAATTTTAGAGTAGTTATAAAGACAAAATGTTGTGTTTCTGCTAATAAGTTTGTGTGTACATTTTAGTGTGTGTGTGTGTGTGTGTGTGTGTGTGTGTGTGTGTGTGTGTGTGTGTGTGTAAAAGTGTGCGTGTTTGTTTATAATTTAGAGGACACAATCTTGATATTGAATATAAATTAGATGCATTTATGTTCCATATACATCATGGATTCATCATGTCCGCTTTCTGCTGAGCGAATGAAAAATGAGGCCATTTAGATCAGCCAGCAATTTAGTCCTTGGGCTGCCATGAGCCTAGTCCTTTTCTCTTGATTTAAAGGCGATTTACCGGAGTATAACCCAGAGAGAGTGTCAGTGTGGTTGAAGGCTGAGTGGAGAAAAAAAATTACGAGTCATGCTAAAAAAGACAGAAGCAGGGGGACTGGAGACCCTGTCAGTCAGTTTAAGAGTCAAACATCTGACACTTTGACAGAAGTCACTGTCAAAAAGTTGCTCTGCTGAGTTTCTTGCTTTTCTGGGAGAGTATGGCGTGGATCGCCTGCTGGAAAATCTATACTGTATATACATGATAAAAATACAGGGATATGATCAAAGAAGACGGCAGACTGAAGAGAAAACAGAGCAGGTAATTGAAAGGTTTCTTTAGGAGACGGATGAGAATCTTCAGTACCTGCATAATGAGGCGAGACATGCTCTCAGCCTTTCAACCGAGGAGCGGTGATGACAGTTTAAATCCAAGCAAATGAATGTGGATTCAGCTTAAACCTTGAGTAGTCTAGGCAGAACCAGGATGACTGAGTCGACTGGGTCATATTTTCTCCCGATATCTTATTTAAAATGTATTGTATATTTTGAAATTTCCCCGCTGTGGGACTAATAAAGGATTTTTCAATTCAATTCAATTCAATTCAAAACAGATGAATAGAAACCATTCTATTCGTTTCTAACACTTAAGTGCACATATATAAAACATATAGTGCATGCTGTACTGTATGTATGTATACATACTGTATGTGTAAATATACATATATAATGTGTATATATACATATGTGTGTAAATTGTAATTTAAAAAAATCAACAATAACAAATACAGTGCATTACTTATGTCTGTGTGTTAAATTTAATGAAAAGTGTAATATACGGCTGCTCTAAAAACTAACACAGCTAAACTGTATTAGGTGTCACAAATAATAGAAATAAATCGTAATAGTAACCTGGAATATTTGATAAGTTATCAAAAGTACATGCAATGAATATACACATTTTTGTCAAGCATTTATGATAATTCAGTGTCTTCCAAAAGAAAGGTTTGACCTCTTAATGGTTGAACATGTTCCTTCTAAAATAACTACAAAATCCTTGTGATGCTGAATATCCCATCAGTCACTGAACCTTCCTCTTGCGGTTCACATATGATCACAGGTTCAAATGTGAAATACAAGGTATGTTTGTCTTAGCCATTGTTGTCTCAATGTTTGCTCACTGTCAAATACTAGTCGTTCTGTTTGTTTTGTACAGCTGCGGCCGTGAAAAGCACCTTTAGGTAAAAATGATAAATTAGAATTATTGACGCTAAAAAAACGATTGAGTATCGAACAATACTTACAGTTGATTTCAGTTAAGTGTGACACATCAAGGCTGAACAATTTTACTCGACACCCTGTTTTTGCCAAAATATGATGAAATATGTAACATGACATTGTCATTCTGACCTTTATTGTTCAAAACACTTGATGTTATGATGTTTGCTTCTGGTATGGCCGTGTGAGCCAAACACACACGAGTCTGTGCTTCACACACATTTATTACGGCTGTTTTTTCATAGAACGGCACCACACAACTGAAAGAAGCTATAAACATTAGGATAGTAAAGGCCGGCCTTGACACGTTCTATTGAACACACACATTTGGACAGTCATCTAACATAGGGTGACTCTTTTTACATTGTGTCCGGGGCGTCCTGACGGGTTTTAGAAATTCACGAAAATGTCCGTTTTTTACGCTTCTTCAAAGGACCATTACACGTTCGCCAACCGTGCTTTGAATTGTTTGAGAATGAAATTTCAGGACGCAGCATCTCATGCAAATCATCTCACGCGCTTTTTATGAAGACGTCCTCTTTTCTACTTTTGATTGGGTAATACACAATGTCATGGTTAGTTTGATTGGTCTTTGTAACTGTCTCTGAGGGGGGCGGGTGAGAGAGAGGGAAAAAATTAAAATGGCTGATGCTTCTCCGCGTTAAACCCCACGTTCATGTTTCAGAGCCTGTTTGTTAGGTCAGACATATAAATATTAATTTATTACCAGAAAGGTTATAGTTAGTATATTAATAAACAGCCCATGTAACAAAAATGAGCTAATAAATTAAAACTTTCTATATTATTAAATTATTTGTCGTATAAAAACTTTTTATATTACAACCGGCCACTAATATTGCTCATTAATAGATAGATATTACAGTTATTAGTATATATATTGCTGTATATAGTATATATAAGCTGGATTTTATAACAGAAGAGATGATATTTAGCACACCATTTCATCTTATTAATTGATAAATTATTAGAAAAAAGTATTAATTTGTTACCAATTTAATTTTTTTTATTACAGAAGTTAGATTTGCACCAATGAAACAAGCATGTTCATCAATCTCTGAGAAACCTATCTGAATTTGTCTCGAGGCTAATTCGTCCTCTTTTTAAAAATCAAAATATGGTCAACCTTTCTAACATGGTAAACAACTCTGAAAAAGTAGTGCCACAAAAGTAACTGCTCAGCACAGAGAAATATTGATGTGTTTAGTTTGTGCTAATTCCAGATCAGTCTTATCCATTCCTGCAAGAGCCGGAAACTGTTGTTCTGATTAAATCGAGCATGGTTCACCTCCATGTTCACAAAATTTACAGCTGCACACGACTTGTGCTTCTTTTTTCTCAATTTCACTCACATTCATTGTCCCAATTAATAGGAGTTTTGTCCATGACAAATGAACATTAGGCTTATGTAATGGGGTTTCAGGACTGGATTTTGTCCCAACAAAGCTGCTGTCCCAATAAATGGAGGAATCTACTGTTTCCAAAGTCTTCCAAGTGAAGTTGAAGAATTACGAATGTGAATTCTCCCTTCAGTTGTGCAAATGAACATTTCTCCCAAAAATATCCAAGGTGCCCAAAGGCGACTAAACACTATGTTATGCAAGTCGTCCTGGAAACCACATTCCTCCTGGTGAATGAATTATTGACAAACTGCTAATGTTAACTAATCCGACTGAATAATTCAGTCTCTCCACAGTCCCAGATTCCAGACTCTCGGGTGCTTCCTCTATTCTTCCCTCCAGTCACACGGACTGTTTGATAAAGGAAGCTTTCGCTTTGCTTGTCAGAAGCTGTCAAAACCATCCTGGTGCGACGACGATGACGACGCCGTGGCAAGCGTGGAAAGTTTCCCGCCTCGCAAAGGATTGATGGCATTTCCTAAAACCAAAACTAAACAACGCTCAAGGCAACAGACCTGTTCAGGAACAACACATGCTATGTGTGTGTAAATTCACTAAATAATAAAATGTGTGTTAAAAAAAGAATTGACAAATATACAAAACAAATATTGACAAATTACTTTGTTATGTAATAATAAACAATATCCCGAGGAGAAACGTATGTATAAATGGCCATTAAGCGTGAATAATAAATGAAATGTAGATAACAAGAGAAAAGACTGTAGAAGTAAATACAATTCTGCCAAACTAGACGTATAATAGATTGAAAGAATAAAATATCGTTGATCATTGAATAAATATTTATCATGAGTAGTTTTGTGCGTAATTGAAAGTATTATAATCAAGAATTCATATTTTGCTCATGCTCTCCTTTAGCATGTGATAGTAAGGGACATATTAAAATATAATAAGCCAGTTTGCAGCCTGACCGTCCTCATCCTCTTCTCCTGGCCATTTAGATTCAGTCCAGGTCACAGGATTAATGTAAGCGACCGCTTCTCTAAGCGGACTTGAACTCTGAGATCTTTAATGCATGTTGCCGTTCGATGTTAATTTATCAAGATACAGTTGTGGCTGTTAATGCATTGCTATTGGTTAAGGTTTTCAGACTCAACCAATCACGTCGTAGAGAGCCAAGGGTCAATTTTATGTGATTGATTAAATAAGTCATGGTTAAATGTATACAAAAAATATATAGAATCAGTGACAATGGGCTGTTGTGAAAAAAGTTCGCAATGTTTAGGCCTCGGACGACTCCGTGTCCTTGGCGGCGTGTAGAACTGAGCTCTGACATTTCAAAGGGGGAAAACTGCAGGTTGAAAGCGTCCGTGATGTCCTTTCAAATCAGACTGACTGCTCCTTTAATCCACTGCTTTGGATGTGCATGGCTGAGCTGAAAAATAGATTCGAGGTCACAGCCTGATTTTTTTGTTGGATTAATCGTGAGTTCATTCGTCAGGTGAGAGCGAGAATAAAAGAAACAAGGTCACGTGATAGCCTTATCCTTGAATCGGTGGTTAGAAATGCATGAATTATGTATATTTTTTTTATAATTTTGTTTCACAATCGTACGTTTCAAAATACAGCAACTTTTCACTTCTCACAGAACGTTGTTAACGAGTGCAGTATTGATTACATGTTTTCCACATTATATTCAAACCGCATTCTAACAAAACGTCTCGAAAAACACTGCTGCCATCTAGTGTTGGCGAGAGACAACTTCGTTTGATCAAGATATTGAACTCACACACTAATACTGTACAGTATCTCAAAAGCCATAATAATAACAACAACAGCACAAGCGAATGTCTTTGCAGCACAAACGACTGAGACTATTTTCGACCCAGTGTTGCATAGCTCCAAAATTAACTAAATTGGTGTCAATCGTTTGTGATGTAATGGTTTTACAGATTTTCTTAATTGAATGTATATAAAATACATTTTCATATTTTGGCAGCAAATTTTAACACAGCGGGTCCAGAATATTGTAGTATTTACTGATGCAAATAACCAATTCTACTTGATATTACTGTTAATACGCAAATACAATCACTTCTTTTTTGCTTTTTGTTGTCCACTGCGCTGTAAAACACGAGCTGCTCAACGAATATGTGAAGTTCCCACGGGGAGATGAGCTCCAGAATGTGATAAGCGGCTTCAAAACTGGGGTTCTGGCGAAATGATGACGTTTAACGCAGTTCGTCGTGGAACAGTGACGTAATTGACCGGGGAATCGGATATGCGTGTTTCACAGGTCGAATGTCCAGATATCGGACATGTATCTGATTTAAACCCACATTTGGAAGTGGCTCAGATCGGATGCTAAAAAATCGGATCTCATGCGTATTTTTCTGTTTACACGTGGGCATCAAATTCCGATCCTTGTCAGATGTAGGCAAAAAAATCGGATTTTTTTCTGCCAGTGTAAACGCAGCCTCCGTTTTAACAAGTCCATTCAAGAACTTTCAAAAACACAGCAGACGGAGACGAGATCGATGAGCAAGTGTCTGTCCTTAAACACTTTGCCCTAAACAGCAGCAGGTGAAAACAATCACTCTGAGCTGATAATCGTAATGAGTCACACCTGGTGACACTCTCTGGGTCTATTCATTGCAAGTCCCCAAACTGAAAGTGACAAAAATACAAATAAATTAATAGCGTGCTTTGACCAAAAATTACATTTCCCAAAAGACCTTTCAACTACAGTAGCCGCGGCAAGGTTTCCGCATCACTGCCAACAAAGTGGAATGGAAAAGTAAACAATGAACCCAAAATGTCCGGAAAGAGAAAGTATGATGCAGACGGAAGAACAAGGTGGCGAATACTTGTTTGAGCTTCAAGGAGAAAAGCCGGTGTTCTAAAATTCTATCCTGCATATGAGAATTTCCTAGATATGCACATGCGCATCAAAGAATTACGTCATGTTCCGACTTCCTGGCAGTTCCCCTCAAACTTCCGTCCTACCGTTGTTGCCTTAATTTAAGATTATCGGAGATACAGTATTTCGTTTGAGAGGGAATACATATTACACTATTGACTTGTGAACTGACGGTAATTATTCTTTTATTGTCCTTTATTTTAGATTGCCCTTCTAATTTTATAACAGTTTAGATTGAAAGGCTAGATTTGACACCGCGACTTGACACTAACAAGCACGTGGAACTGACCTTTTATACACATGAGTTTTTGATACACATAAGACGAACGATAACGTAAAAAACTTGAGAACCTAATGCTAAAGCCTTTACCCCTCACTGGTACGCTGTTTTTCACTTACGCTGCCAGCCTGATTTTCCGGCTGCTTTTAGAGCTTGCAAGCATCGTTGTACAGTTTTATTTCATTGATAACTTACAAGATGATGGTTTTGTTAAGTGTGACTTGGTGCCGTGCTCTTCAAACAAAACCATCTCTCAACCACCTCTGGTCTACTGCTGGGTTTCAAGACCAATAGAAAAAAAATGCATTACTGGTATCATGATGGCATCTTCAGCAGTCTGCATTTTGCTCAATGTGGGAGAACTGGTGCACCAGATCTACAAAAAACTGCAGAGAAGCTGCGAAACGGGTAATTGTTAATGTTGATGTTACACGGGTGACACAGAGTATATGGGGGTGGTGTTGTTTTTGGACCTGTTAAGATGTTCGACTGACTTTCCTTGTTGACTTTGTGTATTGTTGGTTTGTGAGTTGAATGTATGTATGAATTATAACGATTTAATGTGGGTGAACGAAATGAAATGTTAATGATTTATTGTGGGTGTCATGGATCCTGGCTTAAAACCAGACAGGACTCTGTTTTTTGAATTTTGAAGTTTTTGTCTCTGTTGATCATGTCCTGCTTCGTGTCCTGTGTCCCAGCTGTTCTGTGTTATTCGTTAGTCTATGTATTTAAGTCCGTGTGTTACATGTATCACTGCCAGTTTGTCAGTTGTTATTTCCTGTCACTCTCGCCTTAAGTCTCGTCACGTCTTGTAGTTTCTAGTTTTTGTGTTTGGATTATCTTGTGTACCGACCTCTTGCCTGCCCCGACCACAATTCCTGAATTAAACCCTTTTTGGACATTTAACGCCTTGTGTGCCCAGGAAGTGCATGTGAGTCCACCCTGCCTTGCTTTGGTGACAGTCGCTACATGAATGAAATGTTAATGATTAATTGTGGGCGGAGGAAATGAAATGTTACCATTTTATTGTGGGTGAACGAAACGTTTATGATTTATTGTGGGTGAATGAAATGAAATGTTACCAATTTATTGTGGGTGAAAATAATCATTTATAACTGTTTATTGTGGGGAACGAAATGAAGGTTAATGATTTAATGTGGGTGACCAAAATGAAATGTTACCAATTTATTGTGGGTGAATGAAATTAAATGTTAATGATTGATTGTGGGTGAAGGAAATGAAATTTAACAGTGTAGTGTTGGTGAACAAAATGGAATATTAACGGGTTATTGTGGGAGAAACAAAACAAAACTTTGGGGTAAGAAGGAACCGTTTACACTGATTTAAAAAAAAAAAAAAATTTTTGTCTTGTGTTCACTGACTGTCATGCTGTTCTGTCTAGTAGGTTTCTTTATATATAGCCTGTGTAGACATCTACTGTAGCCTATTGTAGACAAGTCACTTGCTCCTCTTTTTTGTAAGTCACTTTGGATAAAAGCGTCTGCCAAATGACTGTAAAGTAAAAAAGTAAAGATTTGCAGAAGAAATGAAATCAGTTAATTAATAAACAGTTTGAAGGGATAAACTTCAATTGAACAAAAAATATAGTGTAAACTTTCTTAAAAATAAGTGAAGTGTTACAACTTTGAGACGAAGAGGATGGGAATTACACAAAGTTGGGAAAAGTCTGGCTCACTATCTTTTTTACAGTCAGAGTTTCCATCCTGTTTGTGGCCTCTCGGAGAATTAATGTGGAGAAAAAAAACCAGATTGCCAAAAGGCCTGTTTCAATCACTTTTTCCCAGTGTTGCACATCACTTTCTGGAGCTTTCAACTCCTCTTTGATTCCGTGTCTACTCTGCTGGTGTCTGTGCATGTGGACTACTGCAAACGCCATGAGAGGAAGGAGATATTGACCCATAGTGAGGACTGTGTGAAAGACCTGGAGAGTCTGAAGATGAAAACTCTACGCATCACTGGCCCTCTATGGCTCGCGTACGCTGGCAGTCTCATTTTGCGGCTGATTTTTGAGGGTCTAAGCATGTGGGCACAATACCATATTTATGGTGGCTTTCAAACCCCCCATGAGAGGATGTGTGAGCAGTGGCCATGCCAAAAACTGGTCAGGTGCGTCAATTTAAGTTCAGATCAGCAGTATGCATTGGGATCAATGTGGCAGAACTGGGCTACCTGATCTTCAAAGCACTGCAGAGACCTTCAGAGGAAGAAGGAAGAATAGGATAAAGAATAGGACACAGGAAGGAGAAGCAAAAAAATGTATTAAAATGTTAAATTATTCTATAACTTGTGTGACACAGCTTAACAAAATAAAATGATCAAATAACCGTTTTTTTTTTTTTTTTTTTTTTTT